>VIBQ01000009.1:2293992-2788688 GCA_006937295.1 Carpinus fangiana | reverse complement strand
AACCCTTTCTATCGTCTCCCTACGGTCGACCTTCCTTCGGAACGGAAGATACCGACTAGAATTAATAAAAGAATATCTACTTACACTATTAAATAGAGCCCTACTATAAGACGTCCCTAAGAGGGGGCTATATATATATCTACCTAATACGTATATAGCGTGCCCGCCCCGGCTCTATACTAAGTATAGAGCGCTATTATAGCGGGCTCTCCCCTCTACTCCCTAGTAATTTGAGTATAATTACACCTCATATTTGGTTCCCTACTACGAAGCCCTCACATATAGACACTGCCTACTACTAAAGGGATATTACTCCTTACGGGCTAGGGAAGCACCTTATTAATGTTAGGCTATTAATTAAGCTTAGGGGAGGCGTCCCTTACCCGCTTCCGCGTAGAGCTAAGAGATATAGGACCGTTATAAAAATAAATATTATTAAGGCTAGTAGGCTACCGCGAGCTAAAGGAGGAAGAGAATAAATCTATAATCTTATAAGTTATATAGAGGTAGGCTTATCTACGAAGACGAGGGGATACCGGACTTATAAGGTCTACGTACGCGTAAGACGTAGCCTAGGACGTAAGGCGTAGGCCTTAGGCTAAGACGGCTCTCTAAGGCACTAGAGTCTCTTTTAGGAGTAGGCGGCTAATATGCGTAATAGGCGTATAGGACTTATATAAATCTCTAACTAATAAGATAAGTATTATACCCTTATTCCTAGCCTACTAGACCTATCGGCACGTAGCTAAATTACGAAAGATTATCGCTACCTAAAGTATATTCCTAGCGAAAGGCTTAATAGAGTAATACGGCGTCGAATAATCGGGTATCGTAAACCTACTATATATATACTAGGTAAATAAGTATATCTAGTACTGGTGCGCCTAGACGAACCTAGACTCGAAAGTGCGCGGCGACGATTGTCCCAGCCCCGCTTATGCGGACGCCGAGAGATAGAGAATATATTAGCGGGCAGGCGCTTAGCTCGTATCCCTTAGGTTACAATGAGCCGTCGTCTAGTTAGATTATATGCCGCGGCACTTAAGTACTAGATTCTCGACGCGGCCGAGGACGCTACGTAACTATGCCTAGCCCGAGATTACGGTACTTATAGATACGCTGCGGGCGTAAATAAGGGCTGATAAGGCGACGAAGGCGCTAACTATACGGACTTACGTATATTTAGCTAAAACGTAACGATATAAACTCGGATCGGTATATACTACTTAGATATAGGTTGCCGATCGCGGTCTAGAGGGTAGTCGGCGACGCTAAAGCGGGTAGGATACTAGCGTAGCGGCTACGCGAATTATATCTTCTATAATAGTAATAGTATGCCGGTACTAGCTAGGTGTACGCGATAGCTCTTATACGTAATGGCCAACCTAAACATAGTTATGGGAAAGAGTCTGGGCCTAGGCGTACTACCCCTCGCCCGTAAGTCCGGACGACGCGATAGGTGGTAATGTCCGTAAGCCCATCTCCAATTGCCATAACAATAACGCCAGCTCGAAGTCCGGGCTAATAGTTAGAGGTAGAATTCAGGCAAAGAGGTATAAAACCTACCCGGCCGAATTATCGACTCTCGCTAGTATACCGGCGCTAGGCGAAGCTATAGGAGACGCGCGTTAAGCGTAGGCAGATACGGGCGTCTATAGGGTAGAGAGTATAGTTGATCTATAGCGCTAGTAGTCGAGATTTAGGCGGCGCGCGAGTCGGGTATAGGCTGTATAAAGAGCCAAATAAAATTAGAGGGGGGCTATACGAGGGGCGCCACCGTAATAAAAGGGCGAGCGGTATACTTAGGAGGGTAAGGTCGCGAGGACGGGGAGTATAGGGTAAAGAAGAAAGATAGAACGGAGGGAGAAGGTAGGTTTATATAGTTAGCGGCGGGCGAGTAGGCCCGGCTAGGGCTAGCAGCTAATAGCGACTAGCCTTAGACGGCACAGTTTCCTAACTCGGCGACACCTAAAAGAAAATTACTATAGTAATATCGGACGTTAAGGGCCTTAGGGTAACGCCTAAAGATACTACTCGATTATTTTCTTAGTATCGCTATATCACTACTAAACTAGACGAATTTTATAAGGTGCAGCCAAGATAAAGCTGGAGTTGGCTAGGGCGCGCCAAGACCCTGCGGAAGTATTCCGCCTGCTGCTCGCCGAGTCGCCTCTGTCGCTACACAGTGTTGAAAGAGACTTAGAGGGCAGTAATTAGTCTCTATAATAATTCCAATATACGGTGCTATCCTCCTACCACTTTGAAGCCCGCCGTGCACCCCTTAGTGTGCGGCATTTACATCCCTAGTAATTTAAGTACAATTACTGTGAGGGCTTCGTAGCAGGGAACCAAATGTGAGGGGTAATTGTACTCAAATTACTAGGGAGCAGAGGGGAGAGCCCGCTGCGATAGCGCTCCGTACTCGGTGCGGAGCTGGGGCGGGCACGCTATATACGCATTGGGCAAATATACATATAGCCCCCTCTTGGGGACGTCTTGCAATAGACTTCGGTTAAAAATATTTATCAAAAATTTCAGATTCTTCCCCCTTTAATTTCTCTGTTTATTTAAAGTTAAGCGAAAAATTTGATAGCATCCTCAAAGTGTACGTCGAGCTTTGCATTCGCAGCTTTGGCAGCGGTTTGTTGCGATGCGGGGGCTTTTGCGACCAAGGCCTCGCCAAGAAGTGCAGTTCCCTTGCGCAGATCGACAAGATCACCCTGCACAGTCCCCTGAAGACCAGCTGCCGCGAGATCATCCTTCTTCTCCTTCAAGGCGGTCATGGCAGCGAGAATGGATGGGTCGAGAGTGTCCACAACGTAAGCAATCAACGCGATCGCTTCCTCATCGCTGACGACATCGGTCTTCTCAGCATCGCCGGTTGCGTTTTTGATTTCTTGGCCTAGCGCGGCCTCATCCGAGGAAATAGAAGATGCTGCAAGCAGACCACCCTTGTACTTCTGTACGGTGCTGGTAAGTTTCTGAATGGCGGTGTTGATGGTCTCCAGGTTTTGCGCTGTGGTCTGTGCCTCGCGAGTGGTAAGTGCGTTCCGGGCCGCAGCACCGAGCTTGGCGAAGCTGCTAAGAGACACCATTGTTGTAAAAAATATTGCAAGATATGTTAGATAAACGAGAAGATGATGCGGAAACGCTTCGTTGCTGGGGGGGCTCAATTTTAAGTAATAGTGGAGCCTAGACTTGACGCCGCGGGGTACGCATCCAGTACCTGGTTGGCTTGGCACTTAATCTCGAATAATGGTGCCTGGAGTCTGCTCGATAATGGACCGGAATGATTGAGTTTCAAGTACATCGCAAGGCAGCAGAATCAGACTGCTGTGCGCGGCTTAAAGCGACTGCATGTGCTGGGGGCTTGGCCGCTTCTTAACTGGCCATGCGCTGCATCACATAAAATATCTGTTGATACTGAGTTGATAGAGCCCAGTCAGATGTGAATATGCAAATAGCTAGCCTGTTCGGAAATAAGAATCGACATAGTTCGCAAAGGTCACGCACGGGATATGGCGTGAGCTCAGTTGCTTGCCCCACCTGCGGGGGCGCACAAGCCGGAATATTGGCGGCACGTCCACCAACTTATCGTGGCATGGCCCCGCGCCATAAATCGCCTCGGCATCTGAGCCACACGTCTGCCTAGGTTTGCATACTTCCAATCACCCTGAGGAGTCAAGGTTGCTTAAACCTATTGCGATCTTGAAGTGCATATGCGAAACCGTTGAAAGAGATACTTAAGACAAGAACCCGTTTGCGGGGCGCGCATAGGAAGATAGTGTGCTGTCTGCGCCCTATTTGGCTCTTCGAATATTTCCAAGTTTACCATGCACTACATCGCAACGAACTTTCTTTCAAACTCATCAAAATCAGTAGCTTTGTATGCGAAGTATCCTGAACATTGTTTCAAAAGGACATTTGATATGTCTAGCGAGTTGCGCATAGTAAAACAATGCGTCGCGCCAGGGTGCACCACCGGACGTTGTAGTGGCTTGCCCCACCAAGTCGCGGTGGCACCGCAAGTATTTCGAAGTCCGCGTCACACCGAACATAATCATGAGTATATCATGATGAAGCAAGAACGACATACTGGACTGTAGGGTCAAAAATAAATCAGGGCCCTTTTGTCGGTTGCGCATGGGCAAAAGAGGAGTTTCGTTGGTGACGAGCCCCCCAATTTTGGTGCTACAGCCACCAGCTTTTTGCACCATGCGCCCCGCGACCAAGTGCCCCACCACTGCACTTTACATTTGCATTAGACTTGGGTAGCGACGATTTTCTTTCATTATATGCTGCATTCCGATGAGGACCAAAATTAAACTGCTCGTATTCATGACAGTAATAATCTTTAATCTACTGCCCCAGACTTGGAACATTGCGCAGACACTTTGCAAGGGCTTTCTTTTATCGAACGGGGGCCTAGCCCCGCGAGTTAGTGGCCATGCACCCAAATTTTAGTGGCGTGCACACCAACTCGCCGGGGCATACAGTCCCCACGTCGCGGTCTCCAGCTCTCCCACCACTCATCTGATCTCATCTAAGTAAGCACAGTAGACTTCTTGACATGCTCCGACTCTGAAGTAGCAATGCCAGCTCATACAAAAATAATGCGCGGGCTACTGGCAGTGCGTGGCTGCTGGTGCCCTCTCGGCGCTTGATTCGCCTGCACCACACCGAACCAAAACTATTGAACAATTGTGGAAATGCAGAGCAGGCCTAAGAACTGTCTGGGAGCAAACAGAGAAATTTCAAGAACCATTTTGTAGCTTTGCGCGCGCTGGTATGATTTCACTGATTACGATGGAACCAAGAAATAGATGATAAGTATCTAATTGGGGTGGTCTATGTTAGCCGCGCATGCCAAGCCTTTTCGGTGGTTTGCGCCGAGCTGGCTCGACCAGCCATCCGAGTCTGTATGAGAGTCTAATTGACTTTGAGGAAGTCGCCAGAGCGAGAGGTATCCAATGATGTCGACAGAGTTTCTTCAAGATGCATGGTTGAGGTGTGGAGTGAGCACGACCGGGAAAGCCCCTGCAAGCGCCCCCAAAACGCACCAAGTGCCACTAAAAGCCACCAAGTCCGCCAATCAAGTTCACCTCTCAACCTTGCGTGCGCCACCATCACCCTATTGCCTGGTATCCCCTGCATATGGTGCCCTCAAGAAGACCAGATCTTTCATATGGTACCAAAATCGCATCCTACAATGTTCCTGTTTGTGCCTGTTGTGGCCGAAGGCTAGATTTTGCGGCCGCGCCGCTTAGCACGCGACCGGCACACACAAACCAGCATCTTTCCCGGTCCCTCCCATATATCAATTCGCCTACTCCCTGAAAGAGCTTTTTATGTTCGTCAAGATGATACCAATGATAAAAGAAACAAACACGTGGCGCGCGCACGATAATTTGTAGGGTTGACCGGCCGTCAGCAACTCAACCACAAGCAAGGACTGCCACCCATCCGTTTGCAGTACTGCACGATCATGCCTCGCGCACTCTCGGATAAGGGCTCATTAGATTCGTATATCTCGTCTTAGCTTCCAGGGCAATCTCAAAATACTTGGGCTCACGTTCGTTGGGCACCACTGCGCAGAAGGATGTTTCAGGGGCATTTTCGCAGCCAAAATTCGGTGTTACACATCTACGACCAAGTTCCTCTACTCTTCAGCGTCGAGCCGTTATAAAAAGTTGCTTGAATATCAACCATGCAAGACCACATGTAGAGGGAACTGGTGGCGCGAGTGCTGAATGGCTTTTCAGTTTTCGCTGAGCCAGGCCTCATCTTGGAATCCTCCACGCACACGTCTTCTGGCTTGCTCAGAGTCTCCAAATCTCTACTTTGTGACTGGCAGAATACCGGCTAATATCACAACACATCCTCATCTTCGACTAGCTCAGCTGACATGTCGACGAAGCGCGCTTACTTGGTAACCTGTTTTAACCTTGTTCTTCGCTCCTGTACGGCAGCTAGCCTCTCCACATGAGTCTCAATAGGGATTTTGAGTTTGGAAAAGACTCTGGAGAAAGAAGATCAGACACAGCGGCAAAACAACGCGGCAAAGCCAGCTTCTCAGTGACCAAAGCAGAAGCCAGCACTACCATCAGACATTGAAGAAATGATCCTGACATTTGTTACTCTTAATGGAAGCTTGAAAAATCACTACAAACCTACAGACTGGCTCTATCTGCTTCAGATCGTCCATTCCAAGTTCCAGTTCCATTTCGGCCATTCACAGCCCTCGCCATCAAAATCTCGCTACATGGAGGCTCTCTCAGCTGGAAGAAGCAACTTGAGCCTTCTCCAGATACTGTAAAACACTCTCAATGCTTTTTTGGAGATCGAAAAGAGCATGTATTCGCGTAATACGTTCTTAGGGGTGCAGATGTATCATTTCTGGCCTTGCCTACCTACAAGTCTGTGGTACGCCGTGTGACGGCAGTGAAACTTGGGGTGGGCTACGAGTACAGCTGTTAAAGTCTGCACTTGTGATTGTATGGTCACATACTCGCAGGTACAGTAGAAATCTTCCCTGAACCACCCGAAATGTATTCTACACAAAACCATTGACTGGCGAGTACAGAATGTTGCAGGGCTCTTTCCCGTACTACCGCTGCCCTCATGATTGCCGACTTTTTCGATTGATAACCTTTTCCTATGCTTCAAGCGTCGTCCGCTTCCACACTACTGCCACAAAGATTTCATACAAAGGCCAACTTTGAAGAAAACGTCAGACTGAGCTGTTGTCTTTAGAGATAAACCGACATGCATCTACCTTTTCAAGAGAGACGAATATTGTAGGGAATGCAGAAAAAGCATACCACGTTTCCTAGAGAATGAGAAAATGCGCAGGGAAGATGGTCTGTTTTTGGTTACCCCCAAGTGTTTGTGGGACACTCTCAGAGCCTATTCTGAACGACTTTTCATTACGTACTGTGCTAGAAAGGCCATTCTACAACCGCATGTTTCAATGAATCCTTCAGAGCTATCAATGACGGCACAATTGTATCCGAGGGCTGTGACGTGTTCCAACTACTTTACATCTGTGACATTACTTACAAATGACTTATACAAACGATTCAACGCTTTGGCATTGTTCTTCTTTATTGAAAGTTTGTTTTTCATCCCTTACATCACCGAGAATCAGTTGAGATTGTGCCAAAACAAACAAGCAGGGCTAGAACGTTTACCCGTATTGACAACCATTCCTCAGCCACACATACTATCGGATGTTTGTTTGCTTATGTGTAATCTAGAAGAGGCTCTCTAGGCTGGCAAAGATTTTTTCATGAAGAAACGCCATGTTTCAAAATCAGCAAATTTTGCGGATATTTTCGAATTCTTCTGCCTGGTCATTGAGATATATGAGGCTGTAGAAATTATCTCAAATACGAGGACCTTCAACTAGGATTTCTCTTTTCAGGTGCAGGAGGCGATTGCAGGCGTGAGAGTGCCAGATACAATCTCCACCTGGCGCGATATTCGCTTCATTACGCCAAGGATCTGCCCCAAGTCCAGGTCAAAGACTTTTATTGACAAAGTTCAATCGTTGAGTCAGGGGAAAGGCCAGTAGACCGAATGAAGGACCCTCAATCAAACTTCTGGTCAGTTGAGTACACAAAAGCTCTGCGAATTGAACCGTGGCATGCATAAAGAGACAATAAGGGCCAAACCACAGCACCAGCAAGAGTGTATCGTAAGTTTATGCTAGTTTTCTCCAACATCCTGCTGCCTTTCCAGCTTCCGAAGGGTGCGGATTTCGGCATTATCCTGACTTGTATCGCGACCATAGGCTCGCATACTAAGATTTCGACTTGAGCTTCTTCTCCAAGATTTATTCTAACGTGTAATGCAGACATGTCTTGAAAACCCTTAAGGGAATACAATAAAAACCAGCAAGAGTGCCAGATCACAACCGTTCCAAAAATTTCTGATCCCACCAATCGCCTCTGATAAACTTCCCTTTGGCTTTTCAAGGCACTTGATACTCTTTTCATCACGGAACCGAAGTATCTGCTTGCAATATCACTGGGTAAGACTTTGGAAATGCCGTCAAGCAGACAATTATTCACAAAGATGGTAATAAATCAACAACCAGAGTTTTTTGGGCTCACCCAAGTAGAACCATTATGCTCTTAAGGTTGAGTAGAACACGACTGAGGGTTTCAATATCAAGAACGTTCCCAGGAACATGTTTAAACCTAGTTCAAAAGTAATTTTTGGACACCAGACATGACAAGGAATTTTCCCGACCCTCTCCAATTGAGTCTCAAGCACTTCCCTGGGCAAGAACAGCTTCTCAATTCAGTCGAGTTGTTGTTTCCGTCCGTGGAGTCTATCGTAATGTACTGAAATCGATACCGATGGCTGGCATGTAGCACGTCTGCTTTCCATGTATTGCGCCTGCGATTCTTCCTCGGCTAGTCTGAATTTTGTCTCACGGGAATGATTGGAGAAGAAACTACGCTATCGTAACCATTTAACACTCATTAGAGAAGATTGATTTGGGCTCAAGACTTTTCGGTGGATCAGATTTTGAGAAAAGTCAAATTTCTCCATCGCAGAAGCTGAGGATAACCTCCCGCAGCCAGGCAAAGAAAGTCCTTATGTTGTGCTTCATATGGTCCATAGATCGCCGTGAGATATGCGCTGGAAAGTGCGACAGAGCAGAAAACGCATCATCTGCGTTTCCCTCACTCTCCCAGTGATTTACAGTGATGCAAAAAGCGCACCAAAGTAGCACATCCTATATTCGTAGATTCAAAGATTGTCTTGCACGATATTTCAGATAAGTGAGAGGGTTTTCCAGGATCAATGAGAACTCCCTTAGACCATAATTCGCTCAAATTGGGCGTCAAACTTCTACAAATGAAGGCCAAGATATCTCAAAGGATGCAAAAGACATAAAGCGCGCATGAAGAGAACAGGAGAAAGGGCAGGATGACGATAGAGAAATTCAGGAAAGTCCGTCTGCTCAACGACCTCCATGGACGAAGAAGGGGATTGTAGCCACATTTCCCACCAGAAGATCTATCATAGAGGATAGTGACAAGCCCCTCGAATAATAAAATGGAAGCAAAAGATTTTTTGGAAAATTTTGAAAATTTGGCCTTCATCCAAGTCACAAAAGTCACAATTACTCCTCATCAATAGGCGAATCTACAAAGTTTGCAGCTTCCAGCGATAGGTCATCATCTGAAGCGTATTTGAAGTCACCTTCCCCAAAAAGGCACCTGGCGAAAGATATGTCGGCAAAACGAAAATCATGCAAGATTTTCGTCTGCTCGGCGGCGATGCTGTCTCATAGGACTTCCTGAGCTATAGGTACCCACCCACTAAAATTATCAATAGACAAATGAGAAGCCGCTGAAAGCACAAGAATGATGTATTTTGGTTTTGGAGAAACAAATTCGATGTTGGTCCCCGTGCGCGACTGTAAAAGCCGTGATTCCTCTTTCAAAAGACTAGTTGCAAAACTCTCCTAACCTTGTAGCGACGAGACCCATCTAAACCTCTATTCTGAAAGCAGTATAGAAAGAGAGGCTCAAAATTGTATGAGATATATCGGGAAAATGGGAACAATGCTCAGTTTCAGTCTTCTCAACGGGGATGTTAAGTCAAGTAGCAACTTATCTTCTACTTTTTCATTTAGAAAATAAAATGTTAGAAGGCTCACAAGACAACATGTAGGCCTCTTTGGTCTCTTGAAAGGAAAATGTCAACAAGTCTCGCGCATATCCGCTTAATCTGCCCTTAGAAGTGCGGTAATGACAGAATGAAACGTTTTTCAGCGATTTGTAATAGCTAAGGGTATGTTCTCGATGTGGAGTCATTGCAGTGGCGAAGGTCAAGGGTATGCCAAATCTACCTCAGCTTGGTGATAGCGCGCGCGTGGCAGATGACAGATGGCGTTGAACGTTTACGAACTCATAGCTGACACAGCGGGCAATGACTGCGGGGAAACCATGACGAGGATGTGGGGCTAAAAGAGGGAAATGCATTTTTGTTTTTCCCCATCGGCGATGCATGGATATTTGTTGACGGCGTTCTCACCCCTAGTACGAACGCTTGACGTAATGCCGTTGCACACTATTCCCGTCTCCTGGAAATCGTGCCGTCGATCATTTACTAGCGACGTCACTCAAAAACTCATGGCCAATCGGTTAGCACTTAATACCGAGCAGGCCACGAAGTGGTGGTTAGCTTAATCCTCGTGGTGACGATTTCCCCTGACATGAATACGGTTATTTCATCATAGTTCAACAAATGGATCAACCAAGTACCACTGTACTCTGCTGGACCTTGCGGTATATGAAGTGCATGCACCTCTTCTTTCGTAAGTTTATTTGGAAATTTCTACTCATTACGCAAACGAAACTGAAGACGAAGATGAAATACACTAATGTCCTCGGCGCTGCCGCCTTAGCCGGTCAAGCTTTTGCCTTCCCAGCCTTATCAAAAGAAGCTCTTCCCACGACTCACGAGAAGCGTCAAGCGTTTGGCGTAAATGTCAAATTCGATGCTAAGAGTCAATACGTCAGTACCAAAGGGCAATACACATGGAAAGCACCAGGACCTTCAGACGTAAGTAATTCTTCTTCTCAGGGGTTAGTCTTGAGATGCCGGCCTTGCAGGGTTGGCTTCAGATAGGTCGCCTCGAGAAACTGGCCAGCAGCTAATGAAAACAAGATTCGTGGACCATGTCCTGGCCTGAACGCCATGGCTAATCATGGCTACATTCCTCACAATGGAGTGGCAACAATCCCACAATTCATACAAGGAACATACGATGTCTTCGGTATGGCCACGGATTTGGCTGGCTTCTTGGCAGTCTATGGCGCTGTTTTCGATGGAGATCTCGTTCAGTGGAGTATTGGCGGCGCAGACAAGAGGCTTTTGAGTGGTCTCTCTGGGCTGCTTGGAACACCACAAGGTCTTACCGGCTCTCACAACAAGTATGCCTGCTCCCCAGATTTCCTAACGACTGACTAAATGAATACAGGTACGAGAACGATGCGTCTCCCACGCGTGGTGATCTATACGAAACGGGGAACAACTATAAAGTCAACATGACCTTGTTCAAGCAGCTGTACTCAAAGCAAGGCGAGGAAACCGAAGAAAATTCCAACTATGATCTCGGAGTTCTCACATCTTATCGCAACGAACGCTTCCAGCAAAGCATTCAAAACAATCCCTACTTTTTCAACGGCTTCTTCGCTGGTATTCTTGTTCAACCTGCAGCATACACCTTCATATACCGTGAGTTTTTCGCTGATCTTCCACGATAGCTTTTTATCTAACATTCAATAGGTTTCATGAGCAACAAGTCACAAGAACATCCAGAAGGAAGACTCAGCCAGAACGTATTGAAGAGTTTCTTTGGCATCACTGGCGACAAGCCCGAGGACTTTGAAGTAAGCTTTTTGTTGTAATTTAATCTGTTCTACGACTGACACTTAACCTTTAGTACACCCCTGGCTATGAGCGCATTCCTGAGAACTGGTACAAGCGTGCTATTGGTGATGAGTACTCAATTCCGTTCTTTGCTCTCGACGTCGCCGCTGCCGCCGAGACATTCCCAGAGTTCCTCGACATTGGAGGTAATCTTGGTCAGACAGACACTTTCACGGGCCTAGACCTACAGAACTTGACTGGTGGTGTTGTTGATGCCCAATACTTGGCACAGGGCAACAATGCTCTCTGCTTCGTCAATGAACTGTTGTTCCAGCAAGGCCCTGACATTCTACTGAGTTTGACGACGAATGTTGCCAAAGCTTTGAAGGTGTTGAACCCGAAACTCGCTACATTTGCACAAACGCTTGGTTGCCCCAAATTGAACCTCAAAGCGGGCCAGTTTGAAACCGCAATGAAAGCCTACCCCGGCTATTCAGACCTTAAAGCCGACGGGACGTACTAGAAAAGCATTTTTGGCGTTGATCCAGGCGCAAGGCAGTTTGTATGATGTATTATGAGACAATACTTGCACGAATATTATTACATGCCATCTAGATTATCACGTAGCTCACATCTTTACACACTCCCAAGCAGATAATGTGGCACAAATAATGACCGATGGAAAGAAAGGAAAGGAGAGCGCTAGTGTCTTTTGAATTGTATTAAATGAGTGGCTAACCCGCATTGGCCAAGTGCGGATACATGTAGAGAGTTTCTCTTCCTTCCTTGAGGACGTGTCTGGTGAACTAGTAACTAAGAGCAGCCATCATCGCCAAACTGAGAGTGGCAGCCAGAGTAGACGCGGAAGGAGTTGTATGCGCGATTGAGGTTGCAAGACTGTGTACCAGAAACATTACAATCCGGGTTGAAGCTGCCCTTGCTTCCGTTGCAAGCTTTGGAGGTCCAAAATGTGATATACGCATTCTGGACGTAGTACACCTTGATAAGATTCCAACTTCCACCAGAGTGTTCATTGGGATAGCAGGTATCCGAGCTAACACAACCAATGCTGTAACGTTTGCCATTGTTGTCGGTGGTGACCAAGTCAAATTCCATCTTGTTGCACTGACGTGATTCGAGGTCTCTAGTCGTCAAACTCATGGTTTGGTTTGCCTTGCCAGCTATGATCTCCTGGTACAGATCATGACTCTCTTTGGGTAGGTAGTCAATACGGCTGCCGCTGACATTGTAGACCTTGGGGAGCTGGCCTCCAAGATAACCCCAAGGGGAGAGGTCAACTGAGGGAGCAAGCTTGTTGGCCGACTCGGTTGCAAAGTGAGTTGCCTGAGCACTGAAGCTCAAAGCAAATGCACTTGTACTGAGCAGAGCCATCGCAGTGGCTACTCTAGTCAGTACAATTTCTGTTTTCTGTATGTAGAAAAACTCACCTGTTGTAGTTGAAAAGAACATTATTGTGTTCTTGTTTGGAGACGATGGCTGGAGAAGATGGCTCGAGAAGATGGCTCAAGAAGATGGCTCAAGAAGATGACTAGAGAAGATGGTTAGAGGAAATTCTTTCGAGAACAAGCGATGCCTTCTTTTATATGTTCCTCAAGGACAGGGCTCAAGACAAAACCAACTCTTCTTGCCGATCGGACGTGATCTTCGTCCGTCTTACAGCGCATTTCGGGGAGATTGGACTTCTGTTACCCGGTCTTACAAGATCTTTTGATAGCGTAGTCCAGACTTTGACTCTAGGTATATAGCATATGAGTAAGGGACCAATCATGTCTCATTCAGAAGCCTTTGTCATGCAGGAGCCAAGCCGCGCAGCCTGGCCCAATTCGTAAGGCGGTGTAAGAAGCAGCATAGCCTAACTGGGCACCACATAATGCCTTCCAAATCAAACAGATACAACGAGAAGTCAGTCGTACGGTACGAAATTCCAGCAGCTTGCTTGCATAATAGGCTATGGCCCCAGCGGATGTTCCGGCTTCACTGAGGCCGCCAAGACGACCAAGGGACCATTATCATTTGTCCATAGAACCTTATATCTCACACCCGCAATGCGATCCAATCATGGTGGTATATCATTCGCCAAGAATCATTCAAATATGCTTTCCGTAAGCTTATGCGGTTGCCAAGCCACTGCAGCATTCAGTCTCCGTGAAGAAAGGCTCAGCTTCCGACTTGCAGCAGCATACCTCGCTAAGACCGAAAAAAAAATCTGGAAGGGGATCAATCCCGCAGACGACATAGAGTTTCGAGCAGCTCTTGTGTTGTTCCTCTTGATGTTGGCTCGTAATTCAAAAGCCTCTTCAGCAAGCCGCATAAAACCCGAAGTTCCTCGTCTGAGAATTCTCGGGCTGGCTTCTCGTACTCTTCCACGAGTATCCCCTCATCTTCCTCGCCCAGAAGTTGAGCATCATTATGATCATAGTTGAGGCAGAAGTACTGATCAAACGGCATGAAAGCCGTTTTATCATCCAGGTCCAGGTCACCAAACAACGCTCCTGGGGGCGGACCCAGAACTGCACCAAGTCCATTAATGACACTGGCTCGGTCTGCCAGAAATGAGTCCACCAATGTTCTCCCTGTAATGACTTCGAAAAACTACATGTACCTAATAAGTTACTGCATTCATAATGGGAAAAAGAAATACACACCATACATCCCGCACCCCACATGTCCACGTATTTGGTCAGATCTAACCCAAAGATCGATTCTGGGGCTCGTACATGCCAGGGAGTAGAAATCTGTGGTGGGGGATCGTCGTGGAAGAAGGCTTCATTGAGTCAGTCGTTTCTTGGAGGCAAACTCTTTCAGGATCTCACCGTTACCCAGATCTGCAAGCTTCACCTCGGTATCATGACCACGAAATGAAGCGGATCTCACAAGATATGGCGGAATGTTATGCTCACAGCCCATGCCATCTGACCTCTTGACAATGCCACTTTGTGGCGTCCCAAGTCGTGACATGGCTTCCGCTTCTGATCGCCTAGCGACCCACGGTGATGTGAAAAGCACATTTCGAGCATATACATCTAGATATACAGTCAGTTGATGCATCCTAATCAGTGGTTAATAACTCACCGCCGTGTGCTACACCGCATCTCCAGAGATAGTCCAGCCCAAGAGCTATGCGATGCATGACGCTCCGCGCTGTGTGTCTCGGCAGACGGCGGCTTTTTTCGGAATCAATGCGGGCTTGCAAGTCGTCTCCGAGCACCTCCAGAACGAGACAGCTGTGCGTTGAATTTAGGTCAAACTCATCAAGAAGCTGCACCACCGCACCGCGCCCAGGATGAGACACATTCTGCCGAGCAATGCTTGACAACTTAAGGTGGTTCAAGATCTGATGCTCACGTCTGTTAAGAATAGTATTGATAAATTTCAAGGCCACGTTTGAGTTTTTCCTGTTGCCCTTAAGATCAGGTCCGGTGCAGTGTGTAGAGCAGGCTCAACGTACTCTCTGTCTCTGGCCAACCAGATCGTCGCAAAGCCTCCCCACCCGAGTTTGTGTATCACGCGATACCTACCATCCTTGAATAAGTCGCCGAGTCTCACGGGAAACAGTCGTCCAGTGGAGTAGCTGTTGGGATCCTCCGCCTCAACGGTACAATCGTACAGCCTTCCGCTCTGTGATTGTCGCGTCGACATGGTATGAAGTCTGCATGTGAAAAGACACTCGGATTTTAAAAATGACCGACGCATATGATGAATCGCACTGGGACCAAGTGCAAGACCAAAGAGCCGCTCTGTAGCAATATAAAAACTCGTGTTGCCATGATCAATGTGGCCAAACCAGCCAAGCACGTGTTCATACAATAAAACATGCCTCCAATTATAGTGTCCATATTCTGCACACACCTCATGTTCTCAAGCAATTGCCTCTCCACTACTCGGCCTCAAATGATAACACCAGGACGTCAACACCAGAATTCCCACGGAATAACGGCTATGAACCAATCTTTGAAGCGTGCCATCCGATGGGCTGCTGGTCAGGCTCCTAGGAGTGACCAGTTGAAACGCAAAAATACACGGATCATGGTAGACAAATTTGCAGAAGATCCAGCTTTGGCCGCGTACGGAGATTTCATCTGGGGAGTGATAAAGTTTGTCCTTTCGAGCATGGAGATGTTACATTACACTAATTCCAGCCAAGAAATACGCAGCATACAAGCCACACGGATGCTCGCAGCCATATAACTCTCCATATAAAGACACAGGCCATGGTGGATGCGCAAAAAGCTCGAGCCGTTCATATCTACACAAAAGATGATAACAACGAGGAGTATGATGGATTTAAGATTTTTGATGAGCGACCAGATAAGGGAACTGATGGCACGCCCGGCGAGACGATTTAGTGGTCTCACAGTGCCTATTACACAAGAACTTGACAAGGTAGAAAGTGCTGCATTGCTTTCTTTTGCATGGTGTGGCTTTCTCTCGGGTTACGCTAGGACCTGCTGACAGAAATAAGCGTTCTTTCATGATAACGCAAACACCGGCGGCCACAGTTGGCAACCGGTGTATACTACAGTAATTCTAGGAGACCCTTGCATGTTGGCAAGTGTACAGCTCTATTCAGCGTTTCAATGTTACATTTGAAATTAAAGACATAATGATCAGTCGAAATAGCGTAGACTCCGGTTAGACATTTCTGGAAGATAACTCAAAAATGAGATGCACACAAGAGGCAGATGTACTTGAAACCCCAGATATCTTCCCTTCACTATCTCTGCAGTTCAAAATGGTCATATCGCAATGGTGACCTCATTCAGATGTCAAGAGCTTTAAACTCAGATAGCTACATAGGTAGACGTACAGGTCCCAGAGTTTTCTTTGCCATCTTAGCAGCAGTAGTAGAAACTGGATCATTCGATTTGACACAATACGCTTCACCTAGTAGCAAGTTGGAGCAGTCCAATTTAAGGTCTGGATTCCAAGTCTGCAGTTGCCGCATCGTAATCCCAAAAGAAGACTGAATGAGAGAACAACTATCTCCTGATTTGACAGTATACCATTGATAGCAATGAGAGGTCGACCCTGGGGGAGTCTGTGTTGGAGGAGGAACATAGGTCGACGTGGTTGAGGATGGTGGAACTGTCGAGTTCCAATCTCGAAGCGGCTCGACACAATAGAATAATCCAGGGACAAGATTGGTACAATTCTGATTGATGGAGGGGTTGATGGCTTCAAATAGCCCTAGATCAATTGTCTGGTTGAGTGCAATCAATTGACAATAGTCACCGCTTACCACTTTGTAGAATTGGCCGCATCTCGTGGTAGTTCCACTAGCAGTAGGACCTGGAGCAGCAACGGTGCTCGTTGCGTAGATGTTGGTTTTCGTGACGCTAGCTCCTTGGATTGTAGTCCCATTCCAGGTTCCAGCTGGTGGACTGACACACACGTTGTTCCCGCTGACAAGGTTGGTACAGTAGGGGTTGACGTCTGGATTCCATGCTAGGAACTGTTGGAACTGGTACCCCGCTGCCTTTGCAAGCCCAGCACAGGTATCATTGGATTTCACTACCGTAGTACTGCAAGTTTTGGGGAGACACAGCGCTTGACCAAGCTGCAGGTCGCTTCCGTCTGGCAGAAGTTTGTTGATACGAAGTAGCGTTCCAGTACTGACGCCTTGTTTCTGAGATATTGCCCGTCCAGTATCACCACTGACTACAGTATACATTTTCCCCGATAAGCAGGTAGCATTGAGGGTTGTGCCTGGGCGAACATAACCCGGAAGCTGAGTCAAGTTTGCAACAGGGGTTGGAACAGTGGAAGGCAGAGAGACGCTGCACTTACTACCAACAGCTGCGACTTGACCCAAAAGCCCTGCTCGAAAGTTTGAAAAGGTAGTGCTGGCAATTTGACGTATAATCAAATAGATGCAGGAGACACAAAGTTGGCTCTGGGGGAGGTCGGCGAGAGTCGATGTGGAGTTGAGGTTGGTAACGTTCTTGTAAAGACCATAAAGATATTCTTTAATTCTTTATTAGTCTTTTATGTCAAGGAGCCTTTTTAGAGTCTTCGTAGGTGAGAAGAAAAGGACGGCAAACTCACTTAGACAGTACTGCCCGTTGCTGTCTTGCAAGCAGGTCAAGTTCCATGTCGATGACGCTAACAAGCCATGGTATGTTGCCGGAAGCCCAGTGAAAGGTTGACGATCATTTTTGCAAGCTGCTGTGACATTGGCGATATACGAGGTCAACGATGACCCGCAGGTCTTGTTGCAAAGTATTGATTGATAAGTAGTGTTTGTCGTCGGAGCAAAGTTATCTGTAGTAGCGAGGACCATCAAGTCCGGGAGGCATTGAACGGATGCTTGCAACGCATTGCTGCACCCTGTGCTCACATTATTGTCAGGAACAAACGTTCCATTTGGGAAAAAATAGCTGATGGCGGCAGCTTTGTGAATGTACACGAGGAGCGCAAGGTAGTGTAGTGTATTCTTCATTGAAAAGACCAGAGGATGACATGCATTCTTCGCCGACTTTCAGTGGCAGTCTGTATTGGTTTTAAGCCTGCAGAGTGGGTCAGGCTATTAGAAGTGAAGAAGGGTCCAGATCCGCAGGCAGTAAGCCGTCTTCTGCGGCGCATCTAGCTCGCCATCTGATGCATTAACTAAGGGGGTCAGCCTTACGAATACGAGAAACCGTAAGACGGGCGCTAGCCATCATCTATTAGCATGGTTGCACCCTACTGGCTGGTAATATCTCACTAGAGCTGACTAGCGCTGATTCTTTCGGTCTGGATATTTTGGTGGTTCAGATGGTTTATATAGCCCCATGTAGCTCAGATGGTCTGAATAGCTAAGATGCGTTCAGTAAGATGCGACATAGTGGAAGCTGTGAAGCCGAAGTTGAAGATCAAAGTAGTGAAATGCCAGCCAGCGGCCAGCCTGAGATAATCTCACAGAAGATAACGCCAAGTAGACTTGATTAGAATATAACGGAAACATAGATTAGGTCATCAAATAAAAGCGGAAAGGAACAGAGAACACGTGGGAATATTGTCCCGGCTGACACCCTTGGACCCATGCCAAAAGCCACAATAATCAATCTAGAATTTAAATTGGTGGTATGAGAATCAGCCGTTAGCAAATTATCCTTGGCGTATGCAGCCAACGCCAATCTGAAGATGCCGTAATCAAACAGATGCCTAGCTTATTGGCCAGAAGATCTATCAGCCAGCCCTGGTATTGCAGAAAGACTAGATCCTCGTATTGCTGATCGCTTATGGCTGAAGCCCCAGAAAACAAGGGATGCAATAGAGTCTAGATTGCTTCTGATTATCTATATACAGCTGTATCGATCACGATCAAAACATTCTTACAGTGAATCGAAGACACAATCGAGAGAGGATGAAGATGAAGCTACTCATCTCTCTTTTAATTTTCGCTATTGCTGCTGCTCAACAAAATACAAATGATCCCGCCTCTGATCCGTTTACCTGTTCAAGCACTAAGCCATGCAAGATTGGATGCTGTAGCAAATCTGGATTTTGCGGACTTGGTCCTGATTACTGCAGTTCGACCAACTGCATCTCTTCTTGCGACCAAAAGTCCGACTGCGATCCCGGTAGGTCAGCCCTCTGAAGATTTATAGGAACATAGCTAATAGAGCAAGGATGGGGATCTCAGTGGTCCAAACAGAAAGGTTGTCCCCTCAATGTCTGCTGTAGCCAGTATGGCTTCTGTGGAACAACCAAAGAATTTTGTGGAAGCAACTCTGTAGCTTCACCCTCATGCTCGGGTACTTCGACTAAGAAACGAGTAGTCGGGTACTACGAGGGGTGGTCCCCTTCGAGACCATGCCAGGGTATCTACCCCGAACAGCTATCTTACCAGTCATACAGTAAGTCAAACTGCCGAAAAGAAGAAGAGAAGAGAGAACACTGACAAGAACAAAGCGCATTTGAACTATGCATTCGCCTTTGTAGACCCAACTAGTTTCACAGTAGCACCCATGTCATCGGCAGACTTGGATCTTATGCCTCGTTTAACAAGACTCAAACAATTCAATCAAGGACTGCAGGTCTGGATTTCTATTGGTGGTTGGTCAATGAATGACCCGGACCAGCCTACAGCAAGAACATTCTCTCAGCTTGCTGCGTCTGCATCAGCTCAAAGCGCATTCATCTCGTCATTGATTCAGTTTATGCAAACTTATGGGTTTGATGGAGTCGACCTAGACTGGGAGTATCCAGTAGCTCCAGAACGATCAGGCAGTCCCGCAGATTTCCAAAATTACGTCTCATTTTTGAGAAACGTTCGAAATGCTCTAGGGTCGACTGGTCACAATTATGGACTCACAATTACAATTCCTTCTAGCTACTGGTATATGCAGAATTTTGACATTGTAGCTATTGAACCCATTGTCGATTGGTTCAATGTCATGACATATGATCTTCACGGAACATGGGACAGCTCAGATCCTTATATTGGGCCGTACGTTTTTTCTCATACAAATCTGACAGAAATCGACCAAACAATGCAACTCCTCTGGCGGAATAATATCAACCCGGACAAAGTCACAATCGGTCTAGGCTTCTATGGTCGGTCATACACTTTAGCCAACCCTTCATGTAATAGACCTGGATGTGCCTTTAGCGCTGGAGGAACTCCTGGAGTCTGCTCTCAAGAGTCTGGCACACTCACATATGCCGAGATCAAAGACATTATTGCCACTCAAAATCCCACTGTTGTGTTCGATCAAGCATCTGCTGCAAAATACATGACCTGGAATTCAAATCAGTGGGTTTCTTATGACGACAAAGACACATTGAAACTCAAAATAGACTATGCGAATAGTCGTTGTCTAGGTGGCCTCATGGTTTGGGCTGCTTCGACTGACGACTCTCTTGGAAGCGCAGCCAACGCCCTGAACACGGCTACAGGGCGTAACACCCAAGTCTTGACGACGGTGTCAAATTCATTTTCTGGGTTGTCGCAATGTAACTGGGGCGAATGTAACCGGGGGTGTCCAGCCGGATATTCAGCTGTGGAAAGAAGTGCCGACGGCGGCGGTGGCGCGGTTGGGTCGAGCGGCATCCAGTTGACCTGCTCAAACGGTGTTTCTCGTCCATACTGCTGTCCCAGCGACGACTTACCTTCCTGTCACTGGAGGGGCTCACCTCCAATGTGTGTAGACAACATTTGCCAAGCTGGAGAAGTACCCATTACAACAGATCTTACTGGCGCCGGCGGTCAATGTTCAATCAATCACAAAACACTCTGTTGCACGAATCCTAATGCTCCTCAGGTCACTTGTGGTTTTGCTGGACCATGTACCAACTCGGCCATGAGCTGTCCCGATGGACAATTCTACTTGACGTCGACGTATTTTGGCAATGGTAATAACGGCTGTAACTCTCTTGGACTAGGATATTACACACCTTACTGTTGCAATTCTGACGTCTACAGAAACTGTGCCTGGAGTGACAGAGGCAGATCTTTTACCAAATGGCCTCCAGTGACTGCTGGTCCTTCCAATGGGCCTTTGTATCCAGCGCTACCTTTCCATACTTGTGTAGGCCAATGCGCAAGTGGTCAGGTATCTGTTCTCTCTGACAGCTCTCTCTGTACCCAAGGCACTCGGGTACTGCTGTGCTGCGATGATCCCACCCTCCGCCAAGGCCTCGAAAGTAGTGACGATCCTTTGGCTTGTCAGCTGGACCAAGGAGACATCTCACATAGTGGTCAGCCAGATGATGATGGTCATGAGATCGAGTACTATGATTTTGAATTAGACTGCTACGTTGGAGGAGTTGCTGGGAGCGGAGATTCAAGTGGACCAACAGCAGAATTTGAAAAACGGGGTGAACACACCTTGGACTGGGTGGTTGTTTCTACCAAGGGTTACAAACTGGATGACTTACCTGTAGGAAATGCCTGGACGCGCTTCTTCGAGAGTAATTCAACGCAAGAGCTATTTCCTCGAGGCTCTAGAAGGTCCTCACGACTTTGCAAGAACAGGCCAGGAAGTGGTCGCAAAGGCGCCACCGCAGTCCTTTTTTCTGCGGCTTATAATACTGCAGAAGACCTTGTCAAAAAGGCATCGAAAAAAGCATTTTTCCGCCAGCAGCAAGCATGTTTGGCAACAGCCTTGAAAACCACGGTTGGTACATTACCGGCTGGTCAAGTCATGGTTGCAGAACATGTCATGGAGCTTCAAACCGTCAAGACCTTCTTACAATCTACTATCGACGGAGTGGGACCAAGAGGCAAAGTTTTGACCGCAGGAGCACTGGAATTTGACAAGGTATTTGGAAATGGCGGACTATTCTTCAAATCATGGTCAAACTTGAACTTCCCAAGTGGTAGTAACTTGTTTGGAGGAAACAGCCCCATGGACTCCTTTTACAATATTCTTGGCACTCTACAGGATAACACCAATCTATTGGTGGCAGCTGAAGATTTAAACGGCATGAAGGCAAGAGTCTGGTCAGTCCTCTTTGCATTCATTCACTCCTACCACGTCTAATTATGGAACAGGGCAATAGCACAAAATCCAATCGCGGCCACCAAGTGGACAAATGCGAATGTCTTGAAACGTACCGGAAGTGTTCAGTTGATAAGAGACGTATTCATCTATCTGAATACCCCAGAAGCTCAGGCCGCTATGAGGGCGTCTTATCGATCTACAAGAGATGTAGTTGGTACTTTTCAGAGTGCACTTGCCAATGCGGGTATCACTTATGATCTTAAGGGAGCTTTTGATCAGTACATGACTACCTTGACAACACAGATGGGTCAAAATATTCAGGATTGGCTGACCAACAACAATTATCTGACCAACACCATCGCAGCTCCACCAGGGACGGGTTTATCTGCTTCAGTAGTAGCGCAATGTGTGACAGCACTAAAGCAGTTGCAAGCGACATTGCCTACATGGGCCAATGTGGAGCATGGCTGGATTGGACAGCCTTGAATTGATCTTGTATTTATTTGAGCATGTTCTGAAAAGTGGAGAGAATCAAGCGATGCCGCTCCATACTGCACCGTTACCCGGCCACAGCTCAGTTGCAGTCAGTATGTCCAGCGTGAGGTACAATTCAGGCACAAGGGCGGCAAACTCTGCCACAAAATGACCTTGGTAATCATCTGCACCTGTCGCGTCAGGGTCGGGCTCGTCGCGGTCGACCACAAGAACAGTGAATTCCTGTGACGATGCGCCGCGGTCGAGAGCTTTCTGATCCACCAATAGACAAACATTCACTTCTAGGCCATGCTCCGTTTGACCCGTCTCACAGAAATCTTCAAAGATTCGCCTCGCTGTAGCTGGATCTGCATTGCTCAGAGTCGCACTATTCTCCAAAAGCTGCCACTTCAAGCGACTCGCAAAACCTTGTCGGAGATTACCAGTAGCTCCAAGCTCACGGAGGCGAGCATCACTCAATTCTTGCCATTGAGCCCAGAATTCGTTCCACTTGGCCTGATCTTCGTAACCGCAGCCTTTGATGACCACATAACCCCAATTGTCGTGACCCTGCTTATCCAAATAGCGGGCCATATCCATTAGTTCTGACTGGGTTGATTCTATCAGTGCTGGGTTCAATTCCATCCGCCGTGCGAGATCGTCATCTTGAGCACTGAGTGATTGTAACCCAGCGTTGGCGCGAGACTGATCAATGCTCGTTCGTCGTGCAGCTGCGGCCGCCTGGAGCTCTGCGTGGCGTCTTTCTGCAAGGCACGTAAGGAACGCGTCGATGCGGGTGAAGTCATCGGCGGGCAGCGCATGTAGTTCTGCTGCGGGTGTAACCAGCACGCGCTCTTCGGTCCATCCAACTGGGAGCTCGGGAAGGTCATCCATTTTTTTTATGTTTTGTTGTCTGCCCTTACTGCGGATCGGCTCCTTAAAGCGGTCGCCTCCCGCTCACGTCAGCCGCTCGTATTGCTTGAGGGGTGCTCAAACCACCATCAAGAAATTTTTGCGACTGCCTCAAGTTTTATTCGGCGCGATAGGTTTTAGTTTCATCGTCTGAACATCGTCTGAAGGTTTGTCCCAAGTCTTCCGGATGATGTCTTGAGGCCGAGTAACCTCGTTGACACAAGCCTTCCCTGCTCTTTACTCCACCACTTTCAAAATCTTAGAGCACATTAACCCAAGAAGAGGCACTGCTTTATGCAATGCAAGCACTCGAAGAATGTCAAGTAGAAATGCACTTTGAAGTAACAAGAGAGGATTCGTCGTCATAATCGTTGATCTTGCTGTGGTTCTCGGGTCAAAGTCAACGATAGTGCACACACAGTCGACTCACACAAGAAGGTCTTTGCGGGTTAAGACTGAGCAAATGTAGTAGTGTGGAACTTGACTCAATGCATTCAAATACACACTGATAAGACGATAGCAGGGCCAATCTATACAGGTCAAATAAAGACACCGACTAAATAACAGCGATAGGCGAAAAGAGATACACACCAAAGACCAATAGAGAGACCAGCAAGGAAGGTAGACAGCGATAGACCAGAGAAAGTGGACGAAAAAAACATTCAGCTCGTAGGCCTGGGGAGGTTAGGAGATATTGCTGTGCGTGCCTGTAGTCGTGTCTCCAACGTTGACATGGGTAATCGATCCGGACGATCCGTAGCTGTGGCAGTTGCTTCAACTTGACGAGTTGGTGGTTTGACAGCAGGAACAGGGGCAGATAAGATAAGGTATGCAGTGTCATCGACTCCAATGCTTGATCGTTCCTTAGAGCATGTCTCGTCTGTGCAAAGAGCAATGTCCAGATCCCGCTTGACTTCCTCGGGTGTAAGTCGGCGGGTGACGTTACCTTCGACTAAAGCAAAACCATCATCAAGGACTTGGATGTGATGTCGGCGAGAAGGAGGATCATTCTTTGGAGCCTTGTTAGAGCTGCCAGAGTCTTCCGGCGAGTGAGGTCGTTTTTTCAAGGCTTTTTCGGCTTTGGCCTTGAGCTCGTTAGAAGGTGCGTCACTATACTCCTCGGGGTTTAGGTTTTTCCCTTTGTAGTACAAGTCGTCAGCTTGTAGAACAAATCCTGGGTCATCAGGGACGATTGCTCTGGGCCAGCACGGATTATCCTCTAACCCCCATTGGTTTTCTGTTGGAGGTTTGGGCCACTCTTCGTCAAACACCATACTGAAAACGGCGCGGATAACCGTTGCCTTCTGAAAAATCACCGTTGTTGTTTCTTCCCCATTTTTTCCTTTGTTGACGTGGACCTTTTTCCCGGTCTCATCTAAGTTGACGAGCTTGTTATTGATCTTACCGCTTTTCTGATGTTGTCCGTTCCCTTTCCCACCGTCATGTTTCGCACAAAAGCGAGCCCACTGTGTGTTTGCGGCTCCACCATTCTCGTGACCTGGAAGGTAGCGTACGATTTGAGGTAACCTCTTCTATTTGGTGTCTGATGGCATGAAGTACGCAGGAGGGAATTCGTCAACCTGACAATTTGGTGCTTTGTTGTTTTTATCATTGGGGTTGTCGTAGTCGTTGCGAGGAAAAGTTCGCCAGTCTTCATGATGTGCATCCTTCCATCGTTGGGTTGCAAGACCATGCTTACGTTCTTCTTCGTCCATGCAAGTATACAGACTGCTTGCGACATTGGGGTAATGTTGGATAGCGGATGAATAGTGATAGCATGCCTGTGGGTATTTTTTGCCGCTGCAGGTCTCCTTTATCGTTTCCCGATTGGTAAAAGATTGCTTGATAATGGTGGTATGATGCTGACTATAATGTTTGTCCTTGGTTTTCTTTTCCTCCTTTGTTTGACCTTTGCCCTTGCCCTTGCCCTTGCCCTTGCCCTTGCCCTTGCCTTTGCCCTTACCGCCGCTTTGAGAGTTACCACTGCGTGAGCTGTCACTATCATTTCCAGAGGTGTCACTATGTTGCGCTGGACTGCCTTTGGAAGCTGGTTTGCTTCCACCTTTATGTGGAACCCTTGGCTCCACGATTGGCGTGAGAGGAGAGTCTGCTCTAGAAAAGCCTATCCTCTGAGCCGACGTAGGAGTAAGTGCCACAGGGAGTGTAGACGTGATGTTATTTGAATACAAAGAGGCGTATCCTGTGACGAGATTCAAATCGAACAAAACAAAGATCACAGCGAACGTTGACAAAAGTGCTCGGGAATGCATGATGAGTCTTGCAGGGCGCTCAACCTCTGAAAAACGGGTTTTGTGTGCAAGATATGACTTGACTGCGTGAGGGAGGGTTTATGACTGACCCGTGGTACTTATATATGCGTCTTCCCTAAACTACATCCAGAGAGATACCCGCGCCAGCCAATAAATCTAACGAGACGCTCAGACAAACGGCTTACCGGGCGCTTTTGGACATGAAGCACGCATCCAATGAGAATTGCTGCAGTGCCGCCGGGCAAATATGAAACAACTCTAATCCTTCAATTTTGAAACAACAAGCGCCAGGGTGAAACTCGCAGGATTGTTTCACTATGACTGAAATGATGTGGGACCGCTAATGTCGCGACTCGTTTCGAACTCAGCTAGCGCTCAACCGGTGGAAGATATGGAACGCTCTGGCCAGCCGCTCAACGATGAGCGGCGACTTGCATCAATTAATTTTCAACTCCGCTGATCCAGATACGCGCAGATCTATCGTAATTAGATACTCGAAACTATTGTCTAAGATTCCATGCAGCTATAAGCTCTTTACAACATATCATGAAAGCCCTAATCGCTCGACTTTGCGGCGCCTGCGCCTCTGCGTGAGCCCAAATTCCGCACGCCATGCTAACCTTACCTCGTCCAAACATGATTGTTTCCAGGGTAAGGATGTAGGCCACCCATGGCGATGAAAGATTTCAAAGACGCTAGTCAAATCGAATCGGCCCAAGCGTTTGGTCATTTGAACTTCAGTCTCGCTCGATGGGAACTACAATTTACAATTTAGGACGATATTTTCAACAGTCTTCCCAAAGGATCAAACGTACCACTTCAAGGTCAGAAAACTGGCGCTTTAATTCCTTGAAGAAGCTGCGAATAGCATAGGTGGCATATTCGCGATACGACTCTTGTGTCCCTTCAGGAACATCCTGGATAAGTGTCAATCGGCTGCCAAGATGTTCAAATTGCATTTGTATTTACCTCTGACAAGTCGGTAAATTTCGGGCCATCTTGGAAGTCGCACAAGGTGACAGTTCCTCTTTCTGTGTCTAGGAAGATATGGTATCCATCTCGCGAGCCAGATGTTGTTGCGAATGTCACCACATGGGCAGGTAAAGTAGTCTGCTCTTCGAAAGGGCCCACAAGATATAAGCTGTCACTCTCAAAGGCGTACTTGTAGTAGCTGCCGCGATAGTCTACTGCCGAGGTACTCTCATATATCTGGAACGGCTCGTGTGGAGTACCAGATTGTTCGCGTCGGATGAAGGGAAGATGGCGCAAAAAATCCACGACTGTATCAGTTTTTCCGAGCCATGCAAGACTGTCCTTGGTGATCTCCGGCCACCCACCTTCAGATGGGTAGAGGACAGTGGATGTGGGGAGGTAGAGGGAGGTGAGAAATTCGTAATAGGAGGTGACTGTCGCGACTGTTTTGTCACGAGAATACGATGGCATTTCTTGATTATTCAAGAGGCTGCACAGTGTCAAGCAACTTCACAAAAGAAAAGAAAGGCGTGGGAAGCGGCTGCAACAAGAGGGCGGCGAGAGCGGGCCGAGATTCATCGAGTGCTCAGCAAGCTTCGCCACTATAGTGATAGCTTGTTTTGCTACGCGCCGGTGCAAATGGCTAGTCTCTGATTTAGACTCTGCTCGGGGGGCCGGCGGGTTCCAATTTGGTCGCATCATATTAGGGGCGCAGCGGCGGCGTAGTAGAATGTATTGGTTGGCTAACTGCCCTTGCATGTGGACTGTTCTTTTCTCTCAAGCACGATTCTATGCACTAGAAAGCTTACTCAGGACTCATAGAGTTAAAAATGAATTCAAGGCGTGCGATAAGCGACGAGAGGACAAGCAGGATGAAGGAAATACCAAAGTAAGAAAAGATGTGGTGGACAGTAATAAACAGTTTATACGCAGTATGAGTTGCCCTCAATAAGAGTCTGGCAAGAGCTTCCGACCGACGGATTGAGAGCATAGAAAGCCTGGAGACTGATGCCTGCGGCCTGCGCAAGGTCATAGCAGTATTTCCAGGACTAGCAACGACTTTGCTTGTACAAGAGAGTGTGGGTTGGGCAGGAGCTGCGACAGGAGCCTGCGATGGAGATGCTGTAGGTGCAGCAGTGCCCTCGCTTGGAGTGGTAGAAGACCCGCTATCATTGGAGTCATTGCTATCCTTCCCGGAGCTTGTGTTACCATTTGAGGAGGAGCCCTTGTTACCTGAGCCAGAGGTGGGCTCATCGCTGCCGCTAGAGCCAGAGTCGTCAGAGTCATTAGAGCCTGAGTCGCTAGACCCAGAGTCGCTAGACCCAGATCTTTCATCGTCAGAGCCCGAGTCATCATCATCAGAACCCAAGTCATCATCATCAGAACCAGAGTCATCGGAGCCAGAGTCAGAGTCATCGGAACCAGAGTCAGAGCCAGAGTCGGGGTTAGACCCATCATTAGCAGGAGGGCTGGCAGGAGGGCTGGTTGGAGCAGGCGCCGCAGGAGCAGGGGCTGCAGGCGCTTCAGCAGGAGGCGTAGAACCAGTGGCGCCCTCCAAAACTGGACACACGATAGGAATATCGATTATGCCACATGCAGTGCCAACGAGATTGCTCAGGACACCACGGCGATCGAGTTTCGAGATTGTTCCGGTCATGTCCTTGCCAATGCAAAAGTTTCCAGCTGCCGCACTGTCGATGCCGGCGGGGTACAAGCAGATTGCTGTGGTTGTATGACCTGTACCACTAGTGGGCGCCTGGGCTCCTCTGATGGCATTGCTCCCGATGATGTTTCCCCTTGCCTTGAACAAGTCCATGATAGAGCCAGCGAGAACATCGGAAGATGTCTAACCAGGTTGGCCAATGACGTCCAGGACTAGGCCATCCGACTGGATCTTATAGCCTGCAACGATGCTGTCACGGTTGTCTTGGCTGAAAATGACAGTAGATTGCGCTGATATTTGATCAATCAAGCCACTAATCTTCTCATGTGTCAAAGAGTTTTGAGTCCCAAAGCTAGTAATTGCCACGCGATCGACAGAGAAACAAGGGTATTCCTTGTAGCAGTAGCCACTGGATGGATGGTAGTCCGCTGCATCGTCCCGCACGTAGTGGGCGGCAGAATCGGAATAGTGCTGATATTTCCCAAGGAGTGCTTTTACATCAGCCGGAAGAGTAGGCGGGGCGGCCTTCAAGTGTTCAAGATCGTGACCCTGAACAGATTGTTGTACAGACTGAACAGCCCCTGACTTGGGTAGTGTAGTCGGGGCAGCGGCGGCCATGTAGAACAGCAGGCTCTGAGAAAGAGCAGATAGCATGTTGTTGGTCTTCATTGTAAATGAATGAGAGTAGAGAGCGAATGATATTGGAGTATCAAAAGAGTTAATCAAAAGAGTGTTGATGGTTTCTGTTTTTGTGAGTGCGAGAGGGTCCTTTTATAAACGGCTGACCTGGTTGCAAGACCAGCTTGCAAGATGTCTTCTTCAAAATCTGGCACGAGGCCAGCTCCAACTGCGAGCTCATCACAAGGCTGTCTGCGGTGCCAGCTTGAAACTGACACGGAAAAAATAACAGAGAGGGGGAAGGGTTTAAACCATGGTGCAGTATGCGTGCCTGATCCTGAACTTGATCCTGAACAATTTCTCATGAAAAATATTCGCTGATCATTAAGCGCTTGAGTAAAAGGGTGGCGCAAAACAGGCAGTAGGAGGACTACCATCCCAGGGTTGCACTTACGCGCCGCGCGAAAAATGCGGCGTAGCACGCGGCACGCTGCGCCTACCAATTAGAATACAAGCCAGTTGGATCATTTCTAGTTCCAATGCCCCAGGCGCAAAGGGCTTGCCCCTTCTCCTGGTTAGTACCCACTTGTCGCCGATAGCCGCCGGACCCACCAAATGGCTTGAACCTAAAGTCGACTTAACGTAGGGCCATTATAGCCCAAGCACAATCTAGCCCAGTCGATCCAGCATAGAAGATGGTGACTGCTTGGAGTGAGCGCGTCCCCAGATGAAGGACCAACTGCAAAACCTCCAGCTGAGTGCAGCCAGGGGCGGCTACATTGCCCTCGACTCCGCTGTTTCGCCCATTTGCTTGGCTGCAAGATCTTAACTCCCCCTCTCATCTTGCCTGTGGGACGCTAACACAGCCGGGTCTGTTCTTGCTGCTCATGTTATTGTGCTTTTGCTTAGGATCGAGATGGTCATGCTGTTTCCGTGATTTAGTTGCAGACCCACTCTACGCTTGGCTCTTTGCCTCTGCCCCTGGCTCTATCCTGTAATTATTCCTGTCGGGGTATACCGCGGTCTCTTCTCCATGACCTCCGTTATCTCCATAAGATCTAGGAGTAGCTGTTGATCGTAGTCTAGAGATAAGAAATCACAGAGGTAAGGTTACCATCAACATGACCTAGCGCCTTAAGTACATATTGAAGTTCATCATAGTTGATATTTGCATCGCATTGCCATCAAACCATCCACACTAGACTTAAATCAACCTTGGCAGAGCAGTGCAGGCTGGGCGCATAGTCTCTTGTTATCCATTTAGTCGTGAAAGGGTTGAAACGCTCAAAATCAGTCTTCGATCCAGCCTCGAGAATCATCTTCCAGCCAAAGAAAAATATGTGTCTCTCAATGACGCTAACTTGATCTGCGTGGAGTCATCTATTAGGTAAGCTCAGCCGAGATCACCACCTCGCATGTTTGGCAACTACTGGCAAGCAAGAAATTCTTTTGAAGACATCCTTTAGCATGTACGTTGATCACTTTCAAAAAGCTGGCGCTTTGTCGTTGGCCTCGGCAAGTCTACTTGGATGGCTACTTGCGCTCCACCGGACCAACCCTGAAATTATCAGAAAATTGGGCATCCTTTCGCCTCGCCGAATCATGCAGCTACACCTTGACCAAGTCATGATGGGACTTATTCTTCTCGCTTCCGGGACTGCATTTCCCGCTTTGCCAGATCGATTTGCTGGACCTTTACTGGTTGGGACTATCCTCAATCCGCTCGGTTTCGTACCCTTGATGTTCTCGCCAAACTGCGATCAAACACTCCTTTACAAGGCTGGTATTGGGTTCTCATTCATTTCAAGCACTGTAGGATTCGTGGGAATGGCATATTGGGCTGTGTTGAACCTGTAGTTGATAGTAATCTTACAGCAATCGAAATAATAGAAGACCGCAGGTGTCGACACTTGAACAGACACAAAATCTCACAGAAGAAGGAATGGCATAAGAGAAATGTGACGTGATTGATACTATTTGAAATAAGATCACTATAGGAGAAAAACTCGCACCCCATGTCTCGTCGCCTGAACGCACGCGGCGTTTTTTGACTAGCAATGCTTGCAGGGAGCATCGCCTCTAACATATGGGCTCTTGCTCGCCCGACTTGCAACTCGGCAGATGCCTGTAATCTCCGCCTTATTCTTCTCTCGCCTGCCAATCAGGAACTCTGGAGTATCGGCCACGGTGTCGCGTACTGATAGTTGCTCGACCGTACTGACCTCACTGGAGGGTACCGTGCGTCCTCCGCGAATGAATACAATACCGAAAGACTCGGCCCATCCAGGCGCTGCCACAATGGAGTCCTTGAAAGAAGTGAGGCTGCCGACGGATACATACCCCTCAGTATCCTCCTCAATAGACAGTTGAGGAATGTTGAGGTCAGAGGGTGCCCGACGCAATCGCTTAGGAGAAGTGATCTCCCCAACACCGGTGGCTTTTCTCTTGACAGACAAGAGATTCGATGCGATGTTGCTCCTCTTCATCTTTTCCCCTTGGTGCAAGAGAGCAAGGCGAAGTGCAGGTAGCATATACTCTGATGTAGAGCGTGCTGCGTGAGCTTTTGACCAAGCAGCTCTCTATTGCTCCTTATCATTGATTGTGCTGGTTTGGGCGGCATCGATGATACGCCCCCTCTCACGAAGCTGTTCTTCTTGCTCAATCTCTCGAGCTTGCAGTTCTTCTTGTGAGAATTCAACGGCCTTAGCATCTTGACTGAGTCTCTATCCTTGCTCATCCAGGCGAATCTTAAAAGCCTTTTGATTTGGTTCGACAATTTAAAGTGCAGACTGCCTGGCCTCAATTTCTGCCAAAGAACGAGCACTCTTCAACATGTTAGCACGTTGCTGTATCTGCCATGCGAGCTTGGCCTGTTCAAACTCGCTATTTGCGGCGGCAAACTTCGGATCTTGCTCCTTCATCCACCGCATCTGTTTTTCTCCAGCCACCAGTACGTCTCTGCTCAGTGACACTGAAGAGTTGTGTTGCGTCATGCTCTGTTCGGGTTCACTGAACACAGTGGATCGAGTAAGGACAGGAATTTGTTGAGAGTGCTGGCGCTCAGCCTCTCGGAGTGCGGCCAAGATGTCCGAATAACACATGTAGTAAATGAGCGCAGATGTAGTATTGAAGACAGAGTCTAAGTGCCGTAAACCTAGGATCCTCCACAACAGTCGCGGGACTCTTCCAGTATCACACGCCCATTCTGGTCACAGAGTTTTCTTGCAGCTTCGCTCTGGAGCGGTCCCATGAATCGTGATACAAAGCCCACGGCAAGCTTCCACTCCTTGAAGTTTCTCACCATCTGTGTCCTTTCTTCTTCCCACACCTTTCCCTGCTTCTTCCCCGGTGGCCTTTGTCCCATAGCTCGTGCCAGCTCAATGTCGGCCTCGGTCGTTTGGGCAAAGCCAGAGCTGGATGAATCGAATGAGGATGCGTACGGATCTTTGGTTGCGCGGGCTTGGTCCGTTGAACCGCGCGAGAGGACAATGCAAGCCGCGAGAGCATAAGGGCAGCCTTGCATCGCATCTATCTGGGCGGCGCGAACGATAAGAAGCTCTTGGCGATAGCTACACTTGGAATGGGTCTGCCAAGTGAGCTGGTAGCTGAGACCGAACAACTGAGGTCCGAGAGCAGGGTGGCCTTTGGGCATCTTGGTGTCTCCAGAGTGGAGTCGTCGTACCAGTCTTTGTCGAGAAATTTCAAGGAAGGGAATGGTAAGAGGAGCAGCAGGTTTCTTACAAAGGTGCGGGTAGATAAGCGATGCACGGAGGCGATGCTCAAGAGCGCCCCGGTCCAGAGCTGGCACTGGGTCTAGTCTTTTGGTCACAATGGCCGTCAACGTGAAGACCACTTGTTTAGGCTTACCAAGTTGCTAAGCTATGCAATCTTCGCTGGAGTATAGAGGTGACGTTACTAATACTAAGTGGGATTTCCTTCTACATGAGATCTAGGCAGAACGGCTACTCGCCCAGCAAATATACCCTTATCGCCTTTGTGTTGTGGGAGAAGGGGCTCTAGTTAACGCACTAATTACAGAAGGTGGAGACGAGAAATCGGGGTCCGGCCTGGTTATTGTCGCGCTGCAACGACCCCATCCTTAGGAGCAAACGTTGCTCCTCCTTGCAAACATTTAGTTTAAACCCGACCCTACAGAGGCCGGGCCCAGAAAGCTAAGATATGAATGAGGCCGAAATATGCGCCCCTCTCTCCAAGCTTGAAGCACCTTTTGAGGCCACTCCAAGAACTTGTCCATAGTCTTGTCTGAGGAAAGTCGACTGTTGTCTGATGAACGCTGACCGCCATCGTATGAAAGTCGATTGTTGTTTGAAGAAACATCAACATTATTTGAAAGGGGTTGAATGTCCTCTGATGAACGTTGAAGTAAACGTTCCAGCCACTGCGCATATGCATTCCAGCGCTTTTGTCGGTGCTCGTGGTGGCGATTGACATTTTCCAGCTGTGAAAGCAAAAGGACTGTAGCAAGCCAATACGCAAGCAAGATGGAGCCGCATACATTGTTTGGGTTGCACATGGCAACAAAGTCTTCTCCGGTCATCATGGTGATCTGAGCCCATGTCCTTCCACCCATTACCATTGCTGCAGATTGTGTAAGTAAAAAGAATAGTATTATGGAGAAGGGTCATACCTTGAAAGTAATCTCTAGAGAGAAGATCCGCAACAGCGATCAACGACCCACACAGAGAGCGTTCTCCTGTGGAGTTGCATCTCCCAAACAGCTCGAGAAGACCGTTGGACATACCATCTAAGAGCCCTACATTTATCTCTAGTATCTCTTCTTGACCTTTACAGCGAGTTGCTTTGAAATCTTCAGCAGTGTCGGCGTTGTTCTGGTCTAAATAGCGGAACCGAGATCGCTGATCAGCTGATTTCACGTATTGTATGATGATACCACAACCTCGCACTAGCGTCAGATAGTCGTAAATGCCGTCTGGTAGATACACTGTTTGTGCAGCGAGCAAATAGCAGGTAGCCAAAAGCGCATCATTAGTCTCAATGGTTTTAGGCTGCACTTGCAACATTTGTGAGAGTCCCTTGATCGCTGATGCTCGATGTTGTAGGTTTCGTGCTTGAGACTGTGCAAGTGTCCGTGAGTCATGCTCGCTACCTGCGTATGCAAGAATGGCATGCATCAAGAAGCTAGACTATATAGTGTCAGCCCAACAGCAAGCAGCAACAACGGCAGCAAAAGGGTGATCTTACCTCTCCTACCATGCGCGGTATGACTGAAGACCAAATATCATCATTACCAGCAGGTGCAAGGGGAACAGCATGAAAGACGAAATGATGAAAGAGCAGCATCTCTGACAAATCAAAGGTCAGCGAGCCATCTTGGGACGGTGCAATCCCAGAACCATTGACAATGGCAACATCCAATGTATTGACGGATGACGCTGATCGAGAAACGACATGACGGCCAGGTGCATCAGGATATACGCATGCAATCATCTTCTTTGAACAATACTCGCAGGCGGGGAGCGTTTCAGAGCATTTCACACGGCGCCGCCGGCAGGTGAAGCAGCCGAACTGTGACTTGTGATGAGGCCGCCGTCGAGTCTTGCCGGCGGGTCGACTCGCTAGACTCGCTGATGAAGACATGTTGGCGATTTGTGTTGTTTCTGAGACGGCATGGTTCTCTCTTTTGTGTAAGCTGCCACGTGAGATTCCTTTATTTTTAGCCAAGGAGGCCGGTGAACACGGAGGCGGAAATTAGTGCCTAACCTTAGATCAAGCGATTGGCTCGCAAGTGGCCCGAGCGGTTCTCACGTGGCATCAGCACGGAACAAACCATGCAACTTCCCCGTGCAGCTTTTTGGCTGTTCGGATCCTTTATACTATTGGACAAGTAAGAGCAAATGGAATGAATTCATGGAGACTATCTAGGAGACTACTAGAGATACCATTCCTCCGTCTTCAAGGCGTAGCAGAACAACGAATCAATCGCGCCATTTCACGCGCCCGCTGCGGAACAGGCTGACCATACCAATGGGCAACAGTCCAGCGTCGACAATATTGAATCCACCAAAATGGTCAATGATCTCTGGCCCATAGAGCTGCGCAACCCACTTCCAGTAAGGCTCCATGCTGTAAAAGTTGGACAAGATACCACGCAGGTTCGACTGATTGCCCAGTGAGTTGAGCGCAATTTTGACTTGCCCATTTGGATCAAAGTCAAGATTCTCGTCGCTAGGATGATCAAGTAGTTGAGAGTAAACCTGACCCAAGGTGTGCATTTCGTCGCGGTATAAGATGTATTCCTCAAAAGGCATGAACGTGTTCTCCGATGTCATGGATGTTTGTTTGTTGTTTGGTGCCGCCTGACGGTACTTGAACTGCTCCTTGGTAAAATTGTATTGTTCTAGTTCTGTTTTCAAAAACTTGTCAAGCAGATTCTCTGGATGTGCCGGGACTGAGTCGCGGATCTGCAAGAGTCCAACGAAAGGGTTTTGAACTTCGAGACCACCAAGCTCAACGGGCAGATAAAAATAGCCATCGGGAATATTTTCGACATGAAAACGCTGCTCAATCGTATGCTTTAGGTATGCCACGACGCTACCACTCCGCTTCGAGTCAACTCCAGAACCAGCAGAAGTGGACCCAGCAGAGGTTGAGAAAATGTCACGCTGAATGCGCTCAAGCGTGGAAAGGACTTGGTCAACGTGCTGACGGCCAAAGCAATTGGCGGGTTTGCCAAAATTGGAAGTGAAAAAGGTGGTGGCGTATGTATTCCAAGCTTGAATCCATGCAAAGACACTACCAGAATTATCTTGGAGTTGTCGACTAAGCTCGTGAATATGTTTGTGGACCATTTTCTGATCAATCTCAAACTGATGGGTCTCAGGATTCAAGAGGAGCATGCCCCAGCGTACTTGGCCTAATGGCAAGTGTTTTTCCGTGAGCGATGTATCGTCTGGTGTCATACGAGCGCTTCCTGTACGGGCTTCATTCAGGGATAAGCCCATAATGTTGGCAAATGATTCAATTGATCTCCAAGTCTTGACACATTGATCATATTCTGACGACCAGAACCAGATGTCATCATGTGAGCGCCAGAGGATGCCACCATCAGTCTCCCGATTCACTTTAAAGTCGAGAATGAACAAAGTGACCTCAGCAAAGACCTCGCTGAGAACGTGAGATCCTGGTGTACCGCGCTTGCGATGTCGGGGTGGCGAGCTGTCATCGGTGAAACGCAAAGGCGCCTGTAAAAACCGTAGGAAGAAATCCAACCATTCATGACCAACTCCAAAAAATTTCAATACGCACAAAATAGTCGCGTGCGGAAGAGACGGGTAAAGGTTGTCAAATTGTGAACGAAAGCAGGAAAAGTCTCCCTGAAGCCTGGTCTTGGCCATGATTTCTGTCGACAAGATGTGCAAAATCTTTTGTTTAGCCTCCATGGGACTCATGGGTTCGCTCAACAATTCCTCCTCTCTTCGAATAGCATTCTTCTGGCTGCTGAAAGCCTGCAGAGTTCGCCGTGAAGATTGAGGCGGTTGATGGCTGCTGGGGGCTTGCTGGACCATAGATGCGGTACAGATTTCGGCCTGGGCTTCTTCTTCGCCTTGCGCTGTTTGCACTTGTTGTATCTCCGTGGACATGAGACGAGAGACAAAACAGTATCGATGGTAAAGTTTTTCTTTAATGTTCCTGACGCTGAGGCCGTTGTGAGACATTCCCAAGGCGTAATCTTGATGCTGATGGCAGTTGGGTGAGGAGACCTGGGGAGACTTCCAAGCAGTTCGACGGAAAGTATTCAGAGCACGTTTCCAGAACACGGACCATTTGATGCCAACGTACTGCAAGAAAATTGCTTGCAAAAGGTCTTCATGCATATAAATATGGTAGGAGCCATTGAGCTGACGACGCTCCTCGAGACGAACCTCATCGCCCCACGACCACGAACTGAGCGCAGTCATGCGCATATTCAAAACGTCGGCAATTTCATTGATTATGACGGGATTGTTGGCAAAATCTTTCAGCACAGCTCTCTTCTCATCCGTCAAGAGATCTGAAGTTGTTAGACTATCGATGGTCCATTTGAGAGTGCTGGCACTGAAATTGCCTGGAGACGCTAGAGTGTACTGAAAACTGGAGATACTGATTCTCAGATCATCCAACGCCTTTGGTAACATTTTCAGACCCGGCGAAGATATGTCAAAAATGTCCTCGATAAGCTGGACAATGGCACTCTCATCCACCTGGGCATCTTTAAATACGGTTTCCTCCCACTTGGAGCGGGATTCCAACCTTTTACTACTAGAAACGAGTTCAAAGTCCTCCATCTGAATGTCTTGAGGTACCTGCTTGCTCTGAAGCCATTCGGTAGTAAGCTGTCCATACAACGCGGCATATGAAAACTTGAGAGACTGAATATCCACATGACGCAACAGAGACTGTCGCCATTGTTCCATGACCTTGGATGAAATCGAAGGATCATAACGAGCTTGTTGGAGGAAGCGATCCAGGTTCCTCAGGTCAATTTCGAGGCGTGGATTGTTGCTGCTTCCACGGACAACATGACCATCAGACAAAGACAGTTGGAAGCAGGACTTGACTCCGTTGGCAAGTTTGGCCAGCGTCGAGATCGGACTGTCGTCATCTTCTTCTTTTTCGTTCAGTAGCGTCGCTCGCTTACTCTCAAAACGCTCGCGCTTCTTGGCAAGCTCATCGAGCTTGGTGTTGGTGATGTCTTGCAGGGTCTGTGAGAATAAGCTTCCTGTAGTATCCATGTTGATGTTTTGTTGTAAAAAAATTCTGTGTCTGAAGAAACAAAATGAACAAGAAGTAGCGGGTGCCTCCAAGGCAGACGTTTGGTGGCCGCGCATAGTTGCCTTGTGGGGTACCTCCGTACTCCTCAAGGATGACTCACTATCCCCACTGAAAGCAGTTCATGTGTTAAAGTCATCGTAGAAAGATCAAACCCTCGCCGAGAGAAGACCATGTAACCTGCTTTCGTACATGCAGGAAAGATTCGATGTATCAAAAATATACTTGTATACACCACCACCCGATCATACCCAAAAAAGAGTCTCCTATTGCATTTTCCAGTGACCGTTTCGGGCTCTCGTCATCTCCACCGTAGTCTTAGTCGTTTGTTCAGGACTCTCTTCGGGTAAGCCAAGGTCTTTGTCATTGATCTTCGCAGTGAAATCTGAAACCCTATCCTGGGAGAAATTGTGCGTGTACAGTAAGAGGCAGAAATCTTCCAGATCTCTCTGAACCACCATCCTGATTCCTCGTTCATGCTGTGACTTTGAGGGCTTGTATGAGGTGGTCCAGCCGCTTCCCTGATCGTCACTTAACTAGGAGAACAAAAGGAAGCATATCTCGTTGGTTGATGAAGAAAGAATCGACATGGGTTGCGTTGTCCTTAAACCCACTAAGGGTTGCATCAGGAGCGTGAGACTCTAAAAGCATAGGCAAAAAATCTTAGCAACAACTAGTGCTGCTTGTGGCCATTTGCTGACTCGTGTCTTGGTCTTGCCGTGGTCAAATTTAGAGGGAGTTTATATTTGAAGCTCAACCCGCGCCTAGTCTCGTTCACTGCAAGGCTAACGTTGTAACAAAGTCACACCAACAGCAGCAGGAACAGAGGCTTTCTGATCGACTCCAGCCTAGTGAAGGTGATCGATCCTAGTTGGGAGAAATTACCTTTTCACACAAGTCTCCAAGCGCAACGACAGATGGAAAGTCATTGCAACTCCTTCTGAGCAGCATACCTGTTGACAGCTTTGAACGAGAAAGCCATTGCCACACCGCCAAAAATCATCAAGAGACCCGACGTGAGGATCGCCATGCTCCAATTTTCTCCACTTGACACAATGGCGTAGACCGCACTTGGGCCGGCAAATACGCCGAGGCCGATGATACTATTGAGCAGACCAAATTTTGAAGCCAAATCTACGGAGCCGAAGACGTCAGCCATGACGACAGGGAGCAAGCTAATGAATCCCGATCCAAGTAGGCCGACGTAGACGACAAACGTGGTAAGGAGAGCAAAAACAGTTGTAGAGTCGTGTGAGTAAACGCTGGGCATCCAGAAGACAAGGTGGCCTGTCCCACGAAGCACAAAGCTAATCACCAGTGCTGTAAACTTGCCATATCTGTCGGCAAACCAACCAATGCCAACGCGGCCGACAATGGACAAACCATTCATGATGCCCAGTAGCCAGGCTGCATAGCTCGGAGAGATTCCTTGATAGACTGCCGATGGTGTGATGAGGAAGTAGCGTGGGAGAAAGCCCGTCATAGCAATGGTCGCCCCAAAACCAATCGCTAGAAAGCGTGCGTCCCAGAGGAGGGAGAAGTCCATAAACTTACCCTTTGACACTTTCAAAGGTTTCAGCAGCAACACGCTGGGACAAAGCACTCCAGCTGCCACATAACCCAGAATCTGAAAGGTCTGTGGCAATCCACGTTTGTCTAAGAGCAATCTGACAACATATGGTAGAATGCATCCACCGAGAGCGCCACCAGACACAACGATGCCGTTGGTTATGCCATGTCTATTGGCACCAAAATACTGTCGTGATATTGTAACAGCGGGCAAGTAAGCAAAAGCAATGCCAATTCCAAACATCAACCCTTGGGATAGGAAAAATTGGTAGAACTGCTTGGAGAAGCTCGCGGCAAACATGCTACCGATCATCAACGCCGATCCGATGCTCAAGGAGACCTGTTGCGCATTAGAAATTGCTCCCATTTTTACAAGATCTGGAGAAGAAGACCTGATAACCAAAAATATCGGCGAATTTGCCAGCAAAGGCACCAAGAATCATGTAAAGGCTTGATGCAGTTGATCCGATGAGGATGATGACTGATGGTGATGTGTCTGGGAACAAAACCGTCTGATAGTGTTCTTGGAAAACTCCAAAGGCGTTCGTATACCCAACACCAACAAAAAGCACGGCAAATGCAGCAGCAATGACAACCCAACCACGGGTTTCCTTCGTGCTGTCCACATCGTCAAGAGTCATTCGAGAACTCGCAGCCCGCTCGGCGTCCAGTCTCAAGACCTCTGGGCTCTGTGTCGCTGTAGCTGTGGTAGACATTTCTGCCAGTGTGCATTTCAATGAATAGGTAAACGAATAAGTAAATGAGAATAATTAAAAGAATAATGGTCAATAAGTATGGAAACATGCGTGATGTAAGAGGCGGAACAAAGTCCGAAGTAGCTCCGCCAGGCCCGAGTGCTCTCCCCGCCTCAGTAGAAATAAGCCTCTGTAGAAATTAGTTGAGCAAAGCGCTGCCATACTTGCTTCTCTTAGAGCTTTGCCTTCTTGTGAAGAGCTGATCAACGGCTTGACTTCTTGGGTTGAATGCAGCAACTGTCACCAGACTGTGGGCAACACTTGTCGCGTGCATATACGGCTGGCGCCAATCAGAAAAACATTAGTCTACACTGGAGCTGGCTCGTGCAACTCCGTAGGGGCTTGGACTTGGATTGTCGTTGACTTCCGAAGAATGTCCTGCGAAGGATCACCAACGCGCAATTGGCCGCGCGGCCCATTAAAGCTAGCGACGACTTGACCAGTCGAGGCTGGAAGGTCAAGCTCGCGCAAGCACGCGCAAGCTGAAGCGGTGGAAGAGACCGCAGAACGTCTAGAGGAAGTTCAACAGCTCTGACTGAGACAGATAAGTAGAATGGAAACCAGATGAAGGAGGCAAGATAGCCAGGCTGAGGATCTGCAAGATTTTGCGGGGCTGATTGGCACGGAAATAATCCAATCAGCCGCGAAGAGTTTCATTTGGTCCCTGCGGGTCTGCGGGGTCCAGAAGCTTTGCCCAATAAATAAAGACATGACAAGGCTTCCCCCTTCCCAACTTGGCCTCGTCACCTCTTGTGAGAGTGGAGAGTACAAAGAGCAGAGCAAGCGCAAAGGTAAAGGAGTGGGAAGCAGGAGTGGCCCATGGCGGCAGGCTTCTCCCTTGCAGCCGCATGGCCCCTGATCAAGCACAACAAAATCCTTTGCATCGCGACCGCGGTTATATCCCTGCTCCTCGTATTTCACAGTCACGATTCGGTCTTGCAAGCTGCGACCACTCAGCTATGCCCACCTGTTGTAGAGTCAGCATCAGCTACCGAAGCTGAGGCCTCCGTGAACATTCTCGAGGAGCTCCCCGAAGATCCGTTCGTGACCTTCAAAAAGGCACCAGAGTGTGACGTTGCCCGCCACGAGATCCACGAGGCATTTTCTCCAAAATGCCAGACTAAGCAAGACGTGCTGAGCGCCATGTCTGGCGGTGGGCGGTATGGACTCGACCAACCATATGCGGCCCTGGGCTGTGGTATGCTCCCCTCGACGTCTAGCTTTGAGCTTAGCTTCCGGTTGAGACAAAATGCTGATCATGGCAGACATGAACTGGTACAGCACTGCAGAGATTTGTCACATTCTATCGCACTACGACCGCATTGTCATGGCAGGTGACTCGTTAGTGCGCCAGCTCGTTATTGCAATACACATTCTCATGAGAGAAGATCTTGTTGAGGGAGGCCGCGCTACCTGGCGGACTGACAATCCTGAAGATGAAGTCATCACACTGTTCGATGGAACGACCAAAATCGACCCGGGCATGGACTGCCGCTGCCGGACCATCTTCTCAAAAGGATCCAAGTGCCTTTGGTGGGAAGCAACTGGTACCAACCAGATCTGGGCTGACGATCCCGATTCGATGAAATGCCAACGCGACACCGCTCAGTTCACGTTTGCGCAGATGCCAGTCATTGAGACGCTCCAAGATGGTAAAGATAACTGGATACAGAGAATCAATGACGATATTGAGGATCCTCGCTCCATCAAAAACGCATACATCTTTGGTGCTGGAGCATGGCAGAGATATGACGTTGGCGACACACAAATCTGGCTAGACGTGATTGATGGCGCCGTACGGGAAGGAGTGCCATCCTTTGCCAGCGCCCCGCGGCTATGGCTATCGCCCCCGGCCAAAGCTATCAATGCAGACATAAGGTTTCTAGAGTCTAGCAACAACATCTTGATTCAGCAGAACATCCATGGAATGCACGAATATGTCTCCAGTCTCGGTTATGATCATTTACAGGTCTACAATTTGACCGTACAGGCTTCAAGTCCAGATGGAACCCATGCCAGCTTAGAGAACGCGCTCGTGGAAGCCATGATGGTGATGAATTGGCTGGATATGGTAAAGGATGCTTTTGTTTAGGACAAGTTGTACGAAGATATACCCAAATGACGATAACATATCCCTGATCTACTGTTGTTTCTCATATTGCAGATAATAATTCAACACTTTGTTGAGGTCATCATTTTCGGTGTCATTTCGTGATCATTGCGCAAACTTGCAGCCGCGAAACGAGCTTGATTACATCACAGTACGAGAAACCAAATACTTTACGTTAGAAGAGCTGGATATTGAGCCACCAGGGCAGAGTGACTATATAGTTGCTTCTAGACAGAAGTGGCAGGCTGAGCATCGATAGGAAGATCAATGAGGGAGCCAGAGCTTGATTCAAGTCTCCTTGTAGTAAAGTCGTTTAATCTGTGACCAAAAGCCCCCAGTCTTCACGTCTTGACGTACTGGGACCTCGACAGCCTCACCATCGAGGCCAGTATTCGTGACGGCATTCTGCTGTTTGCCTAGGTAGTAGTCTATTCGGTCAGCTAAATATGGCATCTGAGAGTAAAAAAAACTTACTTGGCATCATGAGGGAGAAGACAATAGGCAGAAAAGCGAGAATGAGGGCTGTGATGAAGATGATGCCGTTTGTCCGCGTGTATGCCACAATCGCACCTCTGCGTATGGGATCTTCCCAACCATAGTCAGTTCGAAGTACTTTGATAGAGCCATAAATTTCTCTCAGAGTCTGTTCTGATGTTCCAGGTGGACAGTCCTCTCTCATATAAGGTAGCATACGATCGGTCCAAATGGTCGCCGCAATCGTGTACCCAACAGAACTCCCCAAAGTACTCCAGAGCGACAGTGTGGAGATCACTGTTGCCATGTCTTCGTGCGGCACACTTGCCTGCGAACCCACGCGCGCCCCAATGACTGTCAGTGCCCCCGTGCCCAGCAGGATTTGAGAGATGGCAAGCGCGGCCGTATTTTCCGTGCTGCGAGCATGACCAGAAAGAGAAATGGCGTACCCAATGAACTTTAGTACTGCGCCAACAACCATCAACGTCTTGTACCGATGTGTTTTTGCGTGCATCAGACCACCAAGGGGACTGAAGAGACACAACGCTAGAGTGGTGACACCGAGAAAGACGGTCCAGGTGTAGTTGGACCAGTCTTTGATAATGTATAGATATGATGAAAAGTAGTTGTTGCGGACTGCACTGGCCATTTGATTGAAGACGTCGACTGCCACGGCCGCGAGAAAGGCCTTGTTTTTGAGAATACGTTTGTTCATGATTGGTTTGGGCGCAATGTACACCTCAAACAGAGTGAACAGGATGAGGATACTGAATCCCACAACCAGCATTGCAATCATGCTGGGGTTGCTCCATCCGCCCTTTGCAGACTTTGCCAAGTTCAATGGTAGCAGGATAAGAGCAAATGCCAGACCGAGGAGCAGCAACCCAGCAAGGTCGATTTCAATGATCCCGGCCCATGCGATTCTGGGATAGTCGGAAATGGTGATACGCTTCCCACCCCTGCGAGCCATGCCACTGTCACCCATGCTCACCATACCAGCTTTCTTAGCTTTGCGCTGCATGCCGTATAACGTCCAAATAGCAGGAACTAAAAGAACCGGAATCATAATGGCAAACATGCCCAAACCCCATCGCCACTTTTCAGGAATGAAAGCCTCGGCAATGAAGCCGTTGATGAATGTCGTGACGAGGAATGGCGTGCTTAGCATTGCACTCCAGAAAGCGCGCCACTGCAAGGGAGTAAGATCTCCCACGATGATGTCGCTCAACAAATCCAGCCCAGACTTGCCGAATGCGGTGAAGGAGATGCCGACAATATAGGCCGCGATGTTCGTACAGCTGGCTGCGACAGCAAATCCGACTGCGTAAAAGACAAGGACAACCATATAGGTTGTTGGGCGGGACGTAATGTCTGCTAGCTTACCAATAAAAGGCTTTGAGACTGCGCGAATGATTTGACTGGCGGTATTGACAGCGCCAATCTCTGCGTGCAGTTTGAAAGACGACGTGGCGATAACGTTGAATTGAGAGGTTATGCCCTGGTCCAGAGCGTATGCAATCATGGTCAAACCAATGGATATACAGAGCGTATACAACAGTATCTTGCCAGATCTGCCAGAGTGATACAAAGCCTTGTTGAAGGCCTCCACCTTGCTGACACCTGCCTGCTTTGGTAATCCATCGTCAGTGTCTGTGGTGACAGTCTTTTCCTTGGGGTCCTGGTCACTAGCATTGCTGTCAGACAGCCGTCGAGGCTCTTCAACATGATGCGACTTTTCCATTTTCAATCTGTACCAACGTCCGGAAAGTGGCGAAACAAACTCTCATACGGAGCGGAGAGCATGATTTAATAGGAACAATGGCGCTCGACGCAAAGCACACCAAAAACACGAGACCAAGTGGGTCCGCTGCGTCCAAGAGCTGGACTAGCTTGCAGGACGATCCGCTGGCAAGGTTTCCTAGTAGACTCAAGGGGTATGGCGAGAGACGGGATCAGATAAAATTTGCGTTATCAGATGAACGAGCATTGGTTGCTTCTTGAGTGCCAAGATACTAATGCAATAAAAGCGGTTGAGGATACGAGCTTTCCGAGCCGAAGTTGCCGTCTTTCCAACCGGTATCGGATAATTCGTAGGCGACGCGATTGAGCAGTGTCCAACAAAAATAACAGAATGCACTATTGATAGTCCACCTGGCAGCTTCACAGAACAAGGAGGCGTCATTGAAGGAGCCACGCGATGCTCTTTATGCTGTCCTCTATCGCAGCTTTGGACTCGGGCAATGTAGGCGCAGTTGTCCAAAATCCATGGGGAAGACCAGAGTATATGTGCTCTCGGGTCTCGATGCCTTCGGCCTGCAGCAGCTCGTTGAATAAGATGGCTTCATCTCTTCTCGGGTCCCAGCCACAAATCTGAAAGACAGCCTTTCTGGCGATATTGGCGTTGGATTTGAATAGAAGAGGCGAAAAGCGCTTATCGTCTGGCGGAGCTCCGTATTTTCCTAAACAGTAATCAGCCAATATCATTTACACGGTCACAGCCGGAGAAGCTACCTGAGAAATAACGAATACTCTTTGCAGTGAGGCCGGGTGCATCGTTAATCTCATTCACACTGAGAATTCGACTGCTCCACTTCTCCGGAATGACATCGGGATTGCAGAAGCTTGATGCCATGAACAACAACCCGCTTATTGGAGGCGACAAGTCTTCTTGTACGGCAAGGTGCGATATGCCGCTCGTGAAGTTGCCACCAGCCGATGTGCCTCCCAGAAGGAACCCTTTTGAGAGATTGGCATTTAAGCTGGCTTGACCACTGCTCGATGCAACCCATCGAACGACATCAAAGCAGTCTTCAAATCCGACTGGGAAAGGGTTCTCCGGAGCCAAACGATACTCGACGTTCAATACTATAATTGACACTTTCGCCGCAATGCACCGACAGAGCGCGTCATCAGTCTCGAGACTTCCTGAGACATAGCCTCCACCGTGAAGGTATACAAGCACCGGAAGCTGTTCTTCTCCCTCGTTCTTTCTGTAGCTCCTGATGCGGATCGCATAGTCGTCTCTTGCGCTAACATCAAACTCGCCAATGTCCAATCCCTCCTGCGGTTGGACCGGCTTGCGTTCGCGATTCATTCCATAGTACTTTGTGCCCGGTGGTAAGCTCTTAGGAAACTAGTTGGAACGGGTCAGTCGTGAGGATATACAGATGCACTCAGGTAGCCTACATCGGCCCAATGGGGGTGAGGTTGAGCATAGTGGCGGTACTCTGCCATTTTCAGTCTACTATTTCCCATGTTTTGCTAATTGCCTAGACAGTACAATATACTTCCAGTGCCTCACTAGTGACTAGCGATATCGGGTGACTGATCGACTACGAACTGCCAAGATCTCGTGTCGGCGGCACATGCGTGCGAAGTGTATAGCTTGACTTTGGCACTACCACACAAGCGATGACGCGATGCTTCCTACAAAATCCTTAGACTCAGCGAACTGCAGGAAAGAACAGTCTAAATGGAAATTATAATTGTAAGGGGCTAATCTGTACTGCCACATTGAAAGCAAGGCACCCTATTATCCAAGATCTTTCGTTTCCCACGTTCCTCAAGTCAAGACGACCATTGCGCGCAAGCGTTCTATTCGCATAAACATGATGAGGGCTGTCCCTCGAACGTAGAGAATGACATCACTCTCTCGGAAGAGCTTGTATTCAAGGAGATTTTTGATAGCCATTATGACAACCAGCAAAAGCCACCCTAGTATATGACGTGGGGCCAGCCCAGCCTTTCAGCTTCTCGATAGTCCCACGAGGCACAACGAGAGGCTTCAAGCAAACGGACGACCAGGAACACCATCTTGCAGAGGCAGTCCTAACAGCATTCCCAACAGGACTGTGTAGATTGAAGATTAGCGGGGCAGTGATAACATGTTGCAGGCAACAAATGAAACAAAGAGATGGCTTGGCCCCAAGCTTCGTCTTGAGGTGATCTGCAGCGCCACCGCCCAAAATGCAACACAACACGGGCCACGACTCCTTGTACACCCGACATAGAAATCTCTGTAGCAAGTCTTGTATTAAATGGAACTTGTAGTGTATGACAAACATCAATTGGCTCTTACAAAAGTGAACTCACGGCAGTCTCGTGTATTGCGAGAAAGGCATCAGCGACCCATTGTCAGATGAAACATCTTGGCCCCTCACTGTAACAGGAAGAAGTAACACTGGAAGGATACTCTGCCGAGTATATAAGCTGGTCACAAGTCCAGTCATCCACAGGAAATCGTCCAAAGCAACCATGAAATCACTGATCCTCCTGGCGGCGGCGGCACTCTGCGCAGATGCTAGTCCTCTACAAAAACGCGCCGGCTGGCCAGCAAGCGGCCCCACCTTTACAGTATCAGAGCTCGGCAGCATTTTTGATAACACGTTTCCGGGCATTCAACGCGATGGAGGGGGTAGTGGCGCCGTCAATGGGTTCAAGAGCATCTTTTTCAGCGACTCATTTGGCAACGACAACCAGGGAAACTCGTACTTTGTGAGCAACACGCTCACTTACTATGGCAGTGTACGTTCCCCTTGTTCAACTCTCCATCAAATTAAGCTGACCTTTGGGTTGGGAAGAATGATCCAACGAATCCGCTTGACCAGTCGGACTTTGGCGACTCCGGCAGGCCTAACCAGCAGCTCTTTAATTCGGACGGTGACAAGGCGAGCCAAGTTGGCGACCGTGTCGCAATTTGGCCCTCTAGTAATCTTGTCGCCATCAATGGCACCCACCTCATGGGTATGGCCAGCCTGACTACCAACGTCGTGAGCGGCGGTGGAGGCGACTACATCGGCATCACCCAGTTTCTCGTGCAGCCAACATCCTACGGCCCCATTACGACACGTATGGTCGACCGTCTCTTTGATGGTAGCGAAATTGGCTACGGCGGCTTTGGTAGCATTACCGGGCTCGATGGACACCAGTACCTCTTTGCCGGAGACGCACATAAAGCGGGCAAGGGGATTAAAGTAGCGCGCCACCCTTCAAACGCCGGCGCCATTGACAGGAACCAAGTAAGCTCATGTGGTCAGCTCCGACTAGTGTAGAACTAATAACGCGCAGCTGGAGTACTGGGACGGCTCGACTTGGGCAAGCTCTCCCCCAGCAGGCGACGACACTGCTGCCAACATCATCAACCACTCTGGGTTTTTTGTAAGCGTCCTTGCCATCGCATAATTGCAAGATGATTTATTAACCATCTTTCAGAGTGGTCCGTACACTGGTGATGTGTATTACGATGCATACCATGGCACCTTGGCTTGCATTTTCATGGAGTCCGGTGGTGGAGCGTTTTTCCTGACGTATCCCACCGGCGACTCTCTAACGGGGCCATGGGCGGAACCAATCCAGCTAGCTCGTAAGTCGGAACCGTGTCGAGACAGAGATAAAAAGCTAACCGGTGAGCAGAGTACGATGCGACCGTGGACGGCTTAGCGTATGCTGGACATGCACATCCAGAATGGGACACAAGTGGGAGTACCTTGTTGATGAGCTACAACAACGGTGGTGGCGATAGAAGGATGGTCCAGGTCCAGTTTTCGAGCTAATGTGGCGGTGTCTCTGGACGTAAATCTCAAATAGACTTGAATGATGGTCGTCGTCAAGATGGGTTGAGCTTTTTGGACACGGTGTCAGCAAGGAGAGCCCAGTTCCAACCAAACGCATCGAGGCATAGAGCGGTAAAGATGCCGAGTCCAAGAGCAAAGAGAGCAACAACCGTCTGCCAGATTCGATGCGCAATCGATGCCATTGTGGGAGCGCTCAAGAATTGACGAGGGCAAAAAGGTGCAGGTCCGTTGATCAAAGTCCACGTGCGTGGACCGTGCACGCACTCTGTCACGCGTCACTCGCGTGCGCGATTTAGACCAAACTCTCACTTGAGCCGCTTCATGAACCAGTGCACTCTTTTCACGGAATGATAGAGCCTTTTTCGGTTGGAAAAGTGCGGCTTCTGAGGGCGGTATCCCAATGATGCCACAACGCCGCGCCACCGCGGGTAATTTACCACGGCGTAACCGTCACGCTGGACAGTTGAGGGGTACATGCAAGGCAAGAAAATCAACTGCAAGACTCGGAGAGTATCCACCGTACAAAAGCAAAGAGCCAGCAAACAAGGCATGCTCGCGTGCAACTTCTGTATCAGGCTAGCACCATATCTGATTGTTGTAATCTCAGTCACAAGTCGCTTACCCCACACGCGGCCTAGCGGGGTTGTACGTAAAGCGCTGCGCCTATCTGACGCTAAACATGGCTGCTTGACAGGCGGGACAGTCTGCAAAACAAAAGACCGCCCTCTCGCTCTCCGATCACCAGAGCGCGACAACAGCAGCGGCCAAAATGGAGCCCGTCAATACTCGGCCCTACTCGATGGAGACGGAGAGGCAGGATGAGTTGGACCTCGCAGCCATGGGCCACGAGCAGGTCCTCACCCGCAAGTTCAACCTGTGGAGCATGTTTGCGCTAGCATTCACAGTACTTGGGACCTGGTCGACGTTTGCGCAAGGTTTGTCGAGCGGGCTCACCAACGGCGGCAGCATTACCATTCTTTGGGGTCTGGTGCTCGTCACGTTCTGCAACGTCTGCGTCGCAGTCTCTTTGGGAGAGCTTTGCAGCAGCATGCCCACCGCTTTGGGCCAGGCTTACTGGATCTTTCGACTCGTACAGTCACCTGGAGGGCGCTTTGCGTCATATCTCTGCGCCTGGATCAACACTTTTGGCTGGTGGACTCTCAGCGCATCGCAGCTTGCCTTCATGACCAACTTTATCCTCGGCATGAAGGTCATGTTTGACGAAGAATGGACAGGTGCAAGCAAACCCTGGTTGGAGTTTCTCGTTTACTTTAGTCTTACGATTCTCATGACTGTGGTCAACCTGGTGGCTTGCCGCAAGGACAAGGTTCTGTCGTGGTACAATAGCTTTGTCGGAATCTGGTTTGGTGGGCTCTTCATTATTATCATCCTGGCACTGCTCATATCTGTGGGCACCAGAGCCGATCTCAGCTATCGATCCGCGTCACTCGTTTTTGGACAGTGGATAAACCAAACTGGATGGGGCGATGGCGTTGTCTGGTTCACTGGACTTATCCAGGCAGCATATGGTCTCACAGCATTTGACTCGGTTATTCACATGATTGAAGAGATACCGAATCCTCGCAAAAATGGCCCGACTTCAATCTGGCTTGCTGTCGTGGTTGGCGCCATTACGGGCTTCATTTTCATGGTTGTCTGCCTCTTTTGCATTCAAGACCTGGACACTGTCATTGACGGGCCGACTGGTCTACCTTTTATTGACCTGGTCCATCAAGCCATTGGACTACGCGGTGGAGCGGCTCTTTTGTCCTTGTTCATCTTCAATGGAGTGTGTCAGGGTGTGAGCATCTTGACCACAGGCTCGCGCCTCACTTGGGGTTTTGCTCGCGATGGCGGCCTGCCATTCAGCAATTATTTCGCGCATGTTGACGCGACATGGAAGGTTCCAGCACGATCACTCTGGCTTCAGGGCTTCATCATTGCCTGCGTCGGCATCCTCTACCTCTCAGACTATGCCCTGAGCGCCATCCTCAGCGTTAGCACTATTGCTCTGACAGTTTCATATGGCATGCCTATTGCAGCCTTGTTAGCCGTAGGCCGTGACAAGTTGCCTCCTGGAGAATTTTCCTTGGGCCGACTGGGCCCAGTGGTCAACTGGATCAGCTTAATCTACTGTTCCATTACGACAGTTTTCTTCTTCTTCCCCGGCGAGCCAAATCCGGCACCAGCCGACATGAACTACGCAATAGCAGTATTTGGACTGATGCTTGTTATTGCAGTTACCTTTTGGTTTATCAAGGGTAGCAAGACATATCTGAGCACAGACGGTGCCAAGGCGTTGCTCCTTGACGCTCGGCGATTGGAGAGTCACAATGTCCATCAAGTAGATGTAGACCACGGCAAGGCGATGCGCAAAGATTGATGTATTTGTTGAAATGTATTTATCCCAGAGTCATCCTGAAGTCATCCTGAAGCTGAAATCATTCAATATTTTTTGGAGTCTCTAGTCATTAGTCTTTCCCGGCAGTATGTTTGGTCAAGACGTCTATACACTCTTGGTTGTGTCTCAATTTTGCGGTTTCCATTGCATTGCGTTCATAACGGGTTCGCTCCGGGTTGGCACCGTATTCGAGGAGCAGCTTTACTTGATCGACTTTTCCAGAATCAACGCACTCTAACAGTGCAGTGCAGTCACCTTCAGGCTCCACATCGACCTCTGCGCCAGCATCAAGCAACAACCGCATCGCACTTACACGGCCGCTAGGTGCAAGTTTTCTCAAGGCGGTTAAACCTCTGTCATCTTTAGCATTGACATTTGCGCCAGCATCAAGGAGCACCTTCAATAGCAGCTCCTCCCTTGTGCCAGCCGCAATCAACAACGTTGTCTCTCCGCTCGGGTTAGAGGCATTCACGTTGGCCTTGTGCTGAATCAAGACTCTGCAGACTTCTGTTTCACTGTTCTCGGCCGCCAGCATCAGGGCAGTCTTGCCTCGTTCGCTACTTCTCTCGAGCAAGGCGCCAGATTCTAGCAATAGCCGGACCGTTGACTCATGTCCCTTTAAAGCAGCGTCCATCAACGGTGTGCACTTGCTGTCATCAGCTTTTTCCACATCAGCTCCATGGCTCAGCAAAATCTGTACAGTCTCGTTGAATCCCCAGAGAGATGCCCAAAGCAACGATGTCCTGCCAGCATAGTCGGTCGCATTGATCTCGGCGCCGGACTGACATAGCGTGTGAACAGTGGCAGCGTATCCTAGCCCCGCTGCTTTGAGCAACACTGAATGGCCACTTTTGCTGGTGTTGGGATCTGCACCACGAGAGATGAGCCATCTCACAATAACTTCGTTATCGCTACCCACCGCCCACCAGAGAGCTTTGCCGTAGTCAATGTCGCTTTTGCTTGGGTCAAAAGAAACTACCTCTGTGGTTTGCCAAACGATGTCGTGTGCTTGTTCCTTTTTCTTTTGTCCCACGAAACCTTCGTTCGTTAGATCACGAATAGCGGATGCCTTTTCTTGCAAAGTAGTTCGAAGGTGATTCGCAGTGGAGTAACCTGAGAATCTGGCCATGATATAATCTAAAGGACCATGCCTTGCGTCCGCTGAAAGGCCTCTGGCGTAGGCTGCTGCGGACGTGCCGTCGCCGTTTGACAAATGTATGAAAACCAGTAATCGCAGTGAGGCAAGGTACAGCGGATGCTCTTTCCCAAGCAACACTTTACGGCCTGCAAGAGCTTCTCGGCAATATGCAAGCGAAAAGTCAAAATCATACTGACACAAATATGTCTGACTGAGCAAGTGGCAAGCTTGAAGCGCGTTTAGAGTCATCTTGCGTCCTGGTCGAGGTTTGACAAGTAGCTTGAGCATCAACTCCGCCTCTTGCCATTTCTCTTGCATCATACAAGACTGAATGAGGAGCAGCTGCATGCCTTCCACATCGACATGCTCGTTTCCGCTGCTCACAGTTTCTAGATGCTGGAAACCTTCACGCAGAACAGTCTCGGCAAGGCGCCATTGCTTTTGCCCAAAGTGAATGTCTCCATTTTTGAAAAGAGTCAAGGCCAAATCAAGTTCTAGAGTCTGTTCGTGGTCCGATGTCTCGTCTTCTTCTTCTTCCGATTCTTCTACTGAGGTGTCGTCTTGGTGCTCGTAAAGAGAATGATTAAAGTCAGTAACGACTTGGCGTAGCAAATCTCGCGAGGCTTCTTGGTCTTTCTTGTTGAGCGTCAATGACGATGGCCCGTCTAGGTTGGCCAGTACGGCGGCAGCTGTCTTTTTGAGATAGCCGGTATGCTGTTCGAGTTCTTTGCGTTCATCCGGCGTCAAAGTGTTTTCGACAAGAGTCAGTTCGCTCATTGATCTTTCAAGCTTGCTGTACTCCCTGCCTATTGTGTCGACAGATGACTGCTGAGGACCAATAGTAGATACCAGGCTGGACAAGTCAGCACTTTACAGATCAAACTAAAAGAACACACGCACATGCTGACCATTTGGAGCGAAATCTGCAGATTGTTTGTGTGTGTGCTCATTTGAAAGCGTAGTTTGTCGATACTTTCAGCTTTAAAGCTCAGTTTCATCCACTTGAGGGACTGCTTCAAGAAACTCCTCCCCGCAGGTTTTCGGTCGCTCGGGCTGAGCTGCTCGTCAAAGCGCTCCAGACTCACCCGGCAGTCATTAAGCGCCCCTGCAACTGCAGCCCAGATTGGCCCATTCTCCAAACTGGTGGCTTTTTCAGACCTGACTATTGGGTTTGCAAACACCACACCAATCGCATCAAGCACGCGGCGCACACCAGTGACTTCCTGCGAGAGGGCTTCAACCTCAGCATCAATCCTTCTTGCGCCATTGATGAATGAGTAGAGCGTGGCGGACACATGATAGGCCGATGCGGTGGTTGACGCACAGAGCGTTATGATACTGATTGGATCCATGCTTGGGGGCTGCTGAGTCTTGCTTCGTGGTGCCGCACGTGCACGTGGACAAGTGCGCACGGCAGCTTAGCTCAGCTCGTACGACAACTTCCCTCTGACTCTGACACGTAGCAGTCCTCACCAAATATGGGCAATACCACGTGCCACTAGCATTTCGGCATTTGCTTGACGCAGGGTTTGACTCGAGTTTGGGCAACTGAGACATGCGCCGTGTCAGTTGGAAGCATTCTATCTGAAGAACGAGGATTGCTCCTTTTAGTCACTATAAAACGTCTGCCTAGAGAGTCACTTGACATGGTGCTTTCCAACGTAATATGACTATCCTCTCACCTGACCAGCAACGACATTTTGACAATGACGCGTCTATCGTGTGTATGAAAGTGGCGGCTGACGTACGGTAAGCTCGTGTGAGTTTGTTCCTCGGCCAACTGCGAGGATACCTTCAGCCGCACCTGAGTTGTTGCAATGTCAGCACTGCAACAGTGACAGAGAGCAAGATGGATATAAAAGAGCGCCCGGGCGGCTGTCCCTCGAATAATTTACAGTCAAGTTCTTGCAACCGTTTCTCCCAGAGATAATCCCGTCCTATAATGTCTTCAGAGCTGAATGCGTCCACTCTTGCTCATGATGGCCATGACAAGCATGCCACCATGAAGGCTGTTGTTTGGGAAGGTACAGTTGGGAACATGTGCGTCAAGGATGTGCCCAAGCCGAAAATCCAAGAGCCGACCGACGTTCTGGTCAAGGTTACCTGGGCAGCGATATGCGGCACTGACCTGCACACCTACCACGGAATCTTGGGCGGCTCAGACGTCCCGTACATCATGGGTCACGAGGCCACCGGCATTATCGAAGAAGTGGGCTGCGAGGTCAAGACCCACAAAGTTGGTGAGAAAGTAGTCATTCCTGACATAAGCTCCGATCCCACCAACAAAAGTCTCGTCGTCTATGGCTTGGGTAACTTACTCAACAGCGCTGATATCGGCGGCTGTCAAGGTAAGAGTCTTTCTGTCCAGATAAGATTACGTGCAATTTTCTCACGTAGGCCCAGCCGAATACGTACGAGTTCCCTCTGCCGATGAACTGTTAATCCGCATTCCGCAGACTGGCAACGGGCATGATCTCGACTATCTCCTCCTCTCAGACATCTTCGCGACGGCCTGGAGTTCCATTAGCGGAACTGGCTTCCAGCCGGGCGACACCGTGGCCGTGTATGGTTGCGGGCCAGTGGGTCTCCTTGCCGCCTACTCAGCATTGTTACGCGGCGCTAGTAAGGTCTACTCTATCGATCACGTTGCCTCCCGTCTTGCCAAGGCCAAATCCACAGGAGCCATACCCATTGATCTGAGCAAAGGCGACCCTGCCGAACAGATCCTCAAGTATGAACCAAGCGGCGTGAACCGTGTATCGGACTGCGTCGGCTATGAGTGTGTTAATGTACAACTCAAACCACAGCAGAATTTCGTCATCAACGACGCCATCAAAGTATGCGCGACAAACGGTGGAATCACCGTCACTGGCGTATACTACAGTGGAGCCAAGCATGCCGGCGAGCCGTTGCAATCGCCCAAGTTTGCCACAATTGAATGGGATGTGGCAGCCTGGTGGCTTAAAGGACTCAACATTGTGGCGCAGACCGTGCTTGCGGGAAGCCAGGAGCCTGCGCTTCAGCAACTCATTTCTGCAGGACGTGCCCGACCCAGCTTTGTAATTGACCATCTTGTCGGAATCGAGGATGCACCGGAGGCCTACCGACTCTTTGACGAGCACAAGATTCAAAAGGCTGCAATACGATTCTGATTCTGATTCCGATTTTGATTCTGTATCAGGACGCGAAGGGAGTTATTGCTGCTGCTGCTTTTTGTCGGGTGCAGGATCGACATGCGTGACATTATTCCAGCCGCGAAAGTCAAACCAACGCGATACCTTGTCCGTGAGCCTTTCCTCACCTTTCTCTAGTCTCTGAAGTCGCTCGTTCTTCTCTGCTGTGTATCTTGATTCAAGCTGTCTCACCAAGGCTTCATTTGTCGCAATCTCCTGATTCATCTCCTTGAGCGCCAGTTCTGCCTCGGCACCACTCTTGCCTTCAAGCCTGTCTTTATGCAACTGCTTTTTGATCTCTTCAGGGAGGTCATCAAACGTGATTCGCCCTAGCTTTGGCCGCACCTCGTAAGGATCTGCACTAGACGATGCAGGAGGCTGAACCTCGTTGTGCCCGACTTCTTTGATGAGTGAGCCAAATTCGGGTATGGGAAGCCCTTTTTCCTTTGCTTCATTTATTTGTCTCTCCTGATCGAGCATGCGGTGGTACAGCGTGTCTGCGTGCATTTGGATCCGCTCGCTCTCCACATCACTGCGTTGATATGGGCTCAAGTAGCCGAGAGCGCGCAGAAACTGACTCTGGACGGTTACGCACCTCTGCAGGGCTTTGTTCTCAGCCCGGCACATTGTCATTCTCGCAGCCCAGCTGCCACTACTGAAGCACTCTTGAATAGCCATTTGCTCTTCCGCACAATTCTCCAAGGCCACAGTCTTCACCTGATCTTGTCGTTGTCTGTAGCCGCCGAGAATGTCCATGAGCTTCTCCTGGTCCGATTTGCCTGCCTCCTCTGCCTGTGCCTGAGGTTTATACGTCTTCCAGAGATGTTTGTAGCGGCCATCTTGAAAAAGGGATTCTTTAGGCAGCGGTCGCTCTTCATTGATTTGCTTCTGCTCCTGATCGCCGCTTGCCTTGATGGGGCCAAAGTCTGGTTCGTGTACGGAGAGACCAAGCTGGCCGGCAAAGCTGCCTCTGGACGAACCTGTCGAAGCGTGGGCTGCAGAGTAGTCTTTGGGAGCCTGCTGCTTTAAGTATTCGCGGAGAGAAGGGTCAATATCTTTGAGGGGATCATCTCTACCCCAAAGCCAACCCATGATGAGCGAGAAATTTGGGATCTATGATTCGAGAAGTAGCTTCCAGTTTAGAAAGCGAAGCGTAGGGCTGACATTGGTCTTGGCGGCAACTTGAGCATCATTTTTGTGACTCTTTTCCCCTCCACCCCACCACGCGACCGCTGCAAGACAATTACTCGCCCTCAGAAGAGGCGTCGACCACAATCATGTCGCTCACCAACTGCCGCTTCTACGAGGAGAAGTTTCCCGAGATTGACTCGTTTGTCATGGTCAACGTCCGGCAGGTGCGCGCACAATACAGAGCCAGGAGCACAGAGAAATGTCTACTAACGCTTCATTTAGATCGCTGAGATGGGCGCATACGTGAAGCTCCTTGAATACGATGATATCGATGGCATGATACTCCTTTCCGAACTCTCAAGGCGGCGCATTCGATCCATTCAAAAGCTCATCCGTGTGGGGCGCAACGAGGTTGTCGTGGTGCTGCGTGTGGACAAAGACAAGGGTTATATTGATCTTTCGAAACGTCGCGTGTCGCCAGAGGATATCATCAAGTGCGAAGAGCGGTACAACAAGAGCAAGATGGTCCACTCAATATTGAGACACGTGGCGGAGAAGACCAAACATCCGATCGAAGACCTCTACCAGCAGATCGGCTGGCCTTTGAACAAAAAGTATGGTCACGCTGTCGACGCATTCAAGCTGTCCATCACCAACCCCGACGTCTGGAAGGAGGTTACATTCCCCACCGAGACCATCCAGAACGAACTCATCTCATACATTGGCCGTCGCCTCACGCCGCAGCCCACAAAGGTGCGCGCAGATGTCGAGGTGACGTGCTTCAACTACGATGGTATCGATGCAGTAAAGACGGCGCTTCGATGCGCCGAGGCCAATAATACTCAAGAAAACACAGTCAAGGTCAAGCTGGTGTCACCGCCTCTCTATGTCCTCACAAACCAATGTCTTGACAAGAACACTGGTATTGAAACACTAGACAAGGCCATCCAGGAAATTGACGCAAACATCAAAAAGGCTGGAGGTAGCTGTGTAATCAGGATGGCACCTAAAGCAGTGACAGAGAACGATGATGCAGAGCTACAGGCCCTGATGGAAAAGAGGGAGCGCGAGAACCAGGAGATTAGCGGCGACGAGGACGATAGTGCTAGTGATGCCGCAGAGCCCTAAAAGGCCCCCAGTCGACTGTCGTGTAGCATGTCTGACGAAGCATCTTTTGGCGTCAGGATCTAGGACAGGAATGGCTGAAGACGACATGACGAGACCAGAAAAGTCCTTTGTGTAGATATTCGCACACAAACCTTCCCAGTTTCCGTCCTTGTTCCGCCGCGATGTTTGGTCCTCATGATATTAACATGTGATTACCCTGGCTCGAGCGGGGCCCTGCTCCAGAGTTGGCATTGGCTCGCTAACCAGCTTCTTCCAATGCCTTTGCAGCTGCCAAAGAAGCTTCATCCCAAGAGATCCTACAGCGCAGCGACTCCTGAAGAGTCTGCGCGACGCAAAGACTCTACTGAACACAAAGGGCGCTTTGACTCTTAAGCCAAAGCAATTGGAGATCGTCATGGTACAATGGGGAAAGCTGTTTGGCGCCAGCCACCACCACGAGCGAAGCTCTGGCGAGCGCAATGCTCGTAAGTTTGCTTGGAATAGTCTAAATCGACAATAAAGCTGACATTGATGTAGTCTTACCCACTCGCCGCAATGATGCGTCCTCTGCGATCTCCTCAACCGAAGTCACCAAGGTCGCGCTCCGCCTCAAGCACCAAGTTGAGACAGTCATCCCATGCGAGATTGACGAGGACCGAGTTACAACGCCTCTCAGTGGTGTGATTACCGCTGCTGTGGTAGAAACTTCAAAGCAAGCGGGCGGCTCGGAGCACAAGTCATGCGTCGTCTACTGCCTTCTCATCTGCAAGAAATGGTTTAAAAAACAGAGCTTGCTAGAGCCCTGGGATGCCGACCTGCACCTCGTTAGGGCTACCGCTTGTGAAGTCATTGCAAAGCGAATCATCGAAGGTGAAGAAGACATGGACTACCTCCTCGAGCACGTCCTCCTGAAGCGCTTTTCCATCCTCATCGATGGCGACGACTCGCCTGCCGCAAACGCCGTCGAGACTGCCGTGGATCTGCATGCCCTGACAGTCATTGGCTCATCTGGATACCAAAAGTGCATCCAGTACCTCTGGCGCGGTTGGCTCGTGCAGGACGATTGCGACACCTCGCGGTTTGTCCCTTATGAAGACAAGACAAACACTAGCTACTGGGCGCACCTGGATCCTGACCGCATGAGAGTACCAAAGTATCAGAACGCGCTGCAGATAATCTTCTCCGTCATCTTTCTGGGCCTCTACACTGGTGCCATCAATACTGTCAATCCGACTGGCGATATTGACCCTGTGGAAGCACTGCTCTACATCTTCACCCTTGGTTTCATATGCGACGAGTTTTCCAAGTTCTGGAAGGTCGGCCGCTTCTACCTGGGCTTCTGGAACATGTTCAACTTTACCCTGTACATTTTGCTCACGACATCTTTTGTCACGCGCATGATTGCTCTGGGCCACCCCGAAGACAACCATCAGCGCAAGAACTTTAACAATCTGAGCTACAACTTCCTTGCCTTCACGGCGCCCATGTTCTGGATGCGGCTGATGCTTTACTTTGACACTTTCCGCTTCTTCGGCGCGATGCTTGTCGTTGTTAAGATCATGATGAAGGAGTCACTCATATTCTTTGCGCTATTGGGCTTTGTCATCATCGGCTTCTTCCAAGCGTTTATCGGCATGGACCTTGTCGACAGCGATTTGGACGCGACGTCCTTTATCTTCCAGGCAATGGCCAATACCGTCATGTCCAGCCCAGACTTTGATGGGTTCGACAATTTTGCGCCCCCTTTTGGCATCATCCTGTACTACATCTTTACGTTTGTCGTCATGGTCATTCTGCTCAATGTCTTGGTCGCACTGTACAACTCTGCCTACTCGGACATTACTGAAAATGCCATTGACGAGTACATGGCTCTCTTTGCGCAAAAGTGCTTGCAGTTTGTGCGAGCTCCGGACGAGAATGTTTTCATTGCGCCCCTTAACCTTGTCGAGCTGTTCTGCCTCGTTCTTCCTTTTGAGTGGTGGATGGCGAAGCCTACGTACGAGCGGCTCAACGACATTGTCATGGGCGTGCTTTATTCACCTCTTCTCGTTGTAACGGCTTTCCTGGAACAGCGCAGCGCATGGGTCATCAAAGACAATCGCCGACGCGGCGAGGAAGACGAGGACACGATCGAAGAGTGGGAGCAATTGGACTGGAAGCCGCATAATGAGGACGACAAGTGGGTCAAGATGGTCAAAGAGACGAGCCCCGACATCAAAATGGACTTTACGACCAAGGAGGTGCTGAAGCTCAAGGATGAGGTTGCTGAAATGAAGGAAATGCTGGCAAAGCTGTTGGAACGCTAGTCTATAGGTTTTCAGCTGATAATGCAGGCTTTGATGAACATTTTATCTCCCGATGAAGAGAGTGATCTTTACATGAAAAGGAGCATTCCGATAAATGCGCAGTCTTCAGAAGAACAAACAGCCTTTGGATGAAATGACTTGATCTTCAAACAAAATGGGGCACGAAAATGCGAAGCCGTCTAAGTTATCGAGTAAGTCCAGAACAAACATACTTTCCTGAAGGTTGGTTAAAAGTGGTAAAAGTAACGTCACTAGTATTATAGAGGGTGCATCGTTTCTACATAGAATGTGTGGGGAATAACTATCTTAATTATTAAAAATGCATGTTGGCATGCTCGTGGGGGCAATATAAAGTATGAAGTAACCGGCGTTGCACGTGACTGCGTGTTGCAGACGCGTCATATGTCCCCTCGCCTGGCTATGGCTGCTTGTCGCGCGCATCGACACAACGAAACAAAGCAACGAACAAAATGACATGACCGACGCCGATCTCCGTGGTTACGGCCCCATTTATCCAGCATACTGCCACCGTGCATCCCCGACCTACTGGAAGTGGGTCAAACTCGCGGTGGCCGATGTACACGCGCTTCGATCAGAGGGTGGATTCGAAGGTGAGCTAGCTCCACAAGCACCTGCGGACAGAAACTGATGCGCGATTTGCTTGCAGGTCAAAACACATTCTTCCACCTGAACCATCCTATTCGGCATGTCTATCTTTGTGGCACCATTGTAGCGATCGATTACTTTGAGCGCTTTGCCATCCTTACGCTAGACGACAGCAGCGGCCTCACCATTGAAGTCAAGATTGCGCTAGTAACCAAGACAAAGGTACTGCTCGAGAAATCTGCAGTGCAGCCGGGCGAAGAAGCCACGACTCTCGAAAATGTCAAGATAACGCGGTCCTGTCAAGACACTCGCTGTGCCCTCAAACACATCTTGATAAATGGCTGCCCGGCAGAGGTGGGAACAGTGCTCATTGCAAAAGGCACGCTAGACAAGTATCGAGGGTCATTTCAGCTCAAACTCTTGCGGACGTCAATACTGAAAGACGCAGAAGAAGAGCTTCGCATATGGAGAGAGTATGCCGACTTTTGCACAAAGGTTCTCTACCAGCAGTGGCACCTCAGCCTTGAACAGGTGCAGGAGCTGGAAATGCAGGATAGAGAGCGCCTACGCAGAGACCAAGATGCGGCCACCAAGGAGGCGCGGACAAGAGAGAAAAGGGAAAAGCGAATAGAGGCAAGGCGGGCAATTTGGAGAGCCAAGGTGAAACATGACAGAGAGAAGCTCGAGCGCCAACATGCTGCAGAGGAGCAGACTCTAAATGGCAACGCGTTGGATGCACGCGACAAGGCCCACGACCGTCAAAACAACTTGTAAGACTTGGCCATGAGTCAAAAGTCCATATTCCATAGCGTGTATGAAGACGTCGAATAAAAGAAAGCCGTCTGATTCCGCACGTGCCCAGCGCCGCAGTTCCCCGCCCTTGCAGAAGCTCGACTGGCTGGGAGAGCTCCTTGCACACATGATTCGCCCAGCCTCTCTGCAGCCCTTGTCGCGGCCTCCTTTGAGGCCCAGAGAGGGGCTGGCTGGCATGCGCTAATCGGCCAGTTCGCAGGCTGCCTGCCTGATTTCGCTGCATACTGAGCGGCCAGCCACCCTGACCGCCTACCCCGATCGCCCACCCCGACCGCATATGTAGGCTGTGCAGGTAGTGCCTTGGGCAGTTTACAGAGCGCGACTTGAACACCTTCGCAATGCCGGGTCGCCAGCACATTGACTATCTCCAGCGCGAGTACGACTCGCATCCTTCGCTGGCCGCGTCGCTCGAAGACTTTGAGACGCCCCTCCAGGAGCCAACAGACGCGTCGCAAGCGTTTGAGTTTTCACCACGCCGCCAGTCGACGCTATCACCTGCTCCGACCACGATCAGGTCACCCGATATGGACTCGGACGCTGCTTCGACCGACAGTACCGGCCCTTGGTCGCCACCCGCATGGCGACGCAACCCGAGCGGATGGTTTCCACACAACGAGGCCGCTCATAGCCCATCACGATCACGAGAGACTAGCCCTCTAAAGGATACGACAGCCCCGCAGGATGAAGACACAACACTAGCGGCGGACGTACCTCTTCCAGGTAGTCCGGTTAAAGGCAGAAGCCCCAGCCCAACACACGAAACAGCACCTGAAGAGGGCGTGTTGTTACCTGCAGCTGGTGCACAGCGAGAGAATTGTAAGAACAATCCTTCCTCGAAAGAAAACAAACCCTGACAGTACAGATATTCGCTTCGCCGTTCGCGCCGAGGTGCAGCACCGCACTGAACCCATCGAAGCCGCCATTGTCTATGTGCGCAAGCTCATTGATCGCGTCACCACATCAAAGATTACCACCTTTACTTTCCTCACGAGCATAATTGTGGCATGGCTCATGTTCAGGAACTTGATACAGCCGCCCGACAGCGGGCCCGGGCCAGATCTAATCAAGGTGGCCGGGCTGGCGAGAAGCTTTGAGCCGCTGATCCACTACTCTGAACATGGCTCACAACAGATTGGAGACCTACAGGAAACGGGGGTTGCGGTATGGGACTTGAGCGAGAGCGTGCGCTACTCCAACATGACGTCGGCACCAATCATTGTAAAGGAACTGGACGATCTGAGCGAAAGCCTGAAAGAGCTATCGCTAGAGCTTACTCGCTTCTTCTCCAACGTCGATGGGGACATTGACAACATTCTCATCGTCATGGAGTGGGCGAAGCGAGAGTTGCTCCAAGTCTCGGGCCATATTCCCGGATCCATTGGGTCGGCGCTCGAGAATATTTCTCTGTTTGTGAGCAAGGTCGGTGGACCGTCGGTGGAACAGGTCATGCAGCAAGTCATAGGCCGAACGCATTCGCAGCTGACCAAGGCCGCACTGCACCGTACGTTCAACGAGTTCCTTAACACGCTGGAAGAATCCATCAACTCGGAGCTTCGCTTCTCGACCTCGCTGTTTGCGCACTTTGAAGCCATCGATCGGCAGTTTCTCAATTTGCAGCGGTCGGTACTGCGCGAGACGGACACACAGGAAGCGCAGCACGACGCCGAGCTGGCGTCACTCTGGCGGCGCCTGCTGGGAGCAAACTCGGCGCGGGTCGCCAAGTTTGAGAAGAACAAGAAGCTGCTGATGAGTGTCAAGGAGCGCACAGTGCAGAACAAGCTGGTGCTGGTGGACCACAACGGCAAGCTCCTGAAGCTGAAGAGTAATCTGGAGATTTTGCGCAAGCGCCTCATCAGCCCTTTGGTGAGGGCGAACGACTCGAGCACGCTGACGGTCGAGGAACAGATTGCCGGGTTGGACGGGACCTACGAGTATCTCAAAGAAGCACGGGAGAAGCAAAAGGGCAAGATGATGGAGAGGCTGTACGGCGCAGGGCGGAGGAGGCCACGCGCCGCCGATGAAGATTTGATGCTTGACGAGAAATGAGAATGGCGGATCGGGAAATTGGGACAATCACTTGGTATTCACTTGGGCGCGGGAGGAGAGGACTAGACGGCGTTGGTTTCTTGGTGTAAATACTAGCTACCTGACACGAACGTCACTTCCGAGAGATCTGTCCAATCGTTGAGCTTGCTCCGGTAAGCTTAGAGTTCAGTCATATAGGAAGCGCCCTATGAGGCGCTGCCGCCGCTGCCGCCGCCGCCGCCGCCAGCAACTGTTGGATGTGACAGGACTGGCAACAACACGACTTAAACAAAGGGCGACTTGGAGAAAAAGAAAGAGCGACGATAGACGAGAGGTAGCAAGAGACTCGCCCCAGTATTTGGAAAACGGATACGGAAGAAGAAAAAAAGAGCAGCGCCAAGGCCCAGCGTGGCTGAGCAACTCGTCACAGCGTCGGCGGCGGCGGAGATCGCTGGCATTATTGCGTCTGCTTTGCCTGCCACTCCAATCCCACCCCGCTTTTGCTCGAGCATTGAAATCAGGGCTTCACCCCTTGTCCACGCCAACTTCTTTCCTCTGAGAATTCTACAAACCCGGCTACTGCGTTCTGCCCCTCCTCTGTGGCCGTTGACCGCCCCAGCTTTGCATTGACCGCAGGCAATACGCCCGCCCGCAAGCTGCAACCATGGGTAAGTTCCAGACGCCTTTCGCCAAGCTAGCATAGCCTACCTCTCCTTCGTTGTTCGCATCTTGGCCTTCATCTCTTTATATCAGTCGTTCTCCTTGCTGACCAGAAGTCCTACCATGCAGCCGCACACCTTCGCCCTATGATGAACAAGTACAACCGGCGCGAGTCCAGTCAGAATCGGCAGAGTGGTCGAGCCTCGCCGCGCCCAAACGGCGACGCCAGCGAGAGCTCCCCACTGCTCGGCCGCATTGTCAACAACAATCACATCATCAGATTCACCGAGGATGAGCGCGTCTGGGTGCGTTGGCCCATGAAGGTCGTCGAGACCACCTGGGAGGTCCTCAAGAGCAACTATGCCAATGTCTTCCTCGTCTTTGTACCTCTGGGCATCATCGCCGGAGCTGCCGGATGGGACCCGGTCACCGTCTTCATCCTGAACTTCATGGCCATCATCCCGCTCGCCGGCCTGCTTGCCTTTGCCACCGAAGAGTTGAGCGCAAAGCTCGGCCAGACCATTGGCGGCCTCATGAATGCCACCTTTGGTAATGCCGTCGAGCTGATTGTCAGCATTGTTGCCCTGCGCGAGGGTCAAATCCGCATCGTTCAGTCGAGCATGCTTGGCAGCATTCTGTCCAACATCCTGCTTGTCCTCGGCTGCTGCTTCATCGCCGGCGGCATTCGTCGCGACCAGCAGGAGTTTGACATTACCGTTGCCTCGACCATGTCATCCCTCATGGCCGTAGCTTCAGCTTCGCTCATCATCCCCGCCACCCTCTACGCTGTTATGAAGAAGACGAGCGACGACGCCGAGGCCAATGTGCTGCTGCTGTCTCACGGCACTTCCATTATCCTCCTCTTTCTCTACTGCGCCTACCTGTACTTCCAGCTCTATTCTCACGCACACCTCTTCGACGAGGAGGCTCAAGACAACACCGTGCCCGAGGAGGAGCCCGAGGATGGCAGCAGGAAGGAGGGTGACACACTGCCTCCCATCCCTGCTGGCGTCGCCCTGGTCATCATCACCATCTGCGTCGCCATTTGCGCGGAATTCCTCGTCGATAGCATCGACGCCATTGTCGAAAAGGCACACATCTCCAAAACTTTCATCGGTCTTATCTTGCTGCCCATTGTCGGCAACGCAGCCGAGCACGTCACTGCCGTCGTCGTCTCGTACAAGAACAAGATGAACCTGGCGCTCGGCGTTGCCATCGGCAGCTCCATGCAGATTGCGCTCTTCGTGACACCCTTCCTCGTCATCCTCGGCTGGATCATCGGCCAGCCCATGACCCTGCACTTCCAGAGCTTTGAGACGGTCGTCTTCTTCCTGTCGGTCTTGGTCGTCAACTACCTGATCCAGGATGGAAAGAGCAATTACCTCGAGGGCCTGATGTGCTTGGGCACGTACATTATCATCGCGCTCGCCTTTTACGTCTACCCGGATGACGCTGGAGACCTGGGTGCTTTTGTGAAGAATATGGTGCGCTCCTGAGGAAGCCGCTCGGGCTGGCACGAATTGTACTATTAGCTTCTTCCTCCGCAATGCCTTTTGCAGTGCGTTTTCAGCTGGGTTTGTGGGACCACGGAAACAATGTATGGACGCTTCACGAGAAAATTAATTTGCTACCTCCACCTTGCTTCTCTCTTCCAACTTGTTCCTTTGAGGATTGTGTGAAATGGCAAGACACCATGCTCAGCCGCAAAGGGCTGCTACAGACAGGTTCTTCTGGAGTGGACGATAGGGGACATAGTTCCAATACAAGAATGACAAAAACTACTGGCAGTAGAGCTCTACGAGTCATGCGGTGGCATCAGATCGCCTAGCTCCCGTCGGGCTAATTTCTCCCCACCGCGCGGGACCGGCAAGCTCATGAGGCTTCAAGTTTCCCCGGAGCTACATCCTTGTCGAGACCAGCCTAACTTGAGCATTCTCACTAGGGCATTTCAAGACTCCAGCTCAAGCCCTACAAACAACAGTCGAGTCCTGTGCATGACATCCACCGCAGGCGGCCGTGTGCGGTGCTGGATCCACAAGCCATGAGCGGCGCCCCCACAGCCATCCCAAAACGGCGAAAGGCCCCCGAATGTGAGAACTGCTTCAAACGCCGCATAAAGGTGTGTGTGTGTGTGCGCTTGTCTTGACTTCAATGCTTTGCGAGTGCTCGCGAGTCCTCGTATTGGAAACATGAGAATCCCGTCGTATTTTGCGCGCAGCACGCTAACCGAGGCGGGGATGCTGCAGTGCGATGGCCAGCGACCAGAATGCCGCAAGTGCATCTCAAAAGGCTTGAAATGTCCTGGCGTGCTCGACGAGTTTGATCTCAAGTTCCGTGACCAGAGCAATGTCGTCAAGAAAAAGGTCGAGAAGCAGACCTCTTCAGTACAGAGCAAGAAGAGTGCGCCGTACGTCTGGTTCTTTACCTTCACTGACGCGCTGGCTTACACTCGACAGTAAGAATCCACCTGAAACTGCCATGGTGCCAGTCAAGCAAGCGCCTGCCATATTGCACAGCGTACATCTTCCGCCTGGCGCCTTCACCATGAATCTGTTTCTTGACGGCCACCCTACAATGCTCGGCTCAAGCGGTGCTGCAGACCCCTGGATCGCCTATATGAAACCGGCAATCGACCGAGCTCAGCATACTGCTCCGCTGCGTCTCGCCGCTGAGGCCATGTCGTTGGCCGTCTTTGGGAACCACGACGCGCACGCCGAGGCCAAGCTCCTTGCGGTGGACAGGTATACGCGTTGTATTTCTGCGTTGCGAGCTGCCATAGCGGACCCTATTGAAGCGGCCGCGGATAGCACCCTCATGACAGTCTTGTTGCTTACAATCTACGAATATATTACATCTAGTGACGAATCAGGAAAGGAGAGATTCTATCACCATACCGATGGTGCAATAGCTGTGGCAGTCTACCGACAAAAAACAGGATCTGTATCTCATCAGCAGATGCAGATGTTCTGGGTGGTCATTACTTCCATCGTCATGAGGTACACGTATATTGGCAAAAGTCGGTCCTTGACCAACCGCGAAACTCCTCAAGTTATGGGCGGTCCTAACCGCAAGATTGCCATTCCAAAGCAGGCCAATGTGAGAAATTGGATTGGTGGCCTCAATGCCGCCACTTCAGATGCAGGTGGCAAGTTATTTGAACTCATGCTGGGCACCCTCCTGCTTCGCACAAAGTCTCACGACCTTCATCTGGTGCCAATATCCCTCGATGAAGGTAGCGTCAACCTTGTCCAGAGCCTATTCGAAAGTGCCCTCGAAATGAATCGGAAACTCGACTTGTGGGATTCAAGTCTACCTCTTGACAAGCAGGCCACTGTGCATAATGCGCTGTATGCTCTATTCGACGACGAGGTAGCCACCTCGGAAATATGGCCTGGCGAGCTGCTTACATTCACCAATCTTCATGACGCATGCACCTACAGTCAATGGCGTTCGTTGAAGATAATGGTCTTGTGCGTCGGCCTGCGTAACCTGCACTGGCTTCGCCTCAACACAGGCTCCATCGATCGAGACCCCGTGTTTGACAATATGCGCGCCTCGCTCTATGAACAAATCGACGGCATGTGTGCTTCGGTCCCCTATTTTCTCGGGATCAAACAAGCACTGCCTCCCGCACTGGACTCTGTGTACATGAAACGTTTGCCGCTGGACGGTCGCGGCGCGCTGAGCATCGCCGTCATGCTCCAATTCTGCTTGCTAGTCGAAGGCATCCCACCCATTCAACGGCGGTGGATCCAGGGGCGTCTTAAATACATTGCAGAGGATATTGGCGTCCAATACGCAACCGTAGGCTCCCAGACCGAGTCCCCATGTCTGCTGTTCGAGGGCGATCCGATCATGCTGCGTACTTTTGGCGGCAGGGATGATCATGCGTTGTCGACCGCCTCCATGTCGATTCGATCGTTTTCAGCATCTCCAGCGCCATCATCTTCGTCGCTTGGAGCTCACACGGCAGAGGCAAGTTGAGATTCTTGGCTGGCAGAAGCAATCTAACAAAACCACAGAGCAGTATAAGCAGTACCTCGAGTCACCGCTGGAAAGTTGAGAGTGGACCCTGGGGATGAAATTGAGACAAGAATTACGTCTACATCAGAGTCTATCCACTTGACGGCACAGCAGTCAAAGCAGCGCCCGCTTCCTGGTCGGTAGGCTCTTGGGTCTTCAGCAGCCATGCAAACCCCTTGACGGTGTCCAAATTACTCCTCAGACTGGACTTTAATGTGGGGACCATGCTGAAGTGGGCATGCGGTACGCCAGGGTACACTTCAAGCTTAGTCGGCACGCCTGCCTTTCTAAGCACCCGCTCATAAATCAGACCGTCGTCCCTCAGCGGATCCATGCCAGCTATCTGGAAGTAGCTCGGCGGCATCCCAACATGTATGGTCTCCTTGTTGGGAGAATTAAACGGCGAATACTGGCGCGAGCCAAAGTCAGGCTTCAGGTGCTTTTCCACCCAACCAATAGCCACATCGTTGATGACGGGCGCCTGCGCATTCTGCTCCCGCGCCAGGTACACATCCTTGTACTCGGCGGGGACATTAGAGATATCGAAGATCATCGGCACGCTCAGCCACGCGCCCGTCAGCTTCGGGCTCTTGCCCTCGTCGGCCCAGCGCTGCGCACACGTGGCCGCCAGGCTGCCGCCCGCAGACACGCCGCCGAGGATGAAGCCGGCCGCGGGGTCTGCGCCCAGCTCCGCCGCGTGCTCGGCGACCCACTGCAGCGAGTCCCAGGCGTCATTCTGCGCCGTGGGGAACGCGTGCTCCGGCGCCAGGCGGTAGTCCAGGTTGACGACGGTCGCGCCGTACAGGTGCGCGAGGGCGCCGGCGTAGGGCGAGAGTTGGCGGTTCTCGCCGGCGACGAAGCCGCCGCCAAAGGCGAGGACGATGAGGGGCGAGGGTTTGCCGGTTGGTGCGAGCGGCGTGTGGATGCGCAGCTCAGACTCGGAGCCGTCGCTCAGCGTGATGATGCGGGTGGTGCCTTTGTTCGCGAGCTTCGCGAAGGTTGCGTCGGTGACGGGCAGGCGGGCGGCGCGCATCGCGGGGGGGTTGTGCCATGGGGCATCTGTGAATGGGGTTGCCGCTTGGAAGGCTGCAAATTCGGGGCTGGCAGGGGGTGTTAGTTCTGTGGTGGAGGGGCGATGTGTCGAGAGGTAGGACTATACTCAATCTCTGCGAGAGCCTTGACGGCTTCGGGAGTCGTATATTCTGCGTGCGACATGGTGAGCTGTAGAGGACTTTTGGAGTCTCAATGGTCAAGGAGTGTCCTATACAGCTTCCGAAAAGCTTTATACATTACGCAGATGCGTGTTGAACAACCATCACCACTCGGTAGTCGGGACGACTGTGCTCGGGTGGGGCACAAGTGGGGCCATCTGGCGGGGCCGGGTAGACTCTCACTCCGCATCCCCCATGAGCAGATTTCCGCTGTACTTCCATCTTCCGGTCCAGCTGTGGAGTGCAAGACGATTCTTGACATGCCCCTTAAGGACAACAAAGTCAGACGTGATTCCAAAGAGCGACAAAGCACCGTGGCGAGGGCAGGACTTGGCAGGGGGAAGCTGGGCAAGTCTAGACGGTACGACAGATTACGGATGATGACTATAGGTAGTTACTACATAAAGACATTTGGAAATAATTACATGAAGATGAGACATAGCAGCATTCAGTCTTCCTCCGCCGCTTTCCCAGCGACATCTGCAGGCTTCTCGTGAGAAGAGCGCACCCTATTCCGTATGAACCTGCTCATGCTCTCGCACAGCCGATCAAGCACAAACTCGGGCTCGCTCTTGTCAACCATCATGGGACTATCCTCCCCAATCCAGTCCCACTCGATGAGCGCTTCTTCCTCCTCATCACCGTCGTCCCCGGCGCCGCTGCCACCAGTGGTGAATCGAATCAGCTCCGTAAGCTCGACCCATTCTTCATACGAGTACCGCTTGGAGTCACCGTCCTTGAGATCATTTGCCGTGCGACGGATAGCCGCAGCCAACTCACGCGCCAGGTGGCTCTCATCGCGCCTGCTCTTCGCCCTGGCAAGCTCGTCCAGCGTGGGCACATGGTGCTGTTGCTCTTGATCAAAATCTGCGCCGGAAGGTCCCGCCTCGAAGCCGGTCTCGAGGCGCCGCTCAGCGGCCTTGCGCTCTGCGCGAGCCTGGAATTTGCGGAGAATGTCGGCCCAAATGCCGTACTTGGGGAGGATGGTGAAGTCGGCCAGCTTTGACGTTGCGGATTTGAAGCGGTTGATGACCGTGTCGCCCAGAGTGCTCACGAGGATGGTCATGGTGGGCACGGCCAATAGGCTCCACATAACGAAGAACGGACGCCCGGCGTTGGACTTGGGTGCTAGGTCGCCGTAGCCAATGGTGAGGAGAGAAACATAGCAAAAATACAGGGCTTGAAAGTACGAGAGGCCTTGGGTCGAGGATTCGGTGACGAAGAAGACTGCGGCTCCGGCGCACCAGAGAACGGAAAAGACAATGATGCTCGACGCGAGGGCGGTCCACTGCTGGAAGCTCTTCATGGAGTCTTGAATGCGCCGCATGGCCTCGAAGCGGTCCTTTTCTTCGTGGAGGATGAGATTGCGGGCTCGTCGCTCTCGACGGCGTTGGCCTGGAAATGACAGGCCGCGTGCGCCTACTCGCTTCTGTGACTTCAATTCCGGCGCCTGTTCCATTGCGGAAGAGCGGCGTCGCAGGTCAATCGGTGCGGATATGTATGGGCGTGCATGGCCCGGCTCTCCAAGTGGTGGCGCCTGTGCAAGCTCCTTGGGCTGTGACCTCTCCACGGTCTTTGCCCTCTTATTTTCCGCGCGTTTCTTCATAATCTTGTCCTTGCTAATTTCACCCACAAAACGGCTGATACTGCTAATGACGAGACCGAGCATGATTATACCACCAACAGAGTAGGGGAATACCAAACCCCTGCCAACATCATTTTGACTGTATAGATCTCTTGTACAAATGTCAGCGAACAGCTCTCAGGCAGCAGAAGGGAAGATAAACTCACCCAAAGCCGACGGTCAGGATGGTCACGTCGCAAAAGTAAAGAGCGTCCGCAAATTTCCACCCAGGCTCACCGTGGGTCGTGCCGACAGCAGAAAAGATTCCAGCTCCTCCGGCCAGCCAGATGAAGAACATCATCGTTTGCAGAATGAGAGTTCGCTGGGCATCGGTAAGACTAAAATGTTGAGGATAATGACCAAGAAAGTAGCCAAGCATGTTGATCATGAGTATCATGCTGCATACCAGGTACATGATTGCAGCCAATACTGCATACCAGAAGCCTTGAGTGTAGGTCTGCTCTGGTCTATCAGGTGCAGCATACATGTTCATTCCTACAGTAATTCCAATGAGCATGCCAGTCGACATGTACCAGAGAATGATGGTAACTGGCAACGCGATAATGTAGCGGATACGGCTAGTAAAGTTGGCGAGTAGAAATAGATTGCCTAGGAAACCGCAGGCGAGCGAGCCAATGTTCACGTCCAGACACCATGGAGGATCTTTGAAAGGCTGACCCATGAGCTCCGGCACGCGTGTACCATCAGGGCCGATGTTGAGATCCATGCGCCAGCTGGACACATAAGCCGCAATGGAGAAGACATTGGCCAGCGGTCCGAGTGTGGCCGCAATCAAGCTGACTGAATGTTAGACCGTAGGGGCAGACCTTGTAAGAAGAGGGAAGCCTACGGAATGGCAGTCGATGCGAACCACCAGTCTCTGCACTTGCTTGAGCATGCGTCTTGGGTAATTAGTTGATAAGACAACGTACTCTTCTTGTAGTTCGGCGTCGAATGTCTTTAGCCATTGCTTGCGTCTAGACATATCCTGATGCCGCCCATCCTCACTACCCACCAGAGTCGACGGGACAGCGGCGGATGTGGGCTTCATTGCATGCGGCTCGATCGCCAATGCGACATTGCCATGGAGACATGTATCAAAAGCATGCGCAAGCTTCCAAATGCATACGGGGAGTTGATGAGTCGCGTTCGGCCTGATGGTTGCGCCACGGCAGATCTAGGCGCGCCCCATGGAGATTGTAGATAAGGTTGCTCAGCCGCATCACCATTGGCTCAGCTGCACGTGAATATACATGCAAAATTGTATGCTAATGGGTTCGTTTATTGCTTAGCAATTAGGGTTACAAGGCATTCTTCTTCTCCGTCAGTTCAGGCACGGCCTGGAACAGATCCGCGACCAGGCCAACGTCGGCCACCTGGAAGATGGGCGCATCCGGGTCTTTGTTGATGGCAGCAATGACCTTGCTGTCCTTCATGCCCGCCAAGTGTTGAATGGCGCCCGAGATGCCTGCACATAGGTATAATTGCGGTACCACGTTCTTGCCCGTCTGTCCAACCTGCAGGCTGTTGTCCGCAAAGCCCGAATCGACGGCCGCGCGCGACGCACCTACCGCAGCCCCAAAGGCATCGGCCAAGGGTAGAATGAGACGATCAAATTCTTCCTTCGACTTGAGCGCGCGCCCTCCCGACACTACTGTGTCTGCTGAGGCTAGCTCTGGCCGCTCAGACTTTTCCATCCGCTCCGACACCCACTCTGATGTCGGTGCGGTCTTGGAATCAATGCCCTCCTCGGTTGCAGCTGAACCTCCTTCCGTCTCGCCGTTCGGGAATGAGGAGCCACGCACGGTGACCACTTTGATCGAGTCCGTGCTCTGGACGGTGAGGATGACGTTGCCGGCGTACATGGGACGGACAAATGCTAGTCTGCTGTTAGTTCAACCTCGCATCTTGACTGTTCTTAGAGAAAACCTCAGAAAATCTCAGAGAATCTCAGAGAGTCTCAGAGAATGTCAAAGATAGCCTCAAAAGGGAATCTCAAAGAAAATGTGAGGGAAGGAGTACGTACTGTCTTCACTCTCGATGCCTGTAATGTCGGAAATCTGAGACACGTCGAGAAGGGCGGCAACGCGAGGCATGATGCTCTTGCACGTCGCCGAGTTGCCCGACAGAACATGTGTGTATTCGCCCTTCTTGATATTCTCCACCAGCAGTGTGGCAAAGTTCTCGGGCAGCATCTTCTCGTAGGCCTCGTTGTCCACGAAGACAACCTTTTCCAGGCCCTTGATCTTGGCAATCTCATCGGCAACGGCCTTGATGTTCTTGCCGGCAACAAAGCCTGTCACTGAGCCACCGAGCTTCTGCGCCGCCGAAATGGCCGACAAGGATGCCGGGTTGAGCTTGCCATCGCGCTGCTCGAGGACGGCGAGCGAGGAGAGGAGTCGTCGCAGGAATGCAGCTTGCTGGGCAGGGGCAATTGGGCCAGCTTGCCGCAGGCAAGAACGTGCCTGCCGCAGCGTGCTGGTGCGGGCGGCGTTGAACATTGGCGGCGAGCAGAAGAAGCGGGATCGACGTATCGCAATGGCAGGAGCAGGCGGGGAGAGACAACGAGCAGGGCCAAAGGGCGCGCGTGAGGCGTCAAGCGCTTGGATGTGACGTTTCCGAGCGGCAGGCCAGCGACTCAGCGTGCGTGCTGGCAGACTGAGTAATAGCAGGCTGTCATATGACACCTCGGCGGGCGACGGCAAAGGCGCGCTTCCAGCCCAGCGGGGATGCGGGGACGGCGACCACGTGACCTCACGGCCAGCAGACGAGCTCGTGGCAAGCGAAGGGGCACATTCAGCTGCTCTGTCCCATTCTGCGCCTTCAAAAGTCAACCCTCACCGTCCCGAGCGACGCGCACCAGAGCCCAACTCCTGCCAGCCAACGGACGATCCAGCGAGCCAGAGCCCGGGATCGCGCCGCGTCTAACGCCCCGCGGAGGAGAGAGAGAGCGCGTGAGAGAGTACAGACCAGCTTATTCCCGCTGCAAGCTGCTGGCGTGTGCCTGGTCAAATGCTTGCGACCCAGCACCAGCACCACAACCAGCTCAACGGGCAATCCCCGGGGCCGTATAGTGCACAGGTCCAACCGGGCCCTTCTCCCCCTAGTGATCAGGACCTGCCGCAGGCGCCGCAGGATCTGTCTGGGGCGCCTCAGAAGGCGAAGCAGAAGCGGGTACGTATTTTTCGCCCCCCCAATTCTCCAGCCCTGGCATGAGCTCTGCTAGCGATGCCCAACCTTGTTTCGCTATCGCATTGCTCTCAACTACCGAACACTCGCCCGATCACACTAACGCAGCGCAGAACAAGCCCACGCTCAGCTGCAAGGAGTGCGTTGAGCGCAAGACAAAAGTACGTACCCCTCTTCTCTCCCCCGTCAGCCCCCGGGTATACGACCTCATTGACTTTCCGCTAACGCGCATCAAGTGTGATCGTGGACGGCCCAATTGCGAGGCATGCGTCAAGCGAGGGTCCTTCTGCGTCTATTCAGAGATAGCAGATCTTCTCGCCAGCCAACCGTGAGTCGTCCTCCGCCGCGCGCGCCCGCACCCGTTTTTTTTGCCTCTGCTGACTGTGCCCGCCCCTCACCAGTGAGAAGCCCGCCAAGGCCCGCAAGACCAACAACAAGGCGCCCGTCGCCAACTCCGTCGACAGCATCAATTCTGACAAGTGCAGCATTGCAAGCATAACAAACCCAGAATCTGTAAGTTCAGCCTGATTTTCCGCCTCCAGCCTTGTCGCGTTTTGATATGCATGCGCAACGGCCGGCCCGGGCCTTGTGCCCTGCATGGCGTACGACACGTGACGCGTGGTACAATTTATACCCGCGCAACGTCCGTTGCGATCCATTCCACATGCTGGTCCATTCGATTAATGCATACTGACTATCCCTTGTGCGACAGAATAATAATGCCTCGCCCCGCCCGCATTTCAACCCAACGCCCCCACCCGGAAGCAGGCCACCTCAACCACCACTGCCCTATGCAACCCTCCAACAGGTTGAGCATCAACAAAATGCACCACGCCCGCAGAGCATCGCTCTACCTGCCAGAGATGCCCTGTCGGCAGCTCGAGGCACTTCCCGTACGCCCGTAGCCCTGTCCAGCTTGGCCATGCCCAATGCCGCCCCGATTAGCATCTTCGGTATCGGCAATCGTCATCCGTTTGCCAATTATTGGACGGCGACAGGGGGTCTCGCAGAAGTGGTGGGGGTCTTGCCAACCAAAGACCAGGCGGACATTCTCATCGCAAAATACTTTGAGATTATCGACCCCCTCTATCCGATTCTCGACCGAGATGAATTCATCGAGGGCTACGAGCGCTTCTGGCAGATGAGTTACCCCGAGAGATGCAATGTAGACGCGGCATTACTGGCGCTACATTTCGTCGTGTACGCCAGTGCTACCCAGTTCATTGAGCTTGCCTTTCCTTCGGACCAGCCCAAGACGGCCGAATTCTACATTTCGGCTGCGCACCAGGCCCTACGGATATCGTCATACTGGAATCATGTCACCATGCCGACAGTGCAGGCCATGACCATGACATTCTACTTCCTCATCAACGATAACCACGTCTCGGATGCCTACACCCACACCGGCATGACCGTACGCCAAGCATACGTGCTTCAGCTAAATCGCAATCCAGAAGTTGTGGACGGCACACTAACCACAAAAGAAAAAGGTCTGCGTCTGCGCCTCTGGCAGACCGTCATGCACCAGGATGTAGGTCTTACGCAGTTCTTGAAATTACCGCCAGCAGCGACGCACACGGACATTACGGCCGAGTTCTTTGACAATTACGTAGTGGCAGAGGACGGCCACAACAACATCTCATTCGGCCTGGGGACACCTTTGATAACACATTCACCGGCACACCGCGACCGCATAGATCTCGCATTCTCCAAGGGATTGTATGTCTTCACTCAATTCATCCTGGATCACATCTGTACGAGGCGTGCCCTGGGCTTGCCAATCTGCACCTCAAACGAGCAGAAGCGTGACCTCTGTCAAAAATTTCGGGGAGTGTATGCAAATCTGCCCAAACCGTTTGGTAGCTACGACCCAAAACGCTACCATGTAGCAAACAAGCGTCTGGCTCGGCAGCAGATTTCGCTCGCAAACAATTTCTTCCACTCCATGATGCTGGTCTATGTTGATGAGAATCCGGCAGACGGTGTGACAATGGACATTTGGGGCACTTTGGAGGCGGCTCACGAGGCCATTGGTAGCTTTTTTGCCATGTTTGACCTCTTTGGCCAAGAGACTGATGGCTTTTGGGCGTACCAGCACCGGGCGTTTGAGATTGCCGTGAGTAACTCCCCTACATCGATTGACCATGGGACCTTGAAGCTAATGTTGAGCAGATTACAATAGCAAACCTTTTGGCCGTCAACAAGCGCCCCAGCCCGCCTTCAGGATCAGGTAACAATCTTTCGCAGAGTCACATCCTGCTGCGCACCGCCAAAGAGGACGTCCAGCGCATGCTGCACATTATGCAAAATTCTCGTGGGTATTTTGCCTACCAGAGCGTGCCAGAACCCAGGTTCGATGTATTGAAGAAGGTTTTTGATCGCATCACAATTGTGTGATTTGGTTTGGGCTGTTGATATGATTTGTTGCACCGTCTTACAGAAGAGGCAACATGCAGAGGAAGAAAAACCAAAAATCCATAGGTCGGCGTTGCGAGGTACTTTGCACAGATCATTCTCTCATAGCGAATTGTATACTATTTACAAGCTCGCGTGTCATCGCCCGTCGTCTCTCGAATCGACTCTCCGGATCCCCAGTGCCCTTCCAAGCCGCTGCTCTATGACACCGACGCGATCCTCGACGTCTTCTACTGCGCAAATTAGTCTATTCATACACATTGCAATGCCTGCCGTCTGCCGCGCAATCCGCCGCGTTTGGAGGCTATTCAAGCTCTCGCTCAGCCGCTGTAGGTCAGCCTTGCGTCGCACCCACAACCACCGTAGCCCAATGCCCATGCGCGGCACATAACGTCGTCCCTCATTGACTTCCATTTCCATTGTCTCGCCCAGCTCCGCGCTGGCCCAGCCATTCCCGGATGCCTTCTCTCGGTCTGACCGCGCATAGTCGCCACGCCCATCGTCCTCACGACCGTACTCTGGCGGCACAGCCCACCGGCCCTGCCGCGAGCGCGCCCGCCGCACCTCATTGCGGGCATTGTACACCCCAGCCGGCACGCGCCCACTGCCCCGCCGATGCGTGAACGGATGCGGCGGCGGCGAGCCCTCGCCATCGTCCCCGCTCGCACTGTCATCCTCGTCGCCACTGCGCGCCCGCGTCCTCTTGCTACGTCCAGCCCCTCTGCCAGTCTTGCCGCCGTCCCAGACGTCGCGCCGAAAGGGCCGCTCCAGGTGCGTCCACTGCTGGCACAGCCCCTTGACGGTCTGCTCGAGGCTCTGCCACACGGCCTCGTCCTCGACGGCCTCGCGCTGGCGAGCCGCGCGCGACGAGGACCAGCCGCCGTCGCCGGTGCGCGCACGCTGCCGGGCGCGCCGCTTGAGGTGGCGGAGAATGCTGCGCTCCTCGCGCAGCGCGATGCCGACGCCGCCGAGGAAGGTGGCGACTTGCGACTGGGCGTGGGTGGCGGTGCCGAGCGAGGACCAGAAGACGTTGAGGAAGGTCAGGAACGAGGCGATGAAGGTGATGAAGCCGAGGACGATGGAGATGAAGGAGAGGACGCCGACGGGGGAGCTTGTGGAGATGGCGTTACCCATTTGGGAGAAGAAGCTGATATGAAATGAGAGGTCGGAGTTTATGAGGTCGCTAGGGTTGCATTGTGCTGGTCCTCGACATGCATGGCGGCTGTGTTTACGGGTTGCTCGGAAGTCGTTTGTGCATTCGTGGGAGCGCTGGGACGGGAAGCTGAAGAGACTCGTAGGTAGCTGAGAATATGCTAATCGCAAGAGACTATCCCAATGGTTTACCCAGTTGAAGATTAACAAGGGGAGTAAGATGGGCCGAGAAAGGCGAGACATGGGATAATCACAAAGCCGTTGCGGGGTGCTGCGCCGCACTGTGGCGCATGGAACTCTATGAAAGAAACAGTGTTGCTTTTGTCTATATTCGATGTTTGAGAGAATACTGAGAAGACATTTAGGCGGCACTACTACTCGAGTATGTCCCTTGACCCAGTGGATGCCTCTCAAAGAAGTCTTGAACATCCTCCGTCTCTGCCAGACGTAATGCCTCGACGACGCTACCCACAAAGTGTCTTTCGCCGCCACATATTTCAACCATGCCGCTGCTTTCGAACAGGCGCCATACCTGACTTGTCCTCTTTGGGACTCTGCAGAAGAATACTCGCACACCCTTGTCTCGGTAGCTCTGGCAAATTTCCATGAAAACTTGCGCGCCTGCCCCGTCCAACGCCGTGACGCCATGCACATCAAAGATGATGTTCTTGTTGTGGTCCTCTTTCCGCACTCTAGGTAATGCCGGATGCGCTGCGGTAGTTCCATAGTCTTCAAGTCGCCGTAGTCTAGATCGCAAGTCGCCAGTATTGGCAAAAGTCAGCGGCTCGGGAATCTTTACAATCAGGCAGCCCTCAATCATTTCCAGCCTCTCTGGATCAGCTTCAGCGCTCTCAAACTGCTCAGTGCCTGGTACTCTACCCAATATTTGAATCCTAGGACGTGTAGCATGTTTGATAACGCGAAGCAGCGAGAATCCAATGCCACACGTGATGCCTAGAGGCAGAGAGTACAATACTGTCGCCAGAAACACAAGAGAGGCAAGAAAGAGCTCGGTCCAGCCTCTGATTCTATAGAAGAAGAGCAGATCTTCTGGTGCCTCCTCAATGAGAGACCATGCTACAATGGAAATCATAGCTGACAATACACCTTTCTGTATGCCTTCTGGTCAGTTTTGCACTATGTGATCGTTGTCGCTAATTGGGGCGAAAAGAAAGGAATGAGACAATGAATAAGAACATACCGGTATGTACTCAAAAGCTGGTAGAAGAAACAGAATACACAGCACAGTTATTAGACTGAGGAACACGCTGCTCATTGGCGTCTTGCCGCCCGTCGATGCATTGACTTTACTGCGGCCGTAGCCGCCAAACGCAGGTAGCGACATAAAGACGCCACCAAGAATGTTGGCCGTTCCCAGCGCAACGAGTTCGCGATTGGCGCTGAGAGGGATGTTCTGGATGCCATCTGCAGGCCCAACGCCCAGCGACTTTGCGGCGACGGACGACTCGAAAAATCCGAGAAGTGAGATTAGGAACGATGTGCTGAGCGCGCTCTCAAGGTGTTTCATGTGCGAAAAATCAAAGGGAAAGTGAGCTTGGAAGATGCGGCCGTCGTCAGACTTGACGTCGCCAAGAATGGAAACGCCTTGTGATTCCCAATCCAGCTTCCACGATAGTAAAGTGTAGATGGTGACCACTGCGAAGCGGTCAGGGAGGTATGCCACCTTGGGAAAGCGAGGTTGGAGCTTCTTCTTGAGCGTGCGGGTGATGAGAATAATGGCAAAGCTGCTAAACGACACAATACATGTCAATTTATGCGCTTGTGAGAGATGTGTAAAAATGAAGACGGCTTTTTGGATGCTGCTGCCGTGCTGTACATTGCTATTGCCCCTGACGACACTGCTAAGTCCCATTTCTGGAATGAGCTGGTCGACCAAGATGACAAAACCAATAGCACTTATAAAGCCGCGTAGAAATGGTCTACTGAGGACATTGTCGAGAAATCCAAGACGGGCAAAGCCTGCCAGCAGCAGTATGGCACCAGCTACGCCGGTGACGACGCCAGCAATCTGAGCATGATAAAAAGACTCCTTTTCTTTTGCAAAACCCTTGGTGATACTGTCGACAACAACATTGCCAGTGAGGAGAGATCCTGCCGCTTCAGGCCCGACGACCATTTGAGGGCACGTACCGAGGAACGCGTAAATTAAAGGATTGAAGACGAAACTATACAGGCCGTTAATGGGTGGAATGTGGCCCAGATTGGACGCATATGACAGAGACATGGGGATATAAAAAGAGGCCATGGTGAGAGCGGCAACCAAATCCCCCCACAGAAACCGCCATGAATACTGGGGAATCCACTTGAACATTGGAACGTAATAGTCGACAAACATCCACTTTGTGCTTTTAACACCATGCCGCTTGGCCAGCCATTTGGTGGTGCTCATGCGAGTCTTGCCACCCATTAAGCCATCAGCCACTGTATCGCCGAGGAAGCTGTGAGCGTTGTCGTCGTCGTCTGGTGCGTGGTCAACATCGCCAGGATATATACCACCCATGGCCAATGGAGACTCCCCCGGGCTCTCTACAGTTGGCGAGTGCGGTTCGGAGAAGCTCCCATAGTTGCCAGGCGCGTTATGTATGTTGGATTTGGTTGTTTTGTAGTCATCATCTGCTCCGCCAGCCTTGTCTCCCTCGTCCGCCCTCTCCAGCAGCGGCCTGTTCTCATCCGTAGACCTACTGCTGCTCGCCTTGGAGTCAAAGTAGTCGGAGAAGCGGGACATCGAAGTACCATCTCCAGCTTGACTCATGTCCGCAGCAGGGGTCGGCGGAGGCCTCTGGGAGTTACGGAGATGACTCGGGTTCAGAGGGGCATAGTCGCGGTTGCGAGAGTGATTGTGGCCGTTCGATGCCGTTCGTGAGTGAGAAGCCGGTCGGTCTGAGGCTGCCGTATGATCGACGTCCGAGGCGTTCGTAGGTTGCGCCATTGTGGAGAAATGGCGGACTCTTATCGGCGGGAGAGGGGAGCCAATGGCAGCGGATGTGGGTACAGGCAAGGAGTGCAGAACATTGTCCGGCGACAGCCGAATCAAGTGTGCATAGCTGTGCAAATGGTTTCTGACAGCAATACAAATGCACCCTTAGAGTATCTCAACACACCAAACGAAGGTAACAGACGCGTTTCGTGGGGAATAAGAGGAGAGCGTCGCTAGTTGTGCCGCTGAGGGATTTGCAGAAACAAGCTTCGGCGACGTCATTGGGCGCGACCAGTCTCTGATTTCCCATTACACCCACAGCCCATTTCTCTCACTATGTCTCACAATTCACGAACCAATGGAAGGAGTCGTAATTACAGAAGAGAATCACATTGGTCGAAAAAAACTTCTCAATTGTTGTTCCCCGACGAGTGAAGACACTAAGTAAGTGGAGAGAAGACATAAAGGGATGCCTTTTTAGGTTTGGCTTTGAAAGAGTCCATGTAAGGACTGCAATGAACTTGAGTATTCTGACAATATCCTGAAAAGAATAGCATTGCTATGAACAGGATCGGTGTCGTTAGGGGGGATTACTCTAAGGGCGATTCGTGGTAGTGAATGCGAATAAGTGCTCTCAACAGGAATCGACTTCGCGAGGCCTTACCTGCAAGTCAACTATGATGGTCGGTTGTGCCTGTAATTCAGAAGCTCTATTGACTTCAACACAAATGCAACAGACTGAAAAGCGCCAGCGCGTCTCATGCAGTCATTTCAAGACTCTTTAGCCAAGCACTTTCCAAGGAGATTCTCAGAAGGGACAAGGAACAGCAGCGCCGGGTAGCATCGTTTTTGAAGTCCGTCGTAAGACTTTCAACGAAGAGTTGTCTTTTCACTGCTAGTATGCCCTGATGGCGTGAAACTTCGATGCAAAGGTGCTAAAGAGGGAAGCCTGGCAGGACTTACAGGTAGAATTTGGTTGAATGAACCTTGGGACTGCATTTCTGCCTCTATAAGAAACTTTCTTATCGAGTGACAAAAAATCGAGGGGAGCAACATAAAAAAGCAGACCATAATCATCGTCAAATACGGGGTAAGAATGGCGAAAGTGAAAATCTGGCCAAGCCTTGTGCCGCTGCCAAGCGGATCTCCAGGGCTGGTTGGGATGAGGAGAAGCAGCCCAGACCCGTCTTCAATTCTCCACAACACTCCTCACCACCACTCCTCCGGCCTATCGGCGCACTGCCTCTGTATCTGATCACAAAAAGCGGCGGCGCATCAGAATCGCTTGCAGGCCACGATGCGGTCGGCCGTAATGGTCATGGCCGCGGCCGCCCTTGGTGGTATGGTCGAGGCCCAGGGCTTCCCTGCCCCATTCCAGCAGCCCCCGACGGTCCACTTCCCCATCTTCCGAAGAGGCGGTATATTCGCGGGGGCAAACTGGACTGCTGACCTGCCGTATCTGCTGGAGCAAGTTCACGCGGCCGAGTCGCGTTTCAACCTGACTCAAAGAGAAGTCCGGGGAAACAAGGTTGTGCGCGTGCCCAAGGATGGGGCATTGGGAGGCGGAGAGGCATCTACGCTCATGGGCTCCATTGGCTCCAAAGACCGGTGGTAAGTAGCATCCGAAAAACTTCTTGACAGCAGGCTGATCAGCGATAGGTACGCAAATTTGGGCTTTGGCTCTAACCACCAAAATGTCCACACAGACATCGATCTGCTGTCATCAGACTTTGTTGTACGGAGTACTTCCTCTGAGGAGGGTACAAGGTTCGACGACTTCTTTTCGTCGAGCTACGGTAAGTCCTCGTAAAAGATTCATAACAACACAGACAACTGACAACAACAAACAGCCAAAAACGACTTTAGCAATCCCTTTCCCAACTGCAAATGGCCTGAAGATCAAATTGCTCTACCAGGCAAGATGCACGATACACCGCGCATCAATTTTGCGCACTGCAGACCCCGGCCGCAATCTCGCGACACGCTACTTGCATCTGGTGCCATCATGGGTCTTGCGCCATCCGACAGCCTGAAGCAGATGGATGTCCCGACATTGCTTGACCAGCTGTTGGAGAAGAAAATCATTCAGCACAAGGTGTTCTCTGCGACCATCATTAGTGGCGCAGAAGGCTTGCTGAGCATTGGTGGCACAGCAGCCGAACAATTCGCCAAGATTGAGAGCAATATTGACATATTCTTGGGCAAGGAGCAAGAAAATGCCCGGCCCGCCAATTTGGGCGCTGACAAGGTCGAGGATGATCGGCAAGACCAGATCGATGCCGTTAACGGCGCGTCCGAGGAGCTTTTGGGAGCAAACAAAGGCGAGGCCGGCCCCGTCACGGACGCTCCTGCGCCGGCAGAGAAGCCCTCTGAAGAACAGCCTGGTGTATTGAAGAAGCTGAAGCGAGGCCTCGAAGACATGGTTTCTAACGTCTTGGTCAAGAGAGCCCGGACGCAGCATCACGCCGACAATGGCCAGTCTTTTCTACCTTCGTGGCGCGATGACTGGAAATGGAGTCCCGTTGAAGGCGCTGAGGGCTGGTGGCAGACCTTGATGCGCGGCGTTTGGGTCGATGGCACCAAAGTACTGAAAAATCAGCCCTGCGTGCTCGACATCAACGCGCCCTTTATCCTCGCGCCCCCACTGGCGGTCAAGCAATTTTACTCAGCCATCTCGGGGACGTACCGCCTGGCGCCACCGTACCAAAACTTCTTTGCATTTCCCTGCAACAATCCACCGACTCTGCACGTCGAATTCGGAGGATGGCGATTCCCCATCATGCGGGGCATGAAGACGTACGACTCGTCAAACGGCCCGAATGGTAAATTCAGCTTGGGAAAAGTCAGCTATGATAGTGGCTACTGTGTGGGAGCAGTCGTGGAGACAAAGATGGGAGTCGGCGACCAGGCGCCCGTGAAGCGCCACGGGAGGGGCAAAATCTCAGACAATCTCCGTGCCATCAATGCCATGGAGGCTGGCATGCTGGCTGGCAACGGCATGCGGGACGTATGGGTACTAGGCGAGCCTGCATTCAGAGGCCTGGGCATAACATTCGACGTAAGTCTTCTTCTCTTGCTCAAGAACGACAAGCACGAAACTAACCACCAACAGTATGAGACGAAAGAGGTTGGCTTCAGGACATACTGAGGCTACCATGCATTACTATGGTGTGACTTTGGCGTTTTGCGAGGCGGATGCATGTAGAAGTAAATCTGTACAATAATTACAAGTGATGATATCAAGTTCATGTCACGTGCAAGGCGGCGGAACGCGGTCGAACCAACCCGATGGTGCGAGAACGATTAAAAAAAGTGGCCCTGAGCTTTCCATTCTTACAGGCACGCGCTTTATCCTCACTGCCTGTTCACGTCTTCTCACTCTTTTTTTGGTGAGACTGCTCTCACTTTCCGCATAGACTCCTTCCATCCCCTTCTCCCTTCCCCGATCCCCGGATTCGCATCTTTCTTCGCCCCGTTGTTGTGTGCGCCCAGCCCCACCGAGGACCCCAACATACACACGCCGCCTTCGAGAGTTCCCAGCCATGTCTGTGGTAGGAATAGATCTCGGCTCACAAAACACCGTGATTGCCGTTGCGCGCAATCGCGGTGTCGACGTCGTACGTACAGCCATAAGCTTCCTCCCCCCTACTCCAGTACCCCACTAACCTCGAATCTTAAACCTTTTAGATCACCAATGAAGTTTCCAATCGCGCAACGCCATCCCTCGTCGGCTTCGGCAGCAAGAGCAGATATCTCGGAGAGGCCGCCAAAACACAAGAAATCTCCAACCTCAAAAACACCGTTAGCGCTCTTGCCCGCCTCGCTGGCCGGGCACTGGACGATCCGGACACCGCAGTCGAGCAAGAATACATCACCGCACCACTCGTCGATATCAATGGCCAGGTCGGCGCTGAGGTTACTTACCTGGGCAAGAAGGAAAAGTTCACCGGCACACAACTCGTAGCCATGTTTCTAAGCAAGATCAAGGCGACGGCGTCGGCCGAACTCAAGCTGCCCGTATCTGACGTGGTTGTATCCGTGCCTGCATGGTTCTCCGACGCTCAGCGCAGAAGCCTCATCGACGCCGCCGACATTGCTGGCCTCAAGATGTTGCGCCTGATGAACGACACCACCGCCACTGCTCTGGGTTGGGGCATCACAAAGCTCGACCTTCCCTCTGCCGAGGAGAAGCCCAAGCGCGTGTGCTTCGTCGACATTGGTGCGAGCAACTACACGTGCTCCATTGTTGAGTTCAAGAAGGGCGAGCTGGCCGTCAAGTCCACCGTCTCGGACCGTCACTTTGGAGGCCGCAACTTTGACAAGGCACTTGTTGAGCACTTCCAGAAGGAGTTCAAAGAAAAGTACAAGATTGATATCAACGAAAATCTCAAGGCCCGTACCCGTGTGCTGGCCGCTTGTGAGAAGCTCAAGAAGGTCCTTTCAGCCAATGCTTCCGCACCCCTCAGCATCGAATCGCTTATGAACGACATCGATGTCACTGGCTTCCTGAAGCGTGAAGAGCTGGAGAAGTTGGTGGAGCCGCTACTGGCTCGTGCTTCGGCTCCTCTAGAACAGGCTCTAGCCGAGGCAAAGCTCACACCCGCAGATATTGACAGCGTCGAGCTGGTTGGCGGATGCACGCGTGTGCCAGCTCTGAAGACTGCCATTGCAAAGTTCTTTGGCGACAAGCCCCTGTCTTTCACATTGAATCAGGATGAGGCCATCGCTCGTGGTTGCGCGTTCAGCTGCGCCATCCTGTCGCCAGTCTTTCGCGTGCGCGACTTTACCGTGCACGACATTGTCCCATACCCTATCGAATTTACATGGGAGAAATCTGCCGATATTCCAGACGAAGACACCAGCCTCACCGTCTTCAACCGTGGCGGTGTCATGCCGAGCACCAAGATTCTCACCTTCTACCGCAAACAACCGTTTGACCTCGAGGCCAAGTACGCCAAACCAGACACGCTTCCTGGTAAGATTAACCCTTGGATTGGGCGCTTTTCCGTCAAAGGCGTCAAGGCCGATGACAAGGGAGATTTCATGATCTGCAAGCTCAAAGCACGTCTGAACCTGCACGGCATCCTCAACGTGGAGAGCGGTTATTTTGTCGAGGATCAAGAAATCGAGGAGCCCATCCCGGAGGCGGACGGCGACAAAAAGGATGCCGACGTCAAGACCAACGGCGACGAGAAGCCCAAGACACGCAAAGTCAAGAAGCAGGTGCGCAAGGGAGAGCTTCCAATTGCATCTGGAACTGCATCGCTCGACGAAGCCAGCAGAGGAGCTGCGGGCGAACGCGAGAGCGCCATGTACATGGAGGACAAGCTGGTCGCCGATACCGAAGAGAAGAAGAATGAACTGGAGAGCTTCATCTACGAGCTGCGTGGCAAGATTGACGACCAGTACTCTGAGTTTGCGGACGAGGAGGAAAAGAGCAAGCTCAAGAGCCAGCTGGAGACTAGCGAGGTAGGCATATTTTCCCCAACATGGACCAGCAGAACAAGGTAGCTAACAGATATCATAGGACTGGCTCTACGATGAGGGCGATGATGCCACCAAGGCTGTGTACGTGGCCAAGATTGACGAGATTCGCTTCGTGGCGGGTCCCATCATTCAACGATACAACGACAAGGTTGAGGAGGAGCGCCAGGCAGTGCAGCGCGCCGAGGAAGAAGCCCGCGCAAAGAAAATTGCGGCCCTCGACGAGCAACGCAAGGCTATGGAAGAGGCCGAGGCCAAGCAAAAGGCTGCTGAGGAGAAGCCTGACGCGGAAATGACGGACGCTCCAGTACAACCAGAGAGCGTTGCAGACCCCGAGTAGACACCTGGGGATGGGAAGCATGCATAGATGAGTAAGGAGAACGGATTGGGTTTACAGGTGATGAAACGAACGACGGATACATGCCATATATTTTGCTAGCATAAGCATTCAGGTGAACAGCATCACGTGACCAAGCAGGCGCCAAGCACGAGGCTGGAAACCGTGATCTCCTGGGCGCGCGGCACAAAGGTGAAAGCATCGCGACCCACTACTTTGTGCCATTGGCCTGCGCATCCCACAGCCCCTCAAACCTTGCCACATTACCGCACCGTTGCGCTTGTAAGCCAAGCAGTCCTCTCGTCCACCTTTGTACGCGCCGTGCGTTGGGTGACCGAGCCTGCTTCGTTGCGACAAGCCTCCCTGCCAACGCGACAACCGTCTGTTTTTGAACGCGCCAGAGCGCGCCGCACATTTCCAGGATGGAGCCCACTGAGCAAGACGTCCCAGCTATTGCATCGCCGCAGGAAGAGCAACCCGCTGGCGATCCCGCTACTGAGGTGCCTCTCGATGTCACGAGTACGTTGATGCTGCGCAATCTTGGAATACTAGGCTAACACAAATTCGCAGCTGAGAACGATGTTTCCATGGCAGATGATGCTGCAGACGATAGTGCAAAGAAAAGCGAAGCCCCTTCAGACAATCCTCTAGATGCCCCGGACGCTCCACCAGCAGAGGGCGACGACGACAACGACGAGGATGCGGGCGGAGACGAAGAGGACGGCGATGGAGACGAGACCAAGATTGAAGAAGCCGAGCCGGAGAAGGCTCCAGAGGATGCAGAAGCGCAAAAGGATGCCATTCAAGAGAGTGCTCGCGCACACCTCATCGCCCAAACACATCCCATTGTCCTGCCCAGCTACAGCACCTGGTTCGACATGAATACTATCCACGATAACGAGAAGCGCGCCCTTCCTGAGTTTTTCAATAGTAGGAACCGCAGCAAGACGCCAGCCGTCTACAAAGACTACCGCGACTTTATGATCAACACGTACCGTCTAAACCCAGAGGAGTACCTTACGTTTACGGCCTGCCGGAGAAACTTGGCTGGCGACGTCTGCGCCATTATGAGAGTGCACGCCTTCCTGGAGCAGTGGGGTCTAATCAACTACCAGGTAAGTCTTTTGCTCTTTGGCCCAACACGCACTGACCAAAGCAAGGTCGACCCCGAAACTCGCCCATCAGCAATCGCACCTCCATTCACAGGCCACTTCCGCGTCATTGCAGATACTCCTCGCGGGCTACAGCCATACCAGCCCAGCAAAGACTCCAAGGTAGCCGACACTCCGGATCCCAAAGTCAAGAAAATGATTGACATGGCTCCTGCTTTCCGCGCCGACATTTCCATGACTGGTCGCCGCAGCATCTACGATTCTGCTGGGAAGAACGTCACACCAGCCAATGCCGAAACGGCCACAGAATCAGGTTCTGGTGCTGCCAACGGTGATGCTTCCAATAAGCTGGAGGACTCACTGAAAGAACCTGAACAACCCCACTTTTGCAACTCGTGTGGTATTGATTGCAGCCGCGAGTACTACCACAATGCAAAGTCTGCCCCTACGGCGGCATCGGGCAAGACGGCTGCCATGACAAAGTATGACGTGTGCACCGAGTGCTACCGCGAGGGTCACTTTCCCTCGCAGAGCAGCAAGGATGATTACGTGCACGTTTCTAACCCAAGCTACCGAAAGTTCCCCGATCGGGACCGCGCTTGGTCTGACATTGAGACTCTCCGTCTGCTGGAAGGACTGGAGCTCTTTGATGAAGATTGGACCCAAGTAGCAGAGCACGTTGGCAGTCGCACGCGTGAGCAGTGCATCATCAAGTTCTTGCAGCTTGAGATTGAAGACAAATACGTCGATGCTGAGAAGCCCCACGACCCGACCGCTGAGGGCGCTTTGGCGTCTTTCCTCACCGGCTCGGGCTCCGCACCTTTTTCCCAGGCCGAGAATCCAGTCATGTCGGTCGTCAGCTTCCTTGCCGGCGGTGTCGATCCAACCGTCGCAGCTGCTGCCGCAGGTCGCAGCGTTGCCGAGATGAAGCGTGCCATGGCCACATCGGCAGGTAGCAGCATGGAGGAAGTGCGCAAGCGGGCCGCCGAAAAGGGCGCCGTGAAGCCAGAGGCTGACGCAGATGATGCCATGGACCTTGACACCTCTGCCGCCGGCAGCAAGCCCAATGACCCTGCCACTACCGCACTTGCACTGGCAGCCGCTCGTTCTTCAGCACTCGCATCACACTCGGAACGGCACATGACCTCGTTGCTCTCCCGTGCTACTTCCCTTCAACTACAAAAGCTCGACCTCAAGCTGTCTCAGTTTGCAGAGATGGAGTCTCTGCTTCAGGCTGAGCGACGAGACCTTGAGCGACGTCGGCGTGAACTCTTCCTAGAGAGACTGGCTTGGCGCAGAAGGTGTGACGACGTTCGACAAGGCATCGTGCGCGTCTTGCAAGGCCCCGGACTGCAAAGCCCAGAGGGCGTGACGGCAATTACAGAAGCACTAGGCATGGTCGGCATCGGAGGTGAGGTCGTGGAGCTGAGCCTAGGCAAAGGCCCTGCAAAAGACGCAGACATCAGCATGGAAGGGGCCGGCGGTGACGCCGCGCCCGCAAAGCAAGATGATGTGAAACCCGTCAGCGAGGGTGACGCCGGCTTCCGATCGCATGAAATATAGGATGCTTCAGCGCGCATGTCCTTGAACGAAACGAATACCAGCTCGAGCCTCCAAGAGGGCCCATGGGCTGTCTTTGCCGAGCTTGGCATGGCCTGGGAGCACTTTTGATGCAGAAGAGCGGCGTTTTCTTGGATGCCAGGCTGTGTATTCTGGGGATGGTTGGTACAATGACGCGACTACCGTGGCGTCGGTGCCAAATGAAGGTTGGGCGCTGCATTCACTCAGAGAAGTCTGGGCTGGGGTATTATAGGATGTCTGTATTCTAGTTTGCTTGACAATGCAATCACGTGCGTTGTGCAACCTCCTTTCCTTCTTCTCGTGCATTTACGCTCATGTAGAATGGCGAGAGACATCATCCCACGTCCACGTCCACGTCCATGCCGTCCACCTTTCCTCCAGCTCCATCACTCGAATTCCCATCATCCAGGGGCCCAAATGCAAACGGATCCCGCGCCCCCAGCCCATGCATGCTATAGTCGACGCGCCCCTTGCTCGCGCTCCTCGAGCTCCTGCGCAGCCCGCCAGACGGCGCAGCAGGCGTCCCGCTCCTGCTCGCCTGCGCCCGCATCGCTCTGCCGCGCTCAGCCTCGCTGTCCTCGGATGCCGCGCCTACCGACGCGGACCGCGCGCGGCTCTGGCTGCGAGACCGGCCGCGCCAGGTGCGTCCTTTGAAGTCTGCGCGGGTCAGGGGCGGGAGCGGCTGTCTGATCTGGCGTACGCCGGATTGGTGGGAGGTGGAGGTGCGGTTGGTGGCGGCGAAGGCGGTGGCGGGCAGGAGGTGGCCGTGGCGTTCCCATTCGGGGATGTAGGTTTTTGTTGCGTGTGTGCGCCAGGCTTCGAGGGTGAAGTCTTGGAGGGTCTTGCGGGTTCGGCGTGGCTCTGGTGGTGAGTTGGTGGTCAGGAGTTTGGTGGTTGTTGGGACTATGCCGGATGTGAGGTGGTTTGGGAGGAGCGCTAGCAGCCTGGCCTCTTCCTCGCAAGACTGGCGCATGTCTACTGCTTCGAGATAGTTGGTTTCTTCAACTTCTTCTTCATCTTTTTCGTCTTCTTCGGGATCGCCACCATCGCTATCTGAGTTTGAATCTATGCTGACATCAGAGTCAGAGATGGGTGATGATAAGCGACGTGTCGACGTTGGCGAGGAAGTTTGATGACTTGGTTCTTCTAGGACGAGATCGAAGAGGGGTTTCTCGATGGATTGCTTGACGGAGAGTGCTTCCCCAAGATCTGGATCTTCAGCAAATGGTGAGAGAAGTATCTCCGCCTCGTCCAAGCTTAGTGCTGGCGCTTTGGAGATTGCGGAGAATGTGTTGGTCCTCTCATCTCGTCTATTGTAAGAGTAGGGTTTTCCGGGGTGCGTTTCATGCACGCTCAGGCCCAAACGCCGCGGAGCGTCCCGCCAAAAAGCAGCAGAGTCGTGAGCAAGGGCAAGGTTGTCCAGAGCAACGAGCACGTCATCCTTTCTGACAACAGGATTTGGTGGTCTAGTACCTTTTGTAATGGCCAATGTGTCAGCAGCACGAATGCGTGCCATGGCATTGAACAGCGTGGCTGACACAACGCGCTTGGTGGTATGGATGACAAGTGTCCGAAAGTCAATGAGTGCAGTAGCAAATATGGATGGTGATTCACCAGGTAATGCAAGTGCGGGCCAAGAATATGACTGATCAGGAGAGTTCATAAAGACATGACTTGACAGCTGGATAATCTGAGGGACATCAAAAAGGGTCAGGGCAAGATCAAGCTGGTCCTTTGGAGAGGCTGTCTCATGCAGTTGAGAAAGATCGTTTAGTGGTTGCGTGGCAGACAGGCAAGACTGCTCAGTTATGAGCCAGTCTTCTCCGTACCGATTCTGTTCTTTAAGACTGTCATCTTCTTTGATTAAAAGACCAAGGGCATCTGCAGACTGCTCGAGGGCGTGGCAAGTTTCCTGCGTGAGCTCAACAGCAGCAGGTATGTCAATAGTACGAACCAAAGCATTTTTCCTTTGCTTAGTCTCATACTCAACAGACCCACGCGCAAGGAGCTGGATGTACTCTTCAACCTGGAGTGAAGATTTGGATCGGACAGCCTGAACGACGGCCGATAGATTGCAGCGTCCATACCGTTCCAGAGCAAGAAAGAAGCGCTCTTTCTCAGCCGATGACCAATAAGTCATACCAATTTGTGAGGGATCGTGAAATGGCCAGTCGTCTTCGTGGATACCAGCAACAGCACCCTGCAGGGTCTGGTTGAACACATCAAGATAGTCTGCGCTGTACGCAGCTTTTATGCGCTTTACACTTTGCTCCGTACGCGAATCAAACTTGACACGATTTCTCTTTCGTTTCTTGAAGATTGATCCATCGGCGATACCGTCAGCTGTGGTTATGTTCCCTTCGTCTTCTTCAGTCCCCGAGGATACTCGTGCTTCATACTCGCTGTCGCTGTCTCCAGATGAGCCGGTTTCCATCTCTTGTAACGTGACTTTGCTTGTGATGTCGGTGACACAAATTCTATCATGGTTCTGTCGGATGTTAAGAGCAATTATCTGGCTGGATATCTGGACTTTTGAGTCGATGTAGGTTGGAGGCGCCCAGCATGACGGCGAATTCGAGGTCACCAATATTTTACTGTGAGTAACCCTGCGAACTTTTGTGATCACCAGAGCCCCCCTTTTGCTACATTAATGTCCTCTATACAGGATGAAAAGTTAAGATTGCTGAGGTCAGAGTTGTTGTGTGCATGCAGGTGAGATACTTTCAAGTTGCTGGCATCTCAACATATCCAAGGACTTGTTCTCTCTTGGAAAAGACGTCGTTGGCAGGCTGGACAAGACTGTGCTGGAAGAAGTGAGGTACATGTAGACTTCCTTTTCGGCATCCGTCCTACAGTTTATCGCTGCGAACTCAGCAGAAGATTCAGGATTTCAAAACCTCTGTAATGCCAGCTTCGGCAAGTGCGCCAGAGGTGTGTACAGTAGCGAAACCGCGGTGTCCAAATCTTAGGCTATTGCTGCCCAACTTCGTGAAGAGGCTCAACGCCTCCGACCGCGGAGTGCTCGTCCATCGACCTCCTTCATCACCACGTGAACTGGTGGCATGCAACCTCCTGTTTGCACGTTAGTCATCATGGTCCTCAGAAATGCTCCTCGTCGACGTTGATCGGGCCCCTGTGGAAGACCAGTTGCGAGGCCAAAACAGGTCTGAAATGGACCCTCAGGAGTCGCCCAAACCTTCATCCTCGGAGTCAGTACAAGGTATGCGCTTCTCACAATAGTGTTCAAAGGGGCCAAAGACTGACGGGTTTATAAGCGGCTTGCGGCGACAAGGCTGAAGGCCATGTCGAAGGGGAGCATGTCTACTACGGCGACAACCTATCGACGCCCCACCAAGCGCTGTTCATTGGCACCATTTGCATGACCATGTTTACAACCCAGATAGGGTTGACTCAGACCCTTGGTATTCTCTACGTAATAGGAGACTGGTATGGCATCACTAATCCCGGCGTACTCTCCTGGCTTGTCGCAGGCTACAGCTTGACCGTTGGCACCTTCATCCTAGTGGCAGGCCGATTCGGCGATGACTTTGGCCACAAAAGAATCTACATAATAGGTTTGGCCTGGTACGCGCTGTGGTCTCTGATTGCTGGACTTGCCGTCTTTTCGGACCACGTCTTGTTCGTGTTTGCACGAGTGTTCCAGGGACTGGGCCCGGCCATGACTCTACCCATGGGCCTCGCCATCCTTGGACAAGCATTCTCAAACGGTCCGAAGAAAAACATGGCATTCGCCCTCTTTGGCGGCAGCGCCCCCGTTGGCGCCATTACTGGGTTTACGACTGGTGGACTTTTTGTGCTCCCTGGTGCCTGGTGGCCGTGGGCATATTGGTCATCTGCCATCGCTCTGGCATGCCTGACGATCTTCTCTGCATGGGTAATTCCAGACACACCTGTCAACGGAGAGACTCAGAAGCGGTCTCTACGCGAAACGCTGGCTCATCTTGACCCATTGGGCATGGCTACTGGCGTCATTGCCCTTGTACTGTTCAACTTTGCATGGAACCAGTCCATCGTAGTCGGCTGGCAACAGGTCTATGTATACGTCTGCCTGATCTTGGGAGTCGTTTTCGCTGCAATATTCTTCCTAGTGGAGCTCCATTGGGCAAGCACGCCCATTCTGCCGGTTGCGGTCTTCACCTCGGACGTTGCGTTTGTGTTGGCTTGCACTGCATGCGGATGGGCTTGTTTTGGTATTTGGGTCTTCTACGCCGCCACATTTATCACTCAGCTACGAGGCGTGACGCCCCTGCAACTTGCGGCTTGGTACTCGCCAGTCATACCATCGGGCCTGCTCGCGGCCTTTGCTGTAGGCAAGCTCCTGGGCAAGATATCTCCGGCATGGATAATGGTCATTGGCATGCTGGGGTACAGCACTGGATCCATCCTCATTGCTACCATGCCGATCGATCAGACCTACTGGGGTCAGTTTTTCTTCGGTGTTCTCATCATGGGAGTCGGTATGGATACATCTTTCCCCGCGGCCACCATCATCTTCTCAAATGCTGTTCCGGCAAGGTACCAAGGGATGGGTGCATCACTTGTGGCGACTATTGTCAACTACAGCATATCACTCGGCCTCGGCTTTGCGGGTACTGTCGAGCTACAGGTCAACGATGGCGGAATCACCCAGCAGCAGAAACTACACGGCTATCGTGGTGCATTCTACATGGAGTTGGGATTGGCCGGACTTGGCCTGGCGCTCAGTCTCATCTTTGTAGCCAAGGAGTGTATGGCAGGTAGATCGAAGAAGGCCGGCGTCTCGGGAAGAGGCAACATAGAGTTGCCAGTAGACTAGATCCGAAACTGTAATGAGAACTTCCGCATGAGAATACTAAGAATTTTGCAGATCTCATGTCGGAGGGTGGATAATGCCGCAATGTCGCCATCCAAACGAAACAAATAGTGGAGCCCGATATTACGTATGCAGATCACGGGACTCTTGGAGCACAACCGCAAAACTCTACTTGCTTTCCTCGATATTCTGCACAGCACAATTCTCACGCGGGTGGATCCTTAGTGTCATGGTGGGTACATCCACACTACATCGCAAGGAGACTGAGCAGAGGACTTCAACGTGGGTCGAGGGCGGCAAGCAATCACGGCAGTCGGGTACGTGGTGCATGGACGTAACGAGGAAGTCTCCCCTTCTGTTGTGAAGAGTGAATCGAGGAAAATTTATGCCAGGAGATCTGGCAAGCAAACTAAGGTTCACCTGTTCATGGAAAGCGCCTAGACTCCCCCCCCAAAGCCGGCGAGCGCGTTATGCTGCGCTGTGAGTGGCCCGCTTCGGCGAAAGATAAGGTCGACGTCTTCCATTGCAGTATGGCCGCGATAATCGCACTACCTTTCCCCAGAGATTTACCTCCGCGGACGTCATTATTTCTGCTGTCATGTTCCTGGAGTCCAGATTTCGATGACCATGTAGCAAGAAAGAAGCGGTGTCAGCTTACCCAAAATTCCACCTCTACATCCTTCGCTCACGGTGGTGCTGACTCGCCTGTGTTTCGTCCCCGCCCTACAGCTTTAGAGTTTTCGTAATAGTCTCGAACCTCAAATCGTTTAGACAAAAGCGCATTCTCTCTGCGACCGGATATGGTCGTGCCTCGAGTCTTTCAGTAGCGATTTTCCTACTGAGCCCCTGTCATCATCGTTGCGCACTTCCTCTTCCAACATGACCGCCACGCAGGAATTACCATCTCGTACTGGCGGTCAGCCTTTACCTACCCCACCAGACTCTGACGATGGCAAGTCGAACTCGTCCAAAGACAATTCCCCCGCTCGCGAACCTTCACTTCCCCCGGCTCCGCCTCGACCCCAGATTGAAGTTTTGGATGTTGATAAAAAGACCCCCGATGCACATGTCCCTCGCGACGGCCGCCTCATTCGTCTGACTGGCGTTCATCCTTTCAATTGCGAGGCACCGTTTCGGGATCTGTTCGATGAGGGGTTTCTCACCAGCCCGGAGCTCTTCTACGTCAGAAATCATGGCGCTGTCCCAGAGGTTCTCGACTCTGATATCGCTGGCTGGGAGCTCAGCATAGAAGGGTTAGTTATAACACACCTTGTTTGCGGCGGACATGAGTATTAACAAGTACTTCTCAGTCTAGTAGAAAACCCATTCAAAATCACATTTGCCGATATCTTGAGGCAGTACGAACAAGTCACATATCCAATTACACTCGTATGCGCAGGAAACAGGCGAAAGGAGCAGAACCAGGTCCGAAAGTCCAAAGGCTTCTCTTGGGGACCCGCTGGCCTGTCTACTGCACTCTTTACAGGGTGTGCCATGTCGGACCTCATACGAACTGCTCGACCGTCGAGAAAGGCGCGATATGTCTGTATGGAAGGGGCTGACAAACTGGTGAGTATGTCAAGGACTTGCTTAATTAACCATGCTGACCCATCCTAGCCTAATGGTTACTATGGTACGTCAGTCAAGCTCAACTGGGTAATGGATCCCAACCGTGGCATCATGCTGGCACACAAAATGAATGGCGAGATGCTCACGCCTGACCACGGTAAGCCCCTACGCGCCGTCATTCCCGGCCAGATTGGCGGACGAAGCGTCAAGTGGATCACCAAGATAATCATTACTGCCGAGCCTAGCGACAACTGGTACCACATCTATGACAATCGAGTGCTGCCCACGCAAGTGTCGCCGGAAGAGTCAGCCAACAACGACTTCTGGTGGCGAGATGAGCGATACGCGATCTACGACCTCAACAACAACTCTGCGATTGCATATCCCGCGCATGAAGAGCAACTGTGTTTGAAAGGAGCCCCCGAGACCTACCGTGTAAGAGGATATGCGTATGGTGGAGGCGGCCGGCGCATAACACGAGCTGAAATCACCCTTGATCGTGGCAAAACATGGAGACTGGCGCACATTGATTATCAGGAAGATGCATTTCGACGAGCAGAAGATGACGTGAAGCTGTACGACGGAACATTAGATGTCAACTGGCGCGAGACGTGTTTTTGCTGGTGCTTCTGGGACCTGGACATTGCCGTGTCCGAGCTCGCCGAGGCCAAGGATATTATGGTGCGCACCATGGACGAGAGCATGAACGTACAACCACGTGACATGTACTGGTCGGTGCTGGGCATGATGAACAATCCATGGTTCCGCGTGACGATCGCGAAAGAAGGCGACTACCTGCGCTTCGAGCATCCCACACAGCCCGCACTGCTTCCAGGCGGCTGGATGGAACGCGTCAAGAAGGCCGGCGGAAACCTTACCAATGGCTACTGGGGTGAAAGAATCGGTGACGAGCAGAGTGAAGAGGTGAAACCAGAGGAGCAGGCAAAGGAAATCAAGATGACCAAAGAAGGTGTGGACAAGAGCATCACTATTGACGAATTGAGGAAGCACGACGGCGAGGAAGAGCCATGGTTTGTGGTCAATGGCGAAGTCTACAACGGAAAAGGGTTTCTGGAGGGCCATCCTGGCGGTGCGCAGAGCATCATTTCTGCCGCCGGCATGGACGCTTCCGACGAGTTCATGGCCATTCGTAAGTTTCCATCTCCAAGAGTGGACAAGCAGACGCGGACTAACGGTTGCAACAGACAGTGAAACCGCCAAGGCAATGATGCCAGATTACCACATTGGAGCATTGAATGAAAAGGCTCGATCCGTTCTTGCAGCTGGCGAGATGGAAGACGTCGTAGATTCAGGACCGCGGGAAACGTTCCTCAGCTCAAGGTCATGGACAAAAGGCATCCTCCACAGCAAGACCACTGTGTCGTGGGATACCCGCATTTTCACTTACAAATTAGAGCATGAAGACCAGGCATTAGGTCTTCCTACAGGTCAGCATCTGATGATGCGTGTTCGCGACCCTGTGACTCGGGAGGCGATCATTCGCAGCTACACGCCAATCAGCGAGCAGGCGAACAAGGGATTTGTGGACGTACTGATCAAGATTTATTTCGACACCAAGGAGAAGCCAGGCGGCAAAATGAGCCAAGCCATGGACGCGTTGCCCGTTGGCCACTTTGTTGACTTCAAGGGCCCGATAGGCAAGTTTGAATATCTCGGCAAGGGCAGATGCAGCGTCAACGGCAAGGTGCGTGAAGACGTCAAGGAGTTTGTCATGATATGTGGCGGCAGCGGCATCACGCCCATATACCAAGTCTTCCGGGCAGTCATGCGCGACCGTGATGACAAGACCAAGTGCACCGTCTTGAATGGCAACAGGCTGGTCGAGGACATCTTGTGTAGAAAAGAGCTGGACGATCTTGCAATGGGCAACGATGAGAAATGCAAACTGCTGCACACGCTCTCACAAGCACCGGACGATTGGACAGGACTGCGAGGTCGGATCGGGAAAGACCTCTTTAACAAGCACGCCCTAAAGTGTGACAAAGGAAGCAGGATGGTCCTCATCTGTGGCCCGGAAGCACTGGAGAAGAGCGCGCACAAGGAGCTAAAGGCTATGGGATGGAAAGACGAGGACATGCTGTTCTTCTGAAAGCTGTACTTTGTCTGGACGTGTCTTGGAATGATTGATGAACAGCATTGGCATAGTGTGGCGCTTTCGGGGACGAAGTTGTATCATGTGTATCATACAACCATATCATCTGTCTGGGGGGTCCATCCCTGTCAACATGTCAACATGTCAACAGGTCCACGTGGGAACCTTATGCACAATCGAGATTGACGTAAACAAAGTGGATAATTCAGCCGAACGCTACAGTCTTGTTGGAGCCAGACCGGCGACGAAACAAATGGAGTACGTAAAGAGTCACGTGCCCGCGGCGCCGCCAGCAAGAAGATCGACATCTCCGCGCACCTCGTTATCGACGAATCACAGTACAGCAGCAGCGGCCAATGCCCAGGCGGCTCCCCAACTCCATCTCATGCTTTCTTATCTGGCCTGGCCCGTAGCCCAACCACGGCCCTTGGATTGCAAGCTTTGAACGTCATGCCGCCGAGGAGATCGCTGCAGAGGCGCCTCGCGCAGGCCATTCTGGACGCTTCCGAAACCTGCGGCGGTCCGTCGCGCCCAGCAATCTGGCCCCGGCATGGTGAAAAGAGCCATGGTCGTGTGGTAAGGGGCAGAGGGGCGATAGGGACGAGTAGGTCGCCGTCAGCTGCCGTGATGCCGCAATTCGATGACCGCGTTTGTTCCGTGGCTTGAGTGGACTTTTCTAGCTTGCCGGTGCTTCGAGTAGTTCCATCTTGTTTGTGGTCTTGCTGTTCTCGTCTCGTCTCTTTTACTTGCTTTCTCAGGTTGCATTGCTTGTGTGGGCCTCTTTACTGTGGGAGCGCACCATCTTGAAGCCTGCAGACTGGTATACTTGTGATATGCTCGACTAGATCTATTTCCAACCCCGACTTACCTTGCTAGCCTTAAGCAGCATCGGTGTGTATAGCATCTCAGGTCGTTACAGCCTCGCTGTCAGCATCTTTGGGTCTACCCTGGCTGGCGACAGCAAGGTCTCTTCCCCACAGCAGCCATGAGCAACATGCAAGATGGCTGGAATGATCCCGAGGCAAACGTCCTGCCCGAGAAGGTCGAGCAACTGGAGAAGGACGGCGAGATTCCCAAAGACGGCAAGAGGAAGAGGATAGTCGTCGTTGGACTTGGCATGGTTGGCATTGCATTCATGTGAGTCTCCACACAAAGTCATTGCATCCAACGAATGCTTACTCGACACAGAGAAAAGATTATGAAACTGGATGTCAAGCGGCGAGAGTGGGACATCATTGTGATTGGCGAAGAAGCGCATCTGGCCTATAACCGCGTCGGATTGACGAGCTTCTTCCAGCACAGGGAGGTGGAGAATCTATATCTCAACCCCAAGGAATGGGTACGTCTTCTTTGCGCAGTCCAACCTCCCTTGCTAAGCAGGAAACAGTACGGCTCGATGCCCGAGGGCTCCCTCAACTACCACCTCAACGAACGCGTCGTCGACATCAACCAGGAATCCAAAACCGTGAAAACCTCTCTCGACCACACGGTTCCTTATGACGTGCTAGTCCTCGCTACGGGCTCCGATGCCCTCCTTCCCCGCCATACACCCGGCCATGACGCCAAGGGTGTCTTTGTATACCGCACAATCGAAGACTTGCAGCGCCTTATCGAGTTTGCAGATACAAAAAAGGGAAGCAATGGTGCAGTTGTCGGCGGTGGTCTATTGGGCCTTGAAGCAGCAAAAGCCATGATGGATCTGGAGCGTTTCGGCAAGGTCAAGCTCATCGAGCGCAACCGGTGGGTCTTGTCAAGACAGCTGGACCAGGATGCGGGCAGCATGGTCGTCGAGCAAGTCCGCGCTCTGGGGTTGGACGTGCTGCTCAGCAAACGTGTTGGCAAGATCAACGTTGACGAGGAGAACAACGTTAAGGGTGTGACTTTTGAAGACGGCGAGTCCATGGACTGCACTTGCATCTGCTTTGCCATTGGTATCCGCGCACGCGACGAGCTCGCACGCAAAGCTGGCATCAAGTGTGCAGACCGTGGCGGCGGAATTGTGATTGACAACAACCTGGAGACAAGTGCGCCGGGCGTGTACGCAATTGGCGAGTGCGCCAGCTGGGAAAATTCGACGTTTGGCTTGATCGCCCCGGGTATTGAAATGGCGGACGTCCTTGCCTTCAACTTGACCCAAGCAAAGAGTCACTCCTATCGCAAGTTTCAACGCCCAGATCTCTCGACCAAGCTGAAGCTGTTGGGCGTTGAAGTAGCTTCTTTTGGAGACTTTTTCGCCGACCGAGACGGTCCCAAAGAGCTTCCGGCCACCAAAAGACACGGCGCCGCAGCAAAAGAGGTCAAAGAATCGGCGGAGCAGACCAAAGTGAAGAGTTTGACTGATGGTCCGGCTCCTCCACCCGTAAAGGCATTAACCTACAAAGATCCCTTCCAGAATGTGTACAAGAAGTATCTCTTTACCCTGGACGGAAAGTACCTTCTCGGCGGCATGATGATTGGCGACACATCCGACTACATCAAGCTGGTGCCCATGGTGAAGAACAAAAAGGCCATCGAGGTTCCGCCTTCAGAGTTCATAATAGGTCAAAAAGGCGAAGACGACGGGTCTGACCTTCCAGACGACACCCAGATTTGTTCTTGTCACAACGTGCTCAAAGGCGATGTTGCAAAGACTATCAAAGACGGGACCTGCAAATCCATTGGCGACGTCAAGTCTTGCACCAAAGCAGGAACTGGATGCGGTGGATGCATGCCCTTGGTGCAGACCATTTTCAACAAGGAAATGGCCGCCATGGGTCAAGAAGTGAAGAACCATCTCTGCCCTCACTTTGAGTACTCGCGGGCGGATCTCTTCAACATCATATATGTCGACAAGCTCGACGATTTTGCTGCTGTCATGTCGCGTGCCGGCAAAGACCCCAAGTCTATGGGCTGCGAAGTCTGCAAGCCCACAATCGGGTCTATTCTTGCATCGCTGTTCAACAAGCACATCATCGACACCAGACAGCGAGGCCTTCAAGACACCAATGACCGCTTCCTCGGCAACATCCAGCGCAACGGTACCTTTTCCGTCATCCCCCGCGTGCCTGGTGGTGAGATCACGCCTGACAAGCTCATCATCATTGGTACTGTTGCCAAAAAGTATAGTCTGTACACCAAGATTACAGGTGGCCAGCGTATCGACATGTTTGGCGCCAAGAAGCAAGATCTCCTGGCCATCTGGACCGAGCTCGTAGAAGGCGGTATGGAATCCGGTCACGCGTATGCCAAATCCCTTAGAACAGTGAAGAGCTGCGTCGGCACCACGTGGTGCCGCTTTGGCATTGGCGACTCGGTCGGCATGGCGGTGCGTCTCGAGGAGCGCTACAAGTCCATCCGCGCGCCACACAAGTTCAAAGGTGGTGTGTCAGGCTGCGTGCGCGAGTGTGCAGAGGCGCAAAACAAAGACTTTGGCTTGATTGCAACAGACAAGGGCTTCAACATCTTCGTCGGTGGCAACGGCGGCGCCACGCCCCGGCACTCGGACCTACTTGCCAAAGACGTTCCACCAGACGATGTGGTGCCCATCCTCGACCGCTACTTTGCCTTTTACATCCGCACGGCGGACAAACTGCAGCGCACGGCGCGCTGGATCGAGAACCTGCCCGGCGGCATCGCATACCTGCGCAGCGTCATCCTCGAGGACAAGCTAGGCCTTTGCGCATCGCTCGAGCAGCAGATGCAAGACCTGATCCAGTCCTACTTCTGCGAATGGACGGAGACGATCAAGAACCCCGAGCGCCGCGCCCACTTTGTGCAATTCGCCAACACGACCGACAACCAAGACACCATCGAGAACGTCACGGAGCGCGGCCAACCGCGCCCGGCCTACTGGCCCGAGCAACCCGCCAACGTCGACTTCAAGAACCACAAGTGGACTGGCGAGCTAGCGTGGCAACCACTCGTCGAAGCGCACCGCTTCGTGGACAGCCCGACGGGCGCCTCGCAGCCCGTCAAGCGCGGCGACACGCAACTCGCCATCTTCAAGCTGCGGGGCCGCTACTACGCGACGCAGCAGATGTGCCCGCACAAGCGCGCCTTCGCCCTCTCCGAGGGCCTGATCGGGCAGAGCGCCGACGCCGCCAGCCCCAAGATGTGGGTGTCGTGCCCCTTCCACAAGCGCAACTACGAGCTTGGCGACCCGGCGACCAGCGCGGCCGCCGGGTCTTGCGGCAACGACGAGTCCATGTCCATTGCGTCATTCAGCGCCGAGGCCCGTGACGACGGCTGGGTGTATGTCAAGCTGCCGCCGGTGCCGGAGCTGGACGCGCTGCTGGGCACCGAGCGCTGGAAGGTGCGCAAGGAGGAGGCTGCGGATCCGTTTGCGAAGTTGGATGAGCGGCTGCGGGTGGGGGCTGCGGCGAAGGGGACGCGCGGCCGCAAGGTCAATGGGGATGCCAGTCATCTCGAGGGCGCGCCGGGTGCAGCGAAGAAGGTCGAGGAAATTCTCAATGGCGGCGAGCCGACGGCGAAGAGCATGGACTGGTAGACTTGACAGAGGCTGCGCTGGCGTTTTGCAGGATGCGAATCATGAGTATCTTTACGTGGTGGGTCGTTACAAGTACATACAATTACATACAATTACACTTATCCATCGACCTCTGACACCGGTCCAACTCTGACCTTTGCTCTCTCCGTCCTCACCTTTTCCTTTCGCTCAACCTCCATAACTCGTTCGCGCTTCCGTGCCCCCTTTTTGATGGCCGCGAATCGCCCTCTGGCGCCAAATTTGATTTTTGTGATTGCGTCTCCAGCTTCGCCCTTTGTCACGTCCCCGGCTTCAAGTAGTCCATCCTCTTGTTCGTCTCTGAACTTGTTTAGATAGTCCACTTGAGACGGCGTGGCAGGGCCCCTTCTCCACGCTGCGGCGGGCAATCTCGTCGTGATCAATCGCTGCACAAAGACTTTGCTTGCATAGTTGTCTGCAGCGCGGACACCAGCCTCTAGAGTTGTCGCACTCCCAACAGTCCGCGGTCGCATGTAGGGCGCTCCTCTGCGAGAGTCATCCTCTACAGCTTGTATGAGACGTGACGTATAGCGGACTTTCCACAAATCTTCTCTTTTCTTTTCGTCCTCGATCAACTCCAGGGTCAGGAAGCTACCGCCTGCGCCTCCCGTCAGAACGTAGCGTGACGGGCCAACGTTGACCCATGCGTTCTGGCTCAGCGCGCGGATATGTCGCTCTCCACTCGTATCACTGATGAGGTCGGTGACAGAGTCGTAATCGGTGAATGTAACGTCTCTATCCAACGCTTGACTTGCCATTGCATTGCTCAATTCAGAGGCGACATTGTCACGCTGTTTTTCACGTTCCTTTCTCTCCTTCGCCTTTTGCAGATCTAGTCGGCTCGCGGCTTCGGCAGCAAAGTCTGGATCCAAGCCGAAAAGAGATGGAGTGGTAACAATGCCTCCGTCGAGTGAAGCGACCATGTCGATGATGTGGCAATTGGCTTTGGCAGGGTGAAGTCGCATACCACGTCCAATCATCTGAACAAGGAGGTTTCGTGACTTTGTAGGGCGTGCGAGCAGAACACAGTCAATGTTGGGAATGTCGGTGCCCTCGGTGAAGACACCACAGTTGAGCAAGACAGGAAACTCTCCCCGACGAAAGGCGTCGAGCCGTTCAGCGCGCACTTTACGATGCGTATCGCCAGTCACAAATTGGGCATCAACACCGTGTGCGCGGAACGTCGCAGTCAAGCTGGCCAGATGACCAAGATCGACACAGAAGACGAGCGTGGATTTGCGTCCTTCTGCGTGAGCGCGGTGCAGCCAGGCACGAACAGTGACCAAATTTGTCTCTGGCGTATTCACAGCCTTTGACAGTGATGAGGGCAGGAAGTCTCCTGTTGCGTTGGAGGTTTTGACTGACGAGAGTCGTGCTTGCGACTTGACGGCCGTGAAAAGAACATCCGAAAGCCAGGACTCGCCAATCATGTCAATATAGTCTTTGTGGTACACAATATGCTTGATTGCTTTCCCGATTGCAAGACCGTCATGGCGGCCAAAGGTAGCGCTGACACCTACAAGGGCCGGAGCCGAGGCCGGGATAGGTGTCGATTGAAGGCCGAAATGGTCGAGGACGCGCAGATAGGAAGAGGCAACGATGTGGTGAGCTTCGTCGACGAGAATAAGCTTGAAGCGTGCCGGATCGAACTTGTCAATACGGTCGCGGGAATTGATGCTCTGGACCGAGGCTACGGTAATGTCTGCAACGCCGCTTGCAAGGATGTTGCCCATCTCAATGTCGACTGTCTTGTGAGGATAGCGGGACGAGCAGTGCTTTGCTGCTTGCTCAACAAGCTCTTGTCTGTGAACCAGGATGAGGGTCTGTGTTGCTTGAGGATTCGGGGGACTCATTCGACTGATCAACTCGGTGAATATGACCTGCTTCAGTCAGTAACACTTCCTATATCTATTCAAGCTCGTGGCATACAGTCTTGCCGGCACCAGTGGCCAGAGACACTCCCACCTGGCGGCGGCCCTCCTCGAAGGCTTTCAAAACAGATTGAACGCATTCTTCCTGGTATGGACGAAGCTGGAGTCCAGGTGTCGCCCTTCTCGGAGTCTGTGATGGTGCGGGCGGTAGATCATGAAACGATGTTGGAGCTGTTGCCGTCTGCACATGTCGGCGCGAAAGTATCGGCGGCCGCTGCAGAACTCTGACACGATTCCATGGTACACGTCTCATAGTGAGCGTAGCCGCTCATATTCTAGATCCCAAGACTTTGTGAGACATCATCGTGAAGTGTCGCCGAATGAGGTCGCGGTTGAAGAAGTCACATGCGTCACGCTAAATGCAATGATAGACGGCGCGACTCACAACAGTCTACTACCCTGAACTTGGACTCCTTTTTCACAATGATGGAAATTCACAAAAGTATATGCTCCAAAAACAATCTTTTCGCATCTTACACAGCCTATAGCTTTTCTGCAGATACCAAGAGCACATGACCTGAATGGAGAGACGATTGCACGCGCCCCGGGGGTGCCTTTCCCTGCCAGACGCCAGCCAAGTTATGCCACACCAATGCGAACGACACTACAGCAGCAGCTCGAGCGGGTTCTCTAGGACCTTCTTGAACTCACGCACCCATTCACCACCCACGGCGCCGTCAACAACCTTGTGGTCGAAGCTGGCCTGGATGACAATCTGGTCGTCCCACTCCACACCGGCAACGCCATCCTCGTTCTCGCCGGCGGGGATTGCAACCTTCTTGGTGGTGCCAATGGCGATAATGGCTGCCTGAGGAGGGTTGATGACAGCGGTGAAGCGCTCAACCGCCGGGTTCATACCCATGTTGCTAATGGTGATGGTGCCTCCTTGGTACTCCTCCGGCTTAAGCTTGCCCTCGCGTGCACGGCCGCCGAGCTCCTTGATGGTCGAGGAGATGGTCTCGAGACCGAGCGACTCGACATTCTTAACAATGGGTGTCATGAGACCGACCGGTGTGGCTACGGCGACACTGACGTCAACTACGTTGTGCTTGCGGATGACGACCTTGCCGTCGACCTCTCGCCATGATGAATTGGCGGCGGGAACCTTCTTCGAGGCAATGGCAATGGCCTTGACGAGGAAGTCGTTGACGCTCAGCTTGTACTTGCCAGCGCCGCTAGCGTTGAGGGCTGCGCGTAGCTTCAAGAGCTTGGAGACTGAAACGGAGGAGGAAACAAAGTAGTGGGGATTCTGGTTCATCGAATGGGTGAGGCGGGTGGCAATGGTCTTGCGCATTGAAGAGGCCTCTTCGTCGACGAAAGTGGCGCCACCAGCGGCGGCAGCGGCGGGTGATGCAGCGGGCTTGAAGGACTCGACGTCCTTCTTGGTGACACGACCACCTGGCCCGGTGCCCTTGAGCTTGGAAATATCCACACCCTTCTCATTGGCGAGCTTCTTGACGTTTGGTGCAACGGCGCGGTCGATGGCGAGTGAGAGACGTTCACCAGTCGACTCGGACTCTGCGGATGCTGGAGCAGGAGCGGACTCCTCCTTCTTGCTGGGAGGCGCAGTGCTGGAACCAGTGTCGGCGGGCTCAGAAGACTCGGAACCACCTTTGGAGTCGTCGGCCTTGGGAGCGGCCTTCTCGCCGCCAGCATCCTCGAGGGTAAATGACTCGAAAGCGGAAACATCTTCGCCCTCTCCAACCATGACGGCAATGGGCTGTTCAGTTGTTCGTCAGTACATCGAGGCGGTCAAGTATGGGTGAAGCACTCTCTTACGTTGCCAACGGCGACATCTTTCTCACCCGAATCCTTCAAGATCTTGGCCAGAGTACCCTCTTCTTGGAACTCAAAGTCCATCTGGGCCTTGTCGGTCTCGATCTCGACGAGGACGTCGCCGGGAGCGAGGGAGTCGCCAGCCTTCTTCTGCCAGGTGCCGATGTTACCGGCCTGCATGGTGGGCGACAAGGCAGGCATGCTGATGACTGTGTGGGGAGGAAATGCTGCAAAGGAACAATGGTCAGCTGTTGGGTGAGACCGGAGACAGGTCGGGGCCGCGTACACTTGGAGGCATAGTATCGTGAGAGGGCGGAGGTGCTGCAGAGAAAGAAGTCAGCAGGGAGACGAGCGGCAGAAGAGCGAAAAAGACGCACGGAGATGTGGTTGGTGTGCGTGAGTAGAGAGAGGAGCTGGGTCGTGTGGCTCTGAGCAGCAACCTGCCCGAGCTGCGGGCAATGGTTGCGGACATTGCGGAGAGCGGGGGAAGTTGCAGGACAAGGCGACCGGCCTGGGTGTAAGGAGCGGGAGGTAGGCGCAGGCCGTGCACCAAGAGCAGCAGACGAGCAGAGAGGAGGCGGCGTCGAGGGGAGGAGCAGACAGTTGATGGGGAGATGGTGGAGAGGGTGAGGAGCTGCTGGGCACAAAAGTACCCAAGCTCTCGATGCAAAGAGACTGGCGTCGGCGCATCTCAACAACACAAACGGCCGGGGGAGGTCACACATAGACTGCCTCTGGGTCTTGCTGGTGGTCCTAACAATTAATTCCATGAATATTTTTTGGAGTTGTTCTATTCACCTGCTAAGAAAATAACGCAAGAAAAGGTAGCCAATTGTCTGCATTTACATTTGTTCCATCCTGGCGTTCCGTCAGAAGGCATGCTGAGGCTCAACCCCCGGGGGCGCTCACGTCAGTCCAGGAAAGAGCGGAGACCCTGGCCAGCCAGCGGGCGCCGTTAATAACAAGTATGTATGTATGTATTTATTGCTCTTTGCACGCTCCCTATTCTGCCAGCATGGATTTCCCCTCTTTTTTGAAGAATCCACATTTTGCAGAATGAGAAGGGAGTGCAGTAGGCAGAACCAGCTAAATATATATCCATGTCAAGTGTCTCCAGACATCTCTTTCCCGCCCCCTGGTTGGGGCAGATGCGTTCGCGGCCCTGTCAGCCCTACACGCGGTCGGGCAATGGCGCCCCCGATTATGGACTGACACGCCGCCGTCGCCGTAGTGGAAAGTAGCCAGAGATGCGTTGCATCCAACCACCAGGCCACCACCCACTTCCGCTCCTTTGTCTGCTACCTCGCGCGTTGTGCGCTCCGTCTCCCTACAGCCACGGCGTCTTAGCTCCATCCATGATCCTGCTGCACCGCCGCAACCATGGCTGACATTGAGCCTGCAGCAGACTCTCATCCCTCCGTGGAGCAGAGCCAGGAGAAGGGAGCCTCCACCCCCATGCAACCAGACCCGGTTGAGGCGGTGACTGAAGTACCTTCTAGCGAGGAAGATGAGACACACGACAGCTCCCCTGCTCCTAGCCCTGAGCAGTCGACCGAAGACTCCACAGAGCAGGCTCCCCTGCCTCGTCCTTCAGAAACTGGCACCCCTTCCGACCCACAACCCACACCACCCCCCGTCCACGTCGACTCACCGCCCGACGACGACGACGACGCATCTCCCTCCGTCCCCTCCTCACACCCGCCCGCCTCCGCCGCCCGCTCCCGCACCGACTCCCAATCCACCGCTGCCACCACCGAAACACAAACCTCTGGGCCGCGAAGTTCCTTGGTTTTTGTCGTCAGCGCTCTCGAGCTCATCAACAACTCCAAAGACGCCCAGAAGCGCAAGGAGCTCAAGGACTCGGCTCAGAAGGCCTTGGACGAGATCAAAGCCAAGCGCGACCCCCAGCAGATAGACCCCAAGATCCTCTTCGAACCCCTCCGTCTGGCCACCGAAGCCAACACCGAGAATGTCGTCACCACAGCCCTCGACTGCATCGGCAAGCTCATCACATACTCCTACTTTTCGGTCCCTTCCGAGTCCAGCGCAGACGTTGCCTCTCCCGCCGAATCCCTCATCGATCAAGCCATTGATGCTATCTGCGACTGCTTCGAGGGCGAAGTCACCTCCGACCGCGTCCAACTCCAAATCATAATAACCTTGCTGGCGGCCGTGCTCAATGACAAGGTCGTCGTGCACGGCCAGGGCCTCCTAAAGGCTGTCCGCCAAATGTACAACATCTTCCTCCTCTCCAAGAACACAAGAAGCCAGCAGGTCGCACAGGGTACCCTCACACAAATGGTAGGCACCGTCTTCGAGCGAGCAAGAGCGAGAGTCTCCGCAAAGGAGGCCCGTGCAAGTCTGTCCAAGCTCTCTCATGGTAAGGGTAGCGGCGACAAGTTTGCTGATGGAGGGGCCAATGACAGTCGCAATGTCAGTGGCACCGTCGAAATCAGCGAAGAAGCTGCCGAGGAACCGTCAGACATACCCGTCGCCAAGGATGGCGGCGCGAAGATCACTCTGCAGACGTTTGAAAGGCGTGGCAGCTTCGATGAGAATAGCCTGAAAGAAGGCCCCACCATGGTCACCAGGGCCGACAGGCGGCCAAGTGTCCCCAAAGACCCTTCTGGAGACGACACACAGGTCGAGCTTAGTGAAGAGGACGAAGAGGATGAAATCTACATGAAGGATGCCTTTTTGGTCTTCAGGTCCATGTGTAAGCTCAGCGTCAAGTCTTTGCGACCCGACGAGATTGCAGACATGAAGTCACAAGGCATGCGCTCCAAACTTCTGTCACTGCACATCATCCACACCGTGCTATTCAACAACATTTCGCTGTTCCTCTCGCCCGTCGCGACCATCAGGAGCAACAGCAGCAAAGAGGAGACCCCCTTCATCCAGGCCATCAAGCAGTTGCTCTGCCAGTCGCTGAGCCGAAACGGAGCCAGCTCAGTCAATCGCGTGTACGAGGTCGGCTGCGAGATCTTTTGGATGATGCTGAAGCATCTTCGAGTGCTGCTCAAGTCAGAGGTCGAGGTCTTTTTGAAAGAGATCTACTTTTCAATCTTGGAAAACAGGAACGCCCCAGTCTTCCAAAAACAGTGCTTCCTCAACGTTCTTGAGAGACTGGCGCAAGAGCCTCGGGCCCTGGTCGAAGTCTATCTCAACTACGACTGCGATCGGACAGCCTCCGACAACATCTTCCAACGCATCGTTGAACATCTTTCCAAAATCTCCAGCGTACCTTTGGCAATTACCTCAGTCCAGCAACATGCATATCAAAATCAGCATGCTCGAAGAGAAATGGCCGACTGGCAGGTCAAAGGCACCGTTCCGCCATCTCTCTCGACGGTCGCTGTTGGCATCGGTGGTGAGCCATCGGTCGATTATCCTGCAGAGTACGCCATGAAGCAGCAAGCTCTCGAGTGCGTGGTAGAGACACTAAGATCACTCATCCACTGGGCTCAGCAAGGCGTCATTGTGACAGAGGCTGTGTCTGAAGCTGACGCAAAAATCTCCACCGACGAGATTCGCGATTCTGCGGATGCTCGAAACTCTGGGATTCTATCTTCTCCATATATCCCAGGTGGTGCAGACACCCCGCCTCCCGGCACGCCACTTGCTGAAGACGACCCTATGCAACTCGAAAAAGCCAAGGCGCGAAAGACGGCCCTGGCAAATGCTGTGCGACAGTTCAACTTCAAGCCAAAGCGTGGCATCAAGGCTTTGATTGACAGCGGCTTCATCCAGAGCAAAGACCCAGAGCATGTCGCCAAGTTTTTGCTCACGAATGAGCGTCTAGACAAGGCGGCAATTGGCGAATTTCTAGGAGAAGGAGATCCTGAGAATGTTGCCTTTATGCATGCCTTTGTGGACGGTATGGAATTCACGCGCACGCGGTTTGTCGATGCATTGCGACGATTCTTGCAAGCTTTCCGCCTTCCTGGAGAAGGCCAGAAGATTGATCGCTTCATGCTCAAATTTGCCGAACGTTACATTGCTGGAAACCCAAATGCTTTCGCCAACGCAGATACGGCTTACGTGCTATCTTACTCTGTCATTATGCTGAACACCGACCAGCACAGCATAAGGATCAAGGGAGCAAGAATGACGCCGGAAGACTTCATCAAGAACAATCGCGGCATCAACGATAATGCTGATCTTCCTGAAGAATACCTACGAGGCATCTTTGATGAGATTGTGCACAATGAGATTGTCCTCAATACCGAGAGAGAAAGGGCTGCAGACTTGGGCATCCAGGCGCAACCGGCCAGTGGCTTCACTGCGAATCTTGGCCAGGCGTTGTCGAACGTGGGCAGAGATTTGCAGCGTGAAGCGTATGTCCAACGATCCGAAGAAATGGCAAACAAGACGGAGCAACTCTTCAAGAGTCTTATTCGCGCGCAACGAAAGAGCGGCGCCAAAGGAGCGGTAACCAAGTTCATTCCAGCAACATCCTTCAAGCACGTCGGCCCTATGTTTGATGTCACCTGGATGCCATTTTTGACGGCACTATCAGGTGCTGCACAAGACACGAACAACCTAGAGACTGTCAAGCTCTGCATGGAAGGCTCAAGGCTCGCCATACAAATTGCATGCCTATTCGATCTCGAAAATCCTCGTCAGGCCTTCGTAGCGTCTATTGCTCGCTTCACGAATCTGTACAACCTCAGCGAGATGCAAGCAAAGAACGTCGAGGCACTTCGCATCCTGCTAGATGTCGCCCACACCGAGGGCAACTCTCTCAGAGAATCGTGGCGGGATATCTTGACATGTGTCAGCCAGCTCGATCGCTTCCAGCTAATCTCAGAAGGTGTGTCGGCCAACTCGTTGCCGGACATGCTTCGCGCGCAACCACACCAGCGCGGCAAATCATCTTCACGAAACTCTCTGCAGGTTCCCCAGCGACGAGGCCCTTCCTCGGGCAGTGGCTACCGAACAGACGTGGCGGAGGAAAGCCGGTCTGCGAGCATTGTCAATGGAGTTGACCGCATCTTTATCAATTCCGGTAAGCTTTCGGGCGAAGCCATTGTACACTTTACCAGAGCTCTGACCCAGGTGAGCTGGCAAGAGATTCAATCTTCTGGGCAGAGCCAAGAGCCAAGAACCTACAGCTTGCAGAAGTTGGTTGAAGTCAGCGAGTACAACATGAGTCGTGTGCGGTTCGAGTGGACTAACATCTGGCAAGTCCTGGGAGAGCATTTCATCCAGGTCGGCTGCCATGCAAACACAAGGGTGGTCCACTTCGCCCTAAATTCCCTACGCCAGTTGTCAATGCGATTTCTTGACCTCGAAGAATTGCCTGGTTTCAAGTTCCAAAAGGATTTCCTGAAGCCATTCGAGCTCATTATTGGAAGCACAGGCGTCGTACAAGTCAAGGAGATTGTCTTGCACTCTATCGTGCAGATGATTCAAGCGCGTGGTGATAACATTCGTTCTGGATGGAAGACCATCTTCGGAGTCTTCACTGTCGCTGCGCGAGAACGATTTGAGGGCGTTGTCAACCTAGCGTTTGAGAACGTGCTGCAGATTTTCAACAACCGCCTCGGTGTGGTCATTCAGCAGGGCGCGTTTGCAGATCTAGTCGTTTGCTTGACAGAATTCTCTAAGAATGCTCTCTTCCAAAAGAAGTCGCTACAAGCTATTGAGACGCTTAAGGGCACCATTCCAAAGATGCTGAAGACGCCAGAATGCCCACTATCGATCGCACCCACGTCTACCAGCGGAGTGAAGCAACCCACGAGCCAAACCCAAGAGGAGCAGTTCTGGTTTCCTGTCTTGTTTGCATTCCATGATGTCCTGATGACTGGTGAAGATCTTGAAGTCCGCTCAAGAGCCCTCAACTACCTCTTTGACACGCTCATCAAATTTGGCAAACAGTTTCCACAGGAGTTCTGGGACACAATCTGGCGACAGCTTCTGTATCCCATCTTCATGGTGCTAAAGTCAAAGTCCGAGATGACCAAAGTGGTGAACCACGAGGAGCTCTCCGTCTGGCTTTCAACAACGATGATTCAAGCTCTGAGGAGCATGATGTCACTTTTCACCCACTACTTTGAGTCATTGGAGTACATGCTCGATCGATTCCTTGATCTGTTAGCACTTTGCATTTGCCAAGAGAACGATACTCTGGCACGCATCGGTAGCAATTGTCTACAGACACTAATCCTGCAGAATGTGGACAAGTTCAGCGTAGAGCATTGGTCCCGAGTTGTGGGAGCATTTGTTGATCTGTTTGCTCGTACCGAAGCCACATCTCTGTTTTCGGCAGCTGTGAGCCAGTCATCTGCGGGCATAAATGGCAACACAACGCCGACCTTGACGCGCAAATCTAGCGGCACAAGCGCCAACGAACTGCAGCTCTCGGATCAGCACTCTGAGCGTAGAGCATCACGCAGCACACAGAATGGTGGCCGACCACAGCTACCATCACGTTCGCCGTCACGCTACTCACAAGCAAATGGAGACAGTGCAGTGGCTTCTCCCATATATTCCGAGCCTCCAACTCCAGGCCTGGAAGAATTCCGCCCCGAAAGTGTTTTGCAACAGGCGCCTGTTGTCGTGACCGCTGCCCGGCGTCGCTTCTTCAACCAGATCATCACCAAATGTGTCCTTCAGCTGCTGATGATTGAGACGGTCAATGAGCTCTTCACCAACGACACAGTCTATGCGAGGATCCCTAGCGACCAACTGCTTCGGCTCATGGGTCTGCTGAAGAAGTCGTACCACTTTGCCAAGCGCTTCAACGACGACATTGATCTGCGCAATCGCCTGTTCCAAGAGGGTTTCATGAAGCAGCCGCCGAATCTGCTCAAGCAGGAGAGCGGATCTGCTTCCGTATACGTGAACATTTTGTTCCGCATGTACAACGACGAGCGAGACGAGCGTGTTGCATCAAGGCAGCAGACTGAAGACGCGCTGATTCCCCTCTGTGTTGATATCGTTGAGGCCTACCTCCAATTGCGGGAGGAGACGCAGCAGCGCAACATTGTGACCTGGCGACCAGTCGTCATTGATGTGATTGAGGGATATGCAAACTTTGAGGCCGAAGGATTTGCAAAGCACGCAAGCACTTGGGCGCCATTGATGACGGCGCTCATGGGTAGGGAGATGGGCATAGAGTTACAGCGCGCCGTGCAAGGGCTGCTGCACCGCATCCTGCAGCTGCACTACGACTTGCCGCCCCTCGATGGTGCAGCAGGTCAAACGCCAGTCAGTCCGCGGGCAAGTGTTTTTGGCAGTCGGCGGCAATCTAGAGCCGCAAGCATGGCGAGCGGAGGACGTTGACATGCATAGTATTGCTCTGCACTAGCACGGCGTTGGTGGTGCAAGGTTTGATTGGTTGGGTGTAAAAGCACGAATGTAAAGTTAGATGCGAAGCGTGTATGCTACAGGTACCCCAAAGAATTAGTTTCTGTCTCTCGTGAGTCCGCATGATGTGCAAAACTTCTTTCATTAATTGTACTTGACCGGAAATACTGAGAGGGGATATCAAAGGTTCTGTCTGCATAGACTATTTGCTCTCTGGCCATGAAGCGTCACTATGTTTGGCCAGTTCACGCTCAGTCCATTCCCACAACTTCTTCTCCAGCTCCGGGTTGTACGCATTGCCGCTCTGCTTGTCCTTGACACCGACAGGCTCATAGTACAGGCCATTCTCAACGTCCTTGCTCACGCTACACCAGAGCTGCGTCTTGGCGCCCTCATCCGCAGACACACCGGTGATGCTCGCGAGGAACTTACCAATCTTCCCAAGCACATTATTGAACTTCGGGCCATTCCACACCTCAGTCTTCACAGTACCTATCTCACAGTCAGCATCATCGCGCCACCACACAGCAAGCAAACCTACCTGGATGCGCCGAAGTCCACGAGACCTGCGGATACCGCCGCGCCAACTCATGCATATACAGCGTCTTAGCCACCATCGACTGCCCGTACAACGCCATGGCGCCCAGCGCACTCCCGTCCGTCGCCAACGAGTCAAACTCGACCCCCGCGCGCGGCGCAAACACCCGGTGCGCGACCGACGACACCGCGACGACGCGCACGTCCGCGCCCGGCAGCGCCGCCGTCTCCAGCAGCTTCGGGGCCAGCAGCTTTGCGAGCAGCGCGTGGCCGACGAAGTTGGTGCCGAACTGCAGCTCGTAGCCGTCGGTGGTGGTTGCGCGCGGCAGCGCGCTGATGCCGCCGTTGAGGTGCAGGATGTCGAGGCGCGGGGCGTCGGCGGCGACGCGGGCGGCGGCTGCGGCGACGGAGGCGAGCGATGCGAGGTCGAGCTGCAGCAGGGTGATGGTGGTGCGCGGGGCGAGGGCTTGGAGGCGCTCGAGGAGTGGGGCGAGGGTGGCGGGGTCGCGGCGCGCGGCGAGGTAGATTGTGGCTGGGTTGTGGGGGGCGTAGGCTTTGATGATTGCTTCGCCGAGGCCGGAGTTGCCTGTTGGAGGGAGTGAGACTGGGTTAGTGTTCCTGTTTGGCGGAAAGGGTGGTGGGGGGTGCGGGGATCGCACCTCCAGTTACAAGGATGACCTTGCCGGAGAGGTCGGGGATGTCTTTGACGGGGTCGAATTGGACGCCTCCCATCTTGAGCAGTAGGTTGTGGTTGATCGTTACGGGATTGGGATGTGAAGTTTGCTTGGACGGTGGTTGTTGAACTTTTGAGCAGAGGTGCAGGAGCTGTCATGTCATTTGATGTGGAGGCCGAGGTTCAGGCATCCCCCGCTAGTCCCAATCAACTGTATCTGCTGTGACCTGCATGCTGCATGGCTGATTCGCCTCCACAGTGAAAGATAAAGAACAATTGCCATAGAGTTGTCAGGGTACCTTGCTCCGTGAGAATTAGACTGGAGAATGGTGGCTGGTTTGTCAGCTTGTTCAGCGTCCTGGATCAGCATGCCTTTAGTGACCAAACACCATTTTGAAGGTGTGAATCTGGTGCGCGCTCCATTTGTGATGACTCAAAGGTTTCACTTGCGATGTGTGAAAAAGACTCGTAGCCAGATAGAGGTATGACCAGGCTCAATACGGGCGTTATTCAAAGTTTGCTGCAGGTGAACGCGTTCACCACACTTACATTCACTTACTTTCACCGAATATAAAGGGGCATTTCTCGCAGCTTGAAACAGTCTCTACAATCAACCAATCAAAACCTTAAAGACTGTTCTAGAACAAATTACCGATCTCCTCTAAATGATGGCATTCTGCACCTTGTGCAATCAGACTTTCTTCCGTCTGGACCACTTGAAGCGACATGAGGCCACTTCACATAGATACCATTGCACAGATTGCGACGTGAAATTCAACCAAAGGGTTCATTTGGAGCTTCATTTAATCGAACATACTCCCAAGGAGCAAAAGGTCACCAACGACAGTGGAGCAAACAACACGACCAGAAGCAAAGCTCGTTTGCCATGCAGCATTTGTCATCAAGCATTGCCCATCCAGATCAATTTGGACCTGCACATGCTTCTCCACAGCATTTCTGGGTACGATGGAGATGCAGTCAAGAATGTTGAGGAGGGGAGAAGAAGCGGAAGTGGAAATGACATCAACGCAGCTGGGCACGCTGGATACAAGTGAGATAGGAAAAATGCGGCATGGACAATGCAACCCAATCAGACAGACAGTATGTATATGATACGTGCAACTCTTGGATTCCAAGATGGCTAAATCCTCCTTCAGGTGAGTGGCACAAACAAGGAACCACATTTCACCTGGCGGTCAACAGAGATGGTCCGAGAGCACAGTTGCAGCTAATTGCAAAATAGATTTGAGTACGTTTGTCCCAAGCAATTATACGCTGTCCATGATTTGTTTTCCGGACTATTCCTGGTAGTGTTGTCTGATTTCCTGCCGTGTGAGACTAGGCGTTTCGAGGGATGTGAGTTTGGTTTCCGCGAAAGTGAAAGTTGGAGGGCACTCATCATGCTCATCACCATGACTACACGATCCACCCACAAATTTTGAGCAGCGCACTTTTCTCCATGTATCTTCTTCGTCTCAACCATACCAGGTCCACGCAGCTTGCACCACGTTGCACATATCCTTGATCGCAATATGCATCCTTCATACGTTACTACTTCACCAAGCGGCATGTCAAAGACAATGCCCTTTCGCGTGTTTGTCCGACGTGAGAATGACCAAGGGAATCCGATGAGTGTCACGTCGATTGGAAGTGTCGGCCTGGACCTACCACCCGCCATTGAGATCGACGAACACGATGTAGAGGCTTACCGTAAGTTGAGATTGTGCCCTATGTTCTTTGATCAAGAGCTAAATTTGTCAATTCCAGAGGCTCTGATGGCCATTGAAGCACATGGCAGACCGACAAAGGTGCTGGTCGAGATGGATCTTGGTGGGCACTCGTCTCAAACCTCTGCTTACGAGTAGTGCTGACACTTGAGGAGTCTTGGGAGGGAATTCCCAGGAATTTTTCGAATCTGCTTTCCCTGTTACCGCCCAGACACAACAAACACCGACCGCCGCAGCAGTTTCATATCCTCAGCATGTTGACGTGTCCTTTGTATCTGGAACGCGTCGCGCTTCAGTCATGGATGCAGATTGTGGCGTGCCTCATTCATCGTTCACATCTATGCTATATGGAGAGACTGCTTCACCAGGATTCACATGGATGCCGGCCGGCATGGAACGTCCTCCGCCTCGGTCCATTTCAGCAATTTCACCAAGATTCAAGTTTGAACCATACATATTTGAAGATTCCATTGATATCACGCAGGGGTCATACGAGTCTCCTGAGGAGAGGTTGAAGACTGATACGGAAAGAGCGTTATTGGGAAGCCTTGAGCTCATGCCGCAATATGCTCATGGCATCCACGGACAGCAAGCCTTCGATAAGGAAGAAGACGAAGAACAGCAGCTTGCCTCAGCACCAATGACAGGTTCTCAGTGTTTGCCAGAGCATCACAATGAGCTCTTTGCTCAAGTTTCTGAACCCATGACGGTACTGGCATCAAAGAAAGGCAGAAAGCGGAAGACAAAGACTGATTCCATTAATAAGACGCAGCAGGAATGCATGAAGATGGGTCTCACCACTTCTTCCAAAAAGCGGAAGCAGGATTGTCTCAATGAGCATTCCAATTCAGCTGGCCAAAATCCCACCACGCAAAAGAGCCAAGGACGAGTGGCACAGCGGAAAAAGCCAAAGAATTTGAAAGATGCCGGCATACCCGAAGGTGAGGAACTCTGTCGCATTCTTGGTCGCGGGCCATACTTCAAAGAGGGGGTACCCCCCGGAGGTGCAGCTCAGCTGTGCAAAGACTATGGTTTGGAGAGGTACCAGCAGAACAGCATCAATAAAAAATGCTCCAACTACCTCGCCGATAGGTACAAGGAGCAGTACCCAGCTTTCAAGGCTCAAGAGCAGGCGTCAAAGAGAACTGCTGGCAAAACAACGCCCAGAAAAAGAAGAGCCAACACAGCTCCTGCTTCCCAGGCTCGGGCAATGACTGGAGAGGAGAACTCTGACGAGAGGACTCTTCAAGGTTCGCGAGCAATCTCGCAGCCACGTGAGTATGCTGAGAAGGAGCTCACGGTTGAGGCAGACGGGTACCAATACTCGCCTGCAGCACGGACTTTGCAAGAGCATAATGCAGCGGTCCCCACGTCCCAGGGAGACAATGTGGAGGCCTACCTCCACCACACATTGACTCAACAGAGCATGGATGATGGCCTGCAGCATTACGCCGCCAATTCTATCGACCCTGGAAGAGCGACGCAAGAGGTGAGGGGGCCATACTTGTGCACGACGTATCCTGACGATCTTCACGTCTTCCGCCCGCTCAGCGACGACTGGACCATATGCCAGATCTGCGCTGAGCGGGTATGGGGTGAAGAGCGTGCATTTCAGAGTGCCTTGACACTCTCAGGTGAAGGAACGTATCAAATCGTCAGTCACCCGGGTACCCATGGTGAAGATGATGGGAGACAAGCCCCATCTGAACTCTCATCGTGGCCACCATGGACGCCACAGTAGGAACCAGCATACCAGCACACACCATCTTGGCTTGAAAATGGTCACCAACACCGCAGCTTGCCGCAAGACCATGATGAAAAAGCGTACCCATCGGGATGTTTTCTGTTCTCCGTTTGTCGCGCAGCAATTTCGACATGCAGGTCGTCGTCGACCCTTGTCCGGAGCACATTTTTCTTACACTACATGCATGTTGCAAAGTACATTTTTCTGGTCGACCATGGGCATTGAGCGTCAAGAGCTCATCACGCAACTCAGAAGATCAACTCAGAAAATGATTTCACGACAATGCACAGAGACGGGTGACGTCGTTAAGAGGCAGGGTCTTTGTAACATGAAGAGTCAGATCGGAAGCAGCGATTGGCGCAGAAGCGAGGGCAGATGATCAAGTGCTGATCGCCTGTGCGGCGAACACGTGCTGGAGACTCACTGAAACCATGCACAGAAGTAAGATGGAAGGACATCAGTTTTACACACAGATAGACATACTACCTCAGAAGCAGATGATTGAACCCCTCATCACGCCCACAGAGCAACAAGTCTCAATCTGCAATGATATGGCAGCCAGATTGACCCCAGATCTTGCTGCAGCCATTGACATCATCGCGGCGGGCCGCTGCCCGCTTGGCAACCCGCCAATGTATTTCCTTTGGCCAGCGCGATCCAGCAGCAGACAAGTCACAAACACGTCCGCCAACAGCTGTCACCTTTGTCCCAACTACCAGATACACACTCCTTTGTCCCTCGGCAAGGCCTCATTTGCCTGCTGCTTGTGCATCCCTTACAATATACACGCTCCCTTCGCATCTGCCCCCTCTACAGTGCTGGTCGATCACCAGCTCCGTCTCTTGGCTGTTTGCCGCCCTTGCCCCCCTCTGGTTGAACGCCTGCACAACGCCAGCCAGCTACGTGCAGCCCTTCCGTTCAGTTCAACTACATGATTGCCGTCTAGGCGTCAAGCACCTTCGCCATGTCTGGCACATTTCTCGACGCCGGCAACACGGTTGCCCGGGCCAAAGATGGCGTCTCCTGGGCCCAGTTCGTCACGTCGGTTGGCGTTGGTGGAACGCTCTTCGTAATCCAGGCAACTCTCTTTCAGATCCTGCGATCGAGACCGACAATGCAGAAGATCTAGTATGTTTCCACTCCTTTTGCCGTTCTTCACTTCGCAATACACCTACAACTCCAAGCATGACTAACACCTCTGCAGCATGCCCAAGACATACCTAGTCCCCGAGCGACAAAAAACAGATCCGCCTGACTCCAACCCGTTGAAATGGTTCAAAAAAGTCGTCTCCTACGATGACCAAGAACTCATCCAGAAGTGTGGTCTCGATTCGTGGCTCTTCACCCGCTATTTGTGGATGTGCCTGAGGATCTTTGTCCCTGCCTCCCTTCTGATTCTTCCCGTCCTCCTCCCTTTGAATGCCGTTGGTGGGTCCGGACAGGAAAACAACATAAGCGGTCTCGATCAGCTATCTTGGCAGAACGTCAAACCGGAGAACTACAACAGATACTGGGGCCACCTTGTCATGGCCATCGTCTTGATCATCTACTGCTGCTACGTTTTCTATGACGAGTTGCTCAACTTCATCAAGATTCGCCAGACATACCTTACCTCGCCACAGCATCGCATCCGTGCCTCCACTAGGACCATTTTCGTCAACAACATACCCCCAGAGCTGCGCTCACTCAAAGCTCTGGATGAGCTGTTCGACGTCTTCCCAGATGGCATCCGCAAGATTTGGCTCAACCGAGACTACACATCGCTCGAGAATCTGGTTCAACGGCGCAACAATTTTGCGAGGAATCTGGAGGAAGCCTACACCGACATGTTCCAACTGGCCAGTCAAAGACACAAGAAGAACCCAGCCCGTATCTTGGAGACTGATAACGATGCCATCTGGGCCAAGTACATCCGTCCTAGTGACCGCCCGACCAAGTTCATTCCCCGTTTCCGAGCAGTCAGAGGACTGCGCATGGTTCCATTCTGGCTGATCTGGCCGTTTGGCCTCCTCAAATCGGTCGACAAGATTGACTACTGTGTTGCAGAAATCGATCGACTGGGCAAAAAGATTGCAGAGCGTAGCGCCAATCCAGAAGACTACAAAGCTGCTAGTTCTGCCTTTATCCAATTCAACAGTCAAGTTGCTGCCCATATGGCAGTTCAATCCAACATGCACCACTCTCCGTCACTCATGGGTCCACGTATCTTGGAGATTGCCCCTGCTGACGTCAAATGGGATAATCTCAACCTCTCCTGGTGGGATCGATGGATCAGGACCCTCCTTTTCACTTGCCTTTTCGTCGGCATCATCCTATTGTGGGGCATCCCCATCACTGTCGCTGGTTTCATGTCCTCGCTTGGAACAGTTAACAACTCTATCTCATGGCTCGGCTGGGTCTCAAAGCTGCCCAAATGGGTCATCTCGGTCATCCAGGGTGTCGTTCCTCAATTGCTTGTCTCTCTGCTCATCACCACCCTGATGCCTATACTGTTTCGTTGGCTGTGCAAGTTGACAGGACAACCAACAGGAGCTAAGACCGAACAGATGCTTCAAGTCTGGTATTTTGCGTTCGTCTTTGTCGAGTTAGTGCTGGTTGTCTCCATCTCCACTGGAGTCTTCAGCACCCTTTCCACCATATTCTCAGACCCGTTGAACATACCCTCTGTATTGGCTAGCAATCTGCCAAAGGCTGCCAATTTCTTCTTCTCCTACGTCATCCTCCAGGCTTTCTCGATCAGTTCTGCCAATCTCATGCAAGTTGGGCGACTCATTGTGATGGGCTGGCGCAAGATGTTCAACTACACCCCTCGATCAGTCTTCAGGAACAAAGTAGCATGTCCACGTGAGAAGTGGGGAAGCTTCTTTCCCTTGTACACCAACTTTGCGGTAATCGGTATGCGATCTACTAAGAAGTTACCTCGACCGCGTGCTAACCTCATGCAGGATTGATATACTCCATCATCTCTCCACTGATCCTTCCGTTCAACGTCGTCATGTTCTCATTGTTCTTTATCGTCTTCAAAAACAATAATCTCTACGTCTTCCGGAATGATGTGGACACAGGTGGCCTCATGTACGCCACGGCGATTTTCCAGCTGTTCACCGGCATTTATTTCCTGGAGATTGTTCTGATTGGTTTCTTCTTCATTGTGAGAGATGACGCAAACCATGGTGACGATATTGTGTGTCTACCGCAGGCCATCATCACTATTGTGATGCTAGTCTTGACGCTCTTCTACCATTATAATCTCTACGCCAAGTTGCACCCTCTGATTCATTTTCTCCCAATCACTCTCGAGGATGATGCAGTCATCCGTGACAAGGAGTTTGCCGACAAGATCAATACTCGAAGGAGTCTTGCAGACGACTTCAAGCCGGATTCTGCCCATGGTGACAATGACAACGAAGAGGGATTGGAGCTGGATGAGCTTCACAGACCATCTGACTCCTCAACAGCGCGCATCAAAGCTAGCATAGATGAGAAATCCATTCGTCAGCGTGTTGGTCACCGCGGGCATCGTCGAAACTTTACGCCAGATACAGAAAAGCTTCAAGCTGATTACAAGGATATTGGGGACCTAGTTGCCGGCTTTGATGATGAATTGGAGGATTTGAACATGGAAGAGCGTGACTTGCTCGTTGACGAAGCCTTCACAAACCCAGTGCTGAGGGGAACGGAATGCACAATATGGATTCCCCAGGACGACCTGGGAATTGCGCTGGACGAGATGAAACGATTGGAGAAGTACCACGACACGTTCAAGGTTAGCACAGAAGGAGCAGACTTAGGAAGGCCCAAGTTCAAGACCAACATTTTCGGTATCCCTCCAGACTTTGAAAAGACATGGATCGTGGAGAAGGAACTTTAGTATAGACCTGGATTTCTTCAAGACGCGAAACATCAGCATCATTGAGCATGAGCGCCGGCGCAAAATTGGGAGCATTGCTAATCGCTTTTACCTACGATATCCCAACCTGAAACTTTTACCGTTCAATTTTACTTGTTGCCGGTAGCGATTTACTGTTCTCTTGTGTTTTCTTGTGATTTTTTGTTGAGATAACCACGACTAAGCACAAGAACATTCTAATTAACAGTAGCCCATAGATGACCATCCCAGCTTTTCCCGCTGGTGGTCTGCATAACGACAGCCTCGACCCTTTCATCCTTACCAGCTTTCTCCACGACTTCCCGCGAACCCAAGACAGCCTCACTGGCAGCCCCTTTGCGACTGCCATACTCGAACCCAAGCACCAAGTTACCACCCCGCACCACATTGTCAACATAGACACTCGCCCCCTGCCTGGACATGGCCACGGCATTGTCAAAGTAGAACCAATTGTTCTCCTTGTCGGCATCAATATACGTCAACCCAAACCGCTCCCTCGTCCCCGCCTCAACCTCGGCCCTCAGCCGCGGCAACACGTCCCTCCCCGCCCCCACGACAATCTCGACGCGCTCTGCCCACGCCTCGCCCAGCGCGGCGCGTAGATTCTCGCGCGCCACGGCCGCATGCGCCTCGCTGACCTCGACGGTCGTCACCTTGATCCCGGGGTTCAGCGTCGCGAGCCAGGCGGGCGTGTAGCCACCCAGCGTGCCGACTTCTAGGGCGTGGGTGGTGTTTGTGGCACGGGCCTGCATGGCGAGCGTCTTGGCGAGGACGGGGTGCGTGGCGATGGGGGGCAGGCCCGCGGACACGGAGGCGGAGAGGATGGTGTCGAGGCGCTGGTGGTGGTTGAGGTGGGTTAGGGTGTAGTCGTCGACGGCGATCCAGAAGGGTTCGGGGGCGTGCGGGGAGGAGCCGATGAAGGAGGCTGCGTTGGAGGCCATGGTGGTGGTGGTGGTAATGCGGTTTGTGCGGGTCTACCAGTCTGCTTGTACCTTTTGCTTCTCGGGGGCCAGTATGGAGGGTTGGGTGCTTGTGGGTTTATATATGCCCCGTGCTGGGTGCTTCTGGGGTGCTTTGGGTCACGTGCGAGGCGACGCCTGAGCCGAGTGGAGGGTCCGCGGTTTCATCAGCCTCCGCCGCTTATGTGATCGCGGGATCATCTTTCCAATTAGACACTGAGGAGGAAGCCATCGTTGACTCACTGCTTACGACGACCCGCACGGAATACCGTTGTCGGCTCCTTTCCCTGGTGGCGGCGCGGCCGACAGCTCGGCCGTAGCAGCTAAATTCCGCAAGTCACTGCCGGCTCTAAGGGATCATCCGTGAGTAAGGCAACAGCGTTGCAGATAATCTGAGACTGGTTGTGCTACATTTGACTGGAGAAGGTGAGGTCTCGATGTTGTGTGAGGCAGCTTTCTTACTGGCCTCTACAGGAGCTGCACTGAAGCTGGCTGGATTTTCACGATTTCGAAGCAGAATGTCATTTAATTGATACAGGCCATCTGTCGAACTCGTACTGCGGGAAACAAATCTAGAGGAATACGGCGGCCAGCAATAAGGATATATTGGGCTCGCGTATGATGTCGCACCTTTCGATCACTTGCTGCATTGGAAGTCGACTCATACCTGGACGACTCATGCTCAAACATCAATCGTATCGTTTAGATTCCACTGTTCTGTGAACCCAAGCTTGAATGTCAGCAGATAATCGAGAATGTTAGTACCCTGGCTGTTGGAAGGGTATGGAATGATGACGTTCACATTGAGGATCTGGGTTTTTGGTCCCACTAGTCACAATTCTCGAAGGTAATAAGATTACAGCGATGATGTTGGATGGCATCATCCTTATCATTGTTGGAAGTATTCGATGGTTTGCAAACTCATGTCTCGATAGTGACTTGATTTACTTGCCTCGACCACCTACCTTCGAGAACGAAATAGCTCGGAAGAGCCTCTGAGTTGGGAACACCCAGGTTTCACTTCTCCCTGGCTATTTGGAAGACATCTGCTTCTCTCTCTGTAGTGTCATCGCAACAGTCTTCTCAGCTTCGTTCCTCGTGACACAGTCCGGGCACCTGCCAGCAATCTCTGAGACGTGCCAATTGATTTGGTGGTTTGGACTTGTCCGTTCCTGGCAGTATGTTGTGTCGAGAAACTGCCATTTAGAGTGCTTGCAAATCGTGTAATATGATTGCTCGTGGAGGATGCACATGGCTTGTGCTGGTTTCCTCTCAAGTTATTGCGAAAGATGGCTGAGTACTGCTTGTATCAGAAAATATTACTTCATAGCCAAGCCTGTGGATTCAGTATCATATACTCACATGATATATATAATTTCAATATTCCAAGTCCTCAGGCTAACCTTGGCGACAACCACGACATGTTTGTAGCACAGACAGACCTTAGGCTGCTTCGTCGTGAAGGAAAAGGTGGTGTGAGGCCCAGACCTTGATTTCTTACAGCGTGGAGCTGGATGATAAGAGTGGCAGACGTGTCTTGTGCGACGTGCTGGCTTGCTGTTAAATTTACTCCTTCTGGTGACGTGTACAAGTGCATCGTCAGGAGTCACACCAACACTACATGAAACATGTGAAGAGGCCACAAGGGAAAATGTCTTGTTCAAAGATTATTGCTTCGTGTATTTGACGTGCTGTTCCAAGTCCAAGAATCAACAAGCCAACCGCCAGGCCAGGGATGGTGGCACAAGATTTGTCCCTCGCATTCATTTTCATGAGAGAGGAGGGCGCTCAGATCCAACCTGCTGCAATCTTCTTGGCATCTTCTGCCTCTTTGGCAGCCTCTGCTTCAGCTTCTTTCTTCTCCTTTTTGATGCAGTCCGGGCACTTGACTGGTTCGTTGATGACGTGCCACGACCTCGGATGTCCGGGTTTCCATCTGTCGGGGTGGCTACACTCGATAAACTGGCGGTACCTATCAATCTCATGACCACATGAGTACCTCCACTTGCTGCGATATTGGCACATGTTGGTGTTTCTGGAGCAAGTGTGGCTGTATACCGTTGATAATGGCTCTGATATTGTGGAAAGATCTGGAGATTCGAAGTAGGGTCACATACCAACACTTGATATATATTTATACCAGTCTAGCGAGCTTCAATCAGGTATTCTCCTTAGCGGATCGCATGACTGTCACTTGACAGCGTAGAGCAGCGGTATCGGCATCATGGGATGGCATGGTCGTTCAAGAGCTACTATGGGAGAACAGACAGCTCTTGACAATTCTTCAAACTTGGGCAACACGTCTCATATGTAGGACAGAATGGAGCGCTGTCACGAGATGCAAGCATATTACGGTGATACCTGAGAATCGTGTCACTAACTTAGTACGACTTTCATATATGCAAAGTTTAGAAAAAGAAAATGGGTTTGCTATGGAAGAAGCTAGTCATGGGTTGTCTAATATTACATGCATAGGTCTTCTTGTAGACTCAATTGGGCTTCAAAATGTCAGATCCAACCGTCCGCAATTTTCTTAGCATCTTCGGCCTCCTTCAAAGACTTTTTTGACTTCTCCACAGTCTCTTCAGCAGTTTTCTTCTGGATATCAGGATCAGGAGACGGAGTACTGGAGTCGGGACACTCAAAGGCGAGTTTGGCCCTTCTCTCAAATCTCCTCATCTCGTCTTCCTCCCTCTGATTTTTGTCTCCCCATTCCTGACGCTCTTTTGCCTTTTGCATGATGCAATCTGGGCAGTCTCCAACGTTGTGAACAATGTGCCAGTCAATCTTGTGACCTGGCTCTTTGCGCTTCGGATCTCTGCAAGGGACCACGCGGAGTATCGATCCCTCGAACTCATGCGTACAGCCCATGAAGCGGAATTTGCTGTGACGAACACACATGTTCACTACGTAGAAGATCAATTTCTCTGATTTCTCGAATGGCGTTGAAAGACTGGAAGAAAATAGGATTGAGACATTGGTAACTTACTTGATGTATATATATACAGCCATGATGTTCAAGCTGGAAAGTGGAGCGCATCCTTCCCAGCGTAATATGGCGCTCAACAGCGAGAGACAGTGTTGTGAGATGAAGCAACCATTTTTTCAAAGAAATATTAGAGCACCATAGTCACTAATGTGCATTCGAGGCCCAACTGGCGGGGAAAACGTACGTGTTTGTGGATCATGCAAGAAAAGATAGTAAGCACCTTTGTACCGCAGCCAAGCTCAGGGTGGGTATAATATGTCAGTTTACACAAAGCTGGTAGTACATGTGGTTCTCTTCTGAAGACAGGTCTTCACGTTGCACATGGTTCTTTTTCCAATATGTTGTACACCTTTAGTTCCCGAGCTAGTCGGAGTAGTCCTCAAAGGCAGACCTTGACACTTTGAGCCATCTTACTTCTTCCGCTTCTTCTTCTTTCTTTTTCAAAATGCAGTCCGGGCAGGCAGCCTCGTTGGTTACAATATGCCAGGAGAAGGCATGTTCTGGGCGTTTCCGTCCTGGATCTTTACATTGAACGATGTGGACGATGCTCTTCTCAAACGAGTGGCCACAGCTTGAGTAACGTATTTTGCTGTATTGAGTACACATATTGTGTCAACGAAACATTCATCACTTCACAATTGCCAGTGTTAGTGGTGTTACCGCAAAATTGATAAACACATTCGAGTAGAAGTTGGCGTACCTTGAACGAGATTTGCAAAGCCGCTTCCTGGCGTAGAAACCATCATAAAAATGGGAAACTCCATCGTAAGGTGAGGATGTGCTCGATGAAGTGGATGAGAGCGGAATCGTCAGCATGAGCTGGCACGATGACACGCAACTAAGCCAGCTCACGGATGTCACATTGACCACGTATGGAGGGTTCCACCGTCATGCATGGAGTAGTCAGAGAGAACGGATTTGCTGGAACGGAAATGGTTGGTAATGCACTACACAACTCCTTTGGGCGGATGCGGCATAGTTCTTCCGATACAAGATGGTTCGCAAGGCGCGGGTGTGGCCAATCACAAGCTTTCTCTCAGTTCGGTCGGAAAGGATACCTCAGCATTTGATCGTCAGCAGGATTTTTCTTTAGTATTATTACTACTCTAGTTAACGGGCAAATTTTGCTCGTTGTGCCATGCGCTGGCACAAAGTCTTTTTCTGAAGCAGACGAGGGGCGGCGCCAGAGGCAGCTGGGCTCCTGAAAGGAGTTTACTTCGACTGGGGGTTCTTGGTACGCTGTGCTGATAATAGGCTCTGAAAGGGAGCAACAATCTATCATCCGGACGTCTGACGTATACTGGGCAAAATGACCATGGCGAAGCCGAGAACAGCTCCAAATGATGTACTTCGTAAGGCACGGTCAGCACGTGATTTTGCCCTATCTCTCCACGAAGTAGACAATTGGATGGTAATGATGCACAGCCTCGTCGAGACGCGTTATTCAGATACGATTCAAATCTTGCGCGTCATTAAATGCTGTTCCCACCATGGGCTCCATCTGTTGTTCCATGCGATAGATGCACTACTCGGTCTCGATGGTTGACGACAAGGATAGAAAATGGTCTGTTGGTGAAGTGCGTTCCCCGTTGCGGACAAATCTCGCAAGACGTGTATCTCGACTAGTGGTGCATTGAAATGCGAACATCCAGCCAAACTGCACTGAAGGGGCCTCTTCTTAATGCCGCGAGCAGTACTATGATCTGCTCAACAGAACAGACCTTCAACCTAGTTGATGTGCCGGTTGAGTGCGCTGACGAAGAGCGCGAGAACATAAAACCAGAGATCGAGCAGGTTGATTGAATCTGTGCATATCTTGGGTAGAGGTGACTCAGCCTCTCTTTGGTTGGACTTCTCACCTTTAATAACAGCAAGATGACCATAATTATATTCAAGATATGGGCGTCTTGAGCATCGACGATCCTCTCACGCGGGATGACGTTGTGGGCCGCACTTCCCGCACCTGCCGCCCCCGCAAAGTTGACGATAGGTTTCCCAGTAGATAAGCCATCCAACTTTCTTATATGACAAGCATCTCTCCAAATCCTTCCGTGACAAGAAATACCCCCCCTTTACGTTCTCTTTTTCCATTTTCCAATTCACAGAACGTAGACCTACCACAGTTTCGACCAAGCAAACCACAAGCCTGACGCACAAGTCACAGCAGAGCCGCATCGAGCCGCATCACCATACCCTCACGCGACCACTGCTGCAGCCAGTAGAACAGTCGCCAAGACACAACGGAGCCAGGGACGACCATGGCAGCAAGCGCTCTACGCGGTCCTCTCGCTGTCGCAGGTGTTATCTTCGGCGTGGGCTACATGGTCGCCGGGTATGGCATGTCGCACCCGGTCGTGAATGACAAACACATTCCCGAGAAGCGCGATGAGCTGCGCAAGCAGGGCGCGCAGGGCGAGACGGTGCGGTCAGGCGTGCAGAAGCCCGAAGAGGCGGTCGACAATATAGACGTCAAGGTCAAGGGCGGCGATAAAGGGATCAAGCTGCAAGATTAATGTCTTACCTGATTGTAACGCCTTCCAATGGACTGCGCAGACAGAAGGAAAGCAAGCGCTAAAGCGCCGACGGGAAAGGACTGCATGTCTACCTTGCTATTTTGTACACTACCGAACCCACAGCCACAGAAAAGCCAACGCGCGCACTACGAGACCTTCATCTCGGGTATATCGCCCCACAAACCACCGCGCGCCCGCCGCTCCTCCTGCTCGCGCTCCTCGCGCACCCGCCGCTTGCGCTCGTACACGGCATGCACCGCCATCTTGGTACGCTGCTCGCCGTCGCGGAAGTTTTCTTGCGCGAGGCGCACCACGCTGTCAATGTCGTCGGGCGTGTAGACAAAATTCCACGTACTCATGAACTCGCTCGTGTCCGGGTCGACGCCGGCAACGCGCGGATTTGGCAGTAACGGGAAGTAGACGACTGCAATACCTGCGTCGGGCGTCATAAGCTGCCAGTCGGCCTCGACGCGTTTGCTCTGTGGCGGCTCTTCCGTCGACGTGCGCTCTTCTGTCGTGCCCACCCAGATGGTACCTTGGCCCACGGCGTCGCTGTTGGGCGTCTCGCGTTCCATCTGCTTCTGGTCCGCGTCGGCCTGCTCCACCTTGCGCTCGGCTCCTTTAGTGCTGGCGCTGTAAGCCTCGTCGATCGCTTTTCCTGTGTCTTTTGATGTGTTGACTTCTTTGTCGGGCCAGCCAGTGCCTAGAGGCCAGCCTTTGATACCCCGTTGCCTTGCGTAGCCGTCGGCCACACGCAGCCAGTTTTCTTTCTGAATGTCGGCTGAGGCGTCGAACGCAATGATTATGTCCACGTTTCTACCTGGCCTGAGAAGTGGATATATGGGAAGGTTGTTTGACATGCCAGCGTCCATGAGTGCGATATCTTTGTTGCGGTGTATGCTCTCAGGCACTCGATCGCTGAGCACATGCTTCATTCCCAACGCAAAATTGGGAATCTGAGCTGGGTCAATTGGGTGTACCTTGACGAGATCATCATTGCGTTCGCTGATCATGGCGTCCAAGCCGCCAAACCCTGTCAGGCCCAGAACGAGGGGGCGAATCTCCTTGTAGTAATGCGACAGAGTAGCGCAAAATGCAGAGCCCCAGATGCCCATGAGCAAAGGAATGCGAAGTTCAGGCAAGACGTATCCGTGCTCGCGTGCAACAGACTTGCCGGCTGAGAATTGGCGACCTACAGCCCAAGTGGGAATGCCACAGCCGAGCTCCTCACAGAAAAGCTCGTAGGGTGTGAACTCGAACCATTGAAACCACGCTTCCTGCAGGGCTTTCTTGGAGATGTCTTCCTGACTTTTGCCACCTTTTGAATTATTGGTCGTTTCTTGCAGTGGAATCTCATGTCGTACGGCAGTATATATCGGCAACGGATTTGCACCTTGATCGACGTACTGGCGCTGGTGCGAAAGCTTGAGATCGTCAGGGTTAATGGATAGTTCATTGCGGGGAACCATGAGGCGGGCGCCAAGGAGCAGGCCATAAACATCGACAAGACCAAAGTCGGCATCCTTGATCCCGTGGTATTTTTCAAATACACCCGACATGAGGTATTTGTCAGTCGGAGCGCTGGTGACGAGACTTAATACCGGAGGCGGAAAGGCAATGTGAATTCCAATTCTATTTTTCAAGTGCTGGAGCAGCTTGCCGAGATCTTGGTTGGCAAGAGAGGAGTGGTAGAGTGTCTGTAGCCAGCAGCTGCCCGAAACGCCGGCAGTGTAGGTGACGCAGTCAAAGAGACCAGCCTTTTGAGCAGAGTAGTAGGAAGAGGCACCGGCCACTAGAGCGCGCAGGCCGCCGCCTGAACCGCACATGGCAATGACCGGCACATCATCGGGGTGGATGTCGGACTCGGCAAGATCAAGGTATTTGGCCAATGCTTGTCTGGTAAAGTGTTTTCGTTTTTCGAGAAATTGCTCTTCTTCCTGGCAGAGCTCTTCAGACACACGCACAGAAGCAGACCTCGCGATCTCGGGATGAATGTCGGCATCGCGGGAATTGTTCCAGATCTCTTCAGCAAGAGTGTTAGGTTCCAGAGCCATTTCCTTTTGGAATTTTGCAATAAAGGCTGGGAGACGCTGAGCCCAATCAGGTACAACAGCCTCGGTAATTCTGTCTCCAATTGAAGACCAGTCTAGAAGGATTCCAGTCTGCTGTGGCTTCTCCTCATTGGCTGCACTGCCCTCCAGGTTTCGTGCATCTTTCCCGACATCAGTGGTGCGACTTGCCCTCGACGAGGGTGGCCCAGGAAATTTGGCTGGACTGTCCAGATGCAGTCTGTATGTCTCCTTTGCATGGTTAACTAGTGCCATTAGTACAATCCTCATGAGATTTCCTGAGAGTTGTCTTCTCTCCAAAGAACAGCAAATGAACGTACTTTGACCTTGATAGGCGCCATAGAGTGAGTGAATGGCGACACCGCCAGCAAGAGAGCTGACTGCACAAAAAACCCATTTTACTGCCGATGGCACGTTCTCAGCGGCATTAGGTGCTGATCGGGAAGTCAATGATCGTCGGTATACCACAGCTTGAGGTGGCGCTGAAGGTGTGGCGCATGCCGGCCGAGGCAAAGACAGGACGAGATGGCGCCGCAACATTGCGCCTCTACCGGATCAAAGCGAATGACAATGTACAAAAGAGCGACAAACGGCGACTTGCGCCTTCGAAATCCACAACCTGCTTGACGGTGGTGGCACGGGCGGAAAAGTGGGCAGGGGCGCAAGCGAGGATGGGATTGCACGTGCCCTGCCAAGCCCTTGCTGGGGAGGTCAATCGCAGCTCTTGAAGACGCTTGTTCCGTCATTTCTAGGATCAAATATGGAATCTCAGGCTTACATTATATTATCTTGAACATAATTACACTCAGCCATTTCTTCATCGTCAAGACAGTGTTGGGGTGCAATGAAAGCAACATGGCTGGAGTGGGGTGGTCACATTGTGACCGAGGCACTCACCACGTTCCCCAGCCGAGCAGAGCGATGCGACTCAAGTGCACCTTGACCTGACGCGGAGCTGCGTGAGCGCACAGGAAACGTGGCAATCTATTCATTCAAGGACAGCCTGGGTAGAACATGTCCGAAGCATTCTAGTGAAGCTTTAATACTCCGCATACCATTCCTACAGCTCGCAAAAGCACCCGTCGTATCCGTATCCAAGCCAACCGCCCAAGATGCCCAGCATAGTGAGGAGCGCACATGCTGAGGAGAGCGCCGAGGTCGAAGTGTTGCTGGCCAACATGGACAAGCTCAAGACCTTGACCAAGAGGATTCAAGGCTCCCTCGGCCGCCTCGAGAGCAGCGGCCGCAGCGTCCAAGACGCCATTGGGCCCATCCACCACAACACGTCTGCGCTGCAAGTCAGGCAACGCAACATTGAGCGCATCAACAATGCCATTGATAACATCAGGCAGCCTCTGGACCGGCGGCAGCGCGAAGAGCCCATCATACACGCCGGGTAAGCGCTTCCGTCTTGTCGCTTTGACCTCCACTAATCCAGACCCAGACTGCAAAGAGTCAACCTGCAAGATTACCTCTCCTCAATGGACCGCACCTCACAAGCGCTCTCAGACTTACAGAGCTCCGGCCTCAAGTCGAATCAGAAAGCCGTAGCTGAGCTGAGGGAGCTGCTGCGCTTCGGCAACCAGCAGCTCGAAGGCGCCTTTCGCGACACCTTACGTGAAGAGGCCAACCCTGTCGAGCCTCTACATTACATTACCAAGCAGTTGCCCTTTCCCGACATCAGCCGCGACAACTCTTCCAAACTACGTCTCATCAACTCCTATGCTGCCGCTGGTGGCGACACTCGCACTGCTGCCATCTACGCAGACGTCCGTGGTCCGTACGTGAGTACGACGCTGCAAAACATGGCCACTGCCTCGGTCAGCACCACCCGCAAGACAGACCCCAACGCCATCTACCGTCAGGGTACTTGCGCTATTGGCACTTATAGTGTCGCCCTCGAGAAGCTCTTTGCGTCAGAGTACGACAATATCTGCCCCATCTTTGCCCGCGAGCAATGGGCTACGACGCACTCCAACACCGTACAAGCCGCCATCAACGACTTTGCTCGCACCCTTTCCGAATTGCATCATCATGTCAAGAACCACATTGTCACAGACTGCTTCCTCTCCTACGAGATTGTGCAGATTGTTTCGTCCATGTCGTATCGTCTTGAGTCCCGCAACGCCGCCCTTCGCCAGCCCATACAAGACGCACTCCGACCTATTCGCGAGACGGCAAAATACTCCCTCTCACGCCTCATCGACGATATCCGCCAGCGATCTTCTGCTCTGGTATCTATACCTGCAGATGGCAGCGCGGAACGACTTTCATACGATGTCATGACCCGCCTCCAGACCATGACCTCTTACCTCGACCCACTACCCTCCATCCTCGCGTCCGTTGGTGAATCGGGTTGGCGCAGCTCCTCCTCAATGCCATCCGGCCCCGGTTCCGACACACCACCTCTCGACGTCGGCATATCCGGTCGCGACCTCTTCTCCTCCTACCTGGCCGACACCCTCGACACACTCCTCACCTCACTCGACGCCCGCGCCCGCGCCCTGCTCTCCAAGTCCAAGTCCGCGCAGGGCGTTTTCCTGGCCAACAACGTCGCCGTCGTCGACCGCACCCTCGCCTCACCCCCGCTCAGCACACTCGTCTCCGACGCCGCGCGCGCCAAGCTCGACACCCACCGCAAGCGCGCCCTCGCCGCATACCTCGACGCCTGGCGCGACCCCTGCATTCATCTGCGCGACACGCAGTACACCAACCGCAGCTCGCACCCCAATCAGGCCGGCGGCACGCCCGGCGGGCGTCCGACTTCCGGGTCGGCCGCGCCCGTCGACAGCGCCGCCTTCCTCAAGGGCATGTCGAGCAAGGACCGCGATGCGATCAAGGAGAAGTTCAAGGCTTTCAATGCGGCGTTTGACGATGCGCTGGCGCGGCATCGCGGGTATCGCTTCGAGGCGGAGGTTAGGGCGCTGCTGGGCCGCGAGGTGCAGGCTATGATTGAGCCGCTGTATGCGCGCTTTTGGGACCGGTATCATGAGATTGACAAGGGGAGGGGGAAATATGTCAAGTATGGCAAGGGCGAGATGACTTCGTTGCTGGCGGGGTTGGCGTCTTAAATTTGTGGCTGATTTCTCGATGTCTGTTGGAGGTGGATCGGTGCGCTGCATCAATTCGCTGCGTCAGTTCGACGGTCAAAAAAAGCCTGGTGGTCGCTGGTCCTGCAGACGCTGTCCGATCATCTTTTGCGAGAGCACAGCGTCAAAGCCAGCGTAGACCCACGCGCGCCACCAACACTCACTTCAGCGGGACAAAATGCCTCACGCCAGTGCCGCATTGGATCCTTAGGTAAAGTAACCCGCGTCGGGCCGTGCAGATGATCACCAACACAGCCTGGTCCGCACACGTCCCTGCGAGTGTCCTGTTGGTATGTCACATCTGGGATCAACGGAGATCGCGCCTAGCGGGACCTGCAGTTGGTACCTTCTTCCGACTACATGTCGTCTTCGGCCTACACTTCACCGCATCACGCCTGATATCCATAGATGAACGCTCTTGCAGAGACGGCCAAACAATCAAAGGTCGCGAGCACAGAAGCACAAGAGAAGAGGAAAAGACGAGAGAGTAACCGCTTGAAGAAGCAACAAGCAAGACTGCCGCAGATAGTCTAATGCAAGCTAGTATACAATGCAAACGGCACGAAAAGAAAAAGGCCCACCCCCCTAAAACTACTCCGGCCACCACGTCGTCTCCTGCCACTCCCCACCAGCATCCCCCCACACCTTCGCATCATCCCCACACAGCTTCCCCCACCCTACATCCCCACCACCCTGCCACGTATGCGCGCCCTCGCGCTGCAAGCCCGCCGGCCACCAGACATGCTCGCGCTCTCCGCCGTTCACGCCACCCAGCACCACCGCCGGTAGCGTACGCGCATATGCCGCAAGCTGCACATGCAACGGCCTTGGCCGCCGCGTCTCGCTGTCATAGTACAGCGACGAGTCCTCGTACGCGGACAGCGGGCGCTGCGCACGACTGGTGCCGGCGCCAGCGGCATTGCGCGCGGCAGAGCCAGCAGGCGGGGCAAGCGGGTCCCAGGGTTGGGCGTTAGACGGCAGACGCAGGCGAGCGAGGGGCTCGATGGGGGCGACGCCGCGGGCGTAGAGCAAGGGGCGCAGGCGGGCGGCGGAGGCGAGCCAGGACTTGGGCCAGCCGTCGGAGTCGGGGGCGGCGCCGGGGGGGTGGTCGGTGAAGGAGGGGAGGGTGACGGGGGCGATGCCGGTCTCGAGGTCGGTGAGGAGGGCGACGTTGGCCCAGGAGGTGTTTTGTGGGGGTAGCGAGGCGTTGCGGCCGGATGCTGGGGTCCAGAAGGGGGGTTTGGAGGCGAGTAGGGCGCGGTCGGAGAGGGCGGAGAGGGAGGAGAGGGGGATGACGTCCTTGAGGCCGGCGTTGTGGGAAAGCTCGGCGAGCAGTTCGGTGTGGGCGTGCGGGAAGAAGGCTTTGGCATGGTTGGGGCCGGTAGGTGTTGCAAAGTGCGAGAAGATAGAGCCGGCGTAGTCCAGTCCAATGCCAAACTCGTAGATGGTCGCATCCTTGGTCGGCAAGACTTCGGTGTTGCCATTCAGAAATGACGTGCGACGGTGCCAGTTGTCGACGAGTGTGCCAATCCACGTGCGGTGCTTCAGACGGGAGAGCTCGCGTTGAACTTCCTGCTCACCGAAGATCTCGGCGTAGATCTCTTCTGGGATGACAGGCACGCGTTTTGTGGCGGCCGCATTGGCCTTGAGCTTTGCACGACGTAGCAGAGCGCGCACATCGCGGATGGGCCCAATCATAGCGCGGCCGGAGAGAAAGCGAGGATTGGCATCTGTGGATGCCGGGAAAGATGTGGGTTTCAGCAACGACGCTGGAGAGGCAGAGCAGCGGGGATTGTAGACTTTGCCTTCTTTGCACTCTGCCTGAGCGGCGAAGACGATTCGCTGCTGAATGTGTTCCTTCATCATGGCGGGGCCGAGGCGCGCGTGGATGTGCATGTTGGCCTCGTGGTTGATGTCAAAGTAGCGGGACAGCAGGACGTCTGGACGCAGCTGGAAATACATGCTACCACCCTCGACGATCATGACCAAGGAGTCGTCCATGTGTGAGTCGAGCCTGTTCAGGTGGTCGAACATGTTGGCAATCAGGCGAGGGGCAACGCCGCCATCGCTGTCTTCGAAGTGCTTTTCCCAACCGATCAAGCTGGGTGGGGGAAAGCCAAGGGCGGCGGAGGAGGTGAGGGTCTTGCAGAGACCTACGGACGCGGCCGGCGCGGGGACGAGGAAGAAGACGTAGGAAGGTCGGAAGGGAGCAGGTACCCAGTCGTGGTAGTTCTTATTCTGAGCGGTCGTATTAGTAGAGGCACTCGTGGCCTGAGGGGCGGAAGCCGTACATTCGTCACAAACAGGCCCAGGAACAACAAGGTGAAAGCAAAAGCGCCGGCAATGAGCCATCGAGGTCGTCGTGTCGCCCAGGCAGGGGCGGCTACTGGTTTGTCTGCATACGCAGAGACGGCGCTGCGTTCGCCAAACCGGTCCTCCTCGTTATCGACAGTCGCATACTTTGGCCCCCGTGAGGACATTGGCCAGCGTAGTCGCGCCATGACTCGACCCGTCGTTGTGGAGAGTCACCAATGAGTGGAATGGAGGAAGCGCCAGTCAGGGAGTAGAGACAGGCATAATACAAGGAAGGAACGGCAACGGCATACGGCGCGTGACAGGAGACGATTTGCGGTGAGAGTTCCTTGGGTTGCATGGCATCTCACATGCCGTGGCCAGGGCGGGCGCCCGCGTTTGGGACACCCCGCCTCTTTTTCCCCGTGGACTCTTCCCCCCTTTTCAAATATAGACGCGTGGAAATCTTGCAAGTACACTACTGTGTTAAACGGAAGCCTAGGGTTCTATTGGCTACTCAGGGGACGGCAAAACCACGCCGTGCAAATGCTGCAATCGCTATGTCTGGAAGGCCTGAAAAATACCGTTTCTGCTAGTCCTCCTCCGCTGCAGCTGGGGGCCACACAGCTGGACCGCTACCATCTTGCGGCCGATTTGGGTGTTTGTGGGTGTGCACTGGGGCCTTATCCCCTTCTTCATCTTCTCCCCCTTCCTCTGACGACTGGTCCTCAGCAGCCTCTTTCTCCTCTTCTTCCTTCTCCCTTTGTCTAGCCTCTTCCTCCTCCTTCTCCCGCTGAATTTCTTCCTCTGTCTTTGGCATTGGGCGGTAGTCGGGGTATGGTCGCTCACCCTTCTGCAATGTGTTGTGGAAGACAGCATCCTCGTGCTTCCCGCATAGCAGGTCCCAGCCCAGCCAGTTGCCCTTGTCTGCGTAGCCGCCTCCCGCTCTTGCCTTTCCCAGCGGCAGGTCTTCAGAGTCGTCGCGCACATACGGCCACCACTCTCGTCCGTCACGCGTCGTCAGGTATGGTTCGTCAAAGGTAGGCTTGGCGTTACGAATGATGGTCTCCGCATAGGGAGCGAACCACATTCGATTCCACCAGACGTCGCGCCAGTACTTTGGCGGCGTAAAGTGGATCGCGGCAAAGATATGCTGAGACGCTATGTTCATGCCTAGGGACAAATCCGACCACTTGAGATGGGATGGAGGTGCTGGCACACTTTCGTTCAAGTCTCTCGTCGAATCCAATCCCGGAATCTGAAACGGCGGCGTGGCAGAGAGAATGTCGTCGGGTAGTGCAGGGTTGATCTCGTCAAGTGCGCCTCCAGAGTGGAGGAAACGCTGGGCGGCCGAGTCCTTCGAGTGATCGCCATCGTACTGTGTCCACGTGAGGAAGTTGTTGTAGTAAGCGACCGTCTGGAAGAGTTTGGACTCGTAGTCGATGGTGACGTGGTATTCTGTCCTGTTCTCGGGCACAACGTATGGCTCATTGAGCTTGATCCATTCCATGTGACCCTCGCCACCCCAGCCGTCTATGTGCCACCTGTATTGCATCATGTCCTTTGGCAGGTCGCCGGCCGCCTTGGAGCGGGCATATTCCTGGATTCCAAAGATGTTGGAAAAGTAGAACTGATCCGAGTCGACGGTGTAATTGGTCGAGATTAGATCCAGGGTCGCCTGGAACAGATCACGCACGTCGCCCAGGGGACCAATGATGGTACCTGAGTTGAGCCAGCGAGGCCGGTTGAGATGTCGCCACTTGCCCGAATCGGTCTCGGGGCCGAATGCCCAGCGCGGCAGGGTAGAGTCGGCGACGGCCCAGCAGGCGAAACGCTTGGGGTTCTCCGGCCAGCAGATCTTGTCAGGACCGAAGACAATGGATTGATAGATGTTGTGCTTTTCCATAACACTGGCGCCCATGCGCTGGCGGAGGCGCTCGTTGCCAGCGTCGATGATCTCGTAGTACCGCTTGATAATGACATCAGGAGGCAGCTGCAGCCAAATGTCGTAGCCGTCGAGAATAAAGACGAGATCGTCATGGCGATCTGGGGCAAATGTGTCTAGATAGGCCAAGATGCTGTTGACCTTTTGCATGTGGACCTTGTAGGGGTCTGGGTCTTCCTTTGCACCCCAGTTGATGAAGACGGGTGACGGAAAGTTGAGGGCCGTGCCCGATAGCAGTAAACGACATAAGTTTTTGTTGCTTCTTGTGGCGGGTATGATGTGGTGGAAGGATGTGGGACTTCTCTCGCGCGATGACGAGACAGCGTAGGGGCCATGGGCGTTGGGGTGACTCTGGGTGGAAGGGCTCTAGTCTGCTAGTCAGTCTCCCGTGTCTGTGGTTGCTGTGACGGTGCGTCTGGACGTACAAAAAGGTACAGGATAAGAGCAAAGGCCCCAAGCGCGACGAGGGCCAGCCGTGCGCGCTTGTGGTGTATTACGGAGGAAAGAAAGCTGGCTTCCATGAAGCGCTGCGGGGCGGCGTGCGGGCCTCTAGGTGGAAGTTGCAGTACAAGAAGAGATGAAGGATGTCAGCGACAGCATACTCGCATGCTGCGCGGGGTGTGTAGGAGGTGCCTGGCGTGGCATGAAGTTGGCATGGGGCTGCCGTGTTTCGACCAGACAGGGGGGCCCAAAAGTCGTGGCAGCGTCGCGTGAGGGCGTAGGACACCCCCTCCCCTTTCCTCGGGCCGTACCCAAAACGCGGCAGATACGGCGCCTCCGGCTTGGTTCGTACGCCCCGACGCGTAAGAGCTACGGGCTAGGCTCGCAACCAAGCGGCTCACCAGACTGTGAGCCGCCACTTGTGCTCGCCCGACCGCTGGTCTCTGGCCGCAGATTCGCAGCTATTCTCAGGTCCGTGGGGTGACGCGTGCGGCCAGGGTGCAATCGCGCCTTGGCGTTCCTTGGTGATGTGGCGTCCGCGCGCCTGATAGGCAGCAGATTGCGCCCCAGCCGGCACCGACGGCAGCATCTGCCAGACGAAGATCTATAATTCGCAGAGATTGCTCCACATCATTGGATCAGGGTACGAAGGGCGATCCCTGTCGTCTCCCACCAGACGGCAGCCACCGCCAGATCTCTCGCAACCGACTATGGATTACAGATACGCCACCGCGAACTACAACGCGCGGAACCCACTTCAATCCGACCGCTGCGCAGTTCCCCTGCAGGAAGGTAACGCAGCCAGACGACGGAAACAAGAAATAGAGTTGGATGGAGATGACCACCTGTAAGCGCGAATGCGGTGGTCTTGTGCTCATCTCCGACAATCGTAAAGGGCTCGATGCAGGTATCGCACTTTTGAAGCGCGCATAAGCACGCCATTATTTCAGGTCACTCAGGGGTATGTTCGGACAACATTTCAGCGTTGTTATCTTCAAGCGTGAATAGGGGTAGATTATCTCGCCTGTCCCTTCATGCACCTCCTGGCCTGGGGGCGGCATCGGCTCCGCATCACGAGGTGAAATTGGCGGCGTGCATGGCAGCGCCACACTTTGCTTGACCGCTGCGCTGTCGGGCAACGGCAGGCAGGTTGTCAGCAATCCTGCAATAATAAGAGCAACGAAAAAATAGCATACGCAAATCAATGCTGTGAAGGTAGTAGTCGTGGCATTCACAGCATGCCCCCTTTTAACGGCACAGCTAATGAAAGTGCATCGCACCCCGTTGGGCGGCCCGCCCCTGCAAAGCCCCTGTTGGTGGGGGCTCGCAAGGGCTGGTTGGGTGCTAGCTTGTGCCGGACGAGCCGTGAGGGTCAAGGGCGATCAGATCATCAGGACACGTTGGGCGGGGTGTCCCGGGGCGCCTGCAGAGGGTCCACCAGAAATGTTCTCGTTCACCGTCATTTACAAAAACAGGGCTTGATGTCATGCATCTATACATTTGACTATATGGACTTTGTGTCAGGTATCAAAAGCTTGGTCCTCCAAGAAGATTATCCTCCTATATCCGCCGCCGAACGCCCATGCAAGGTAACAATCGTCCTTGCGAAGCTCTGGGCCGGTCTAGTGCCGCCGCCCGAGCTGTGAAATTGGCCCAAACGCCGTGATGCACGCTAGTCCCCAGAGAATGGTTTGTATCGTACTGAACGTCAATGATGAATGCGTTGGGTCTTCACTTGGATCCCGTCGCCGTGCCTGCCTTTTTGCCCTTGCTGTCCAGCTCCACCTTGCTGTACCACGCCGCGCCCAGCATGGCGATGAACATGCCGAGTCCGTTCATTGGCGACACACGCACGTTGAACAGCACGATGCCAAGCAGGATCGTCAAGCACTGCTTCATGTTGCCCGCCACCGTCAGTGTGAGCGCGCCTGCAAGTTTGTTCGTCTGGAACGACGAAATGTTGAGCACAAAGGCGAGGATACCGTTGCCCAGCAGCGCCAGAGCCAGCGTCCATGGCATGTGGCCCTCGGCGACAAAGGTGCTGAAGTGCCCGAGCTCGCCGGTGACCAGAGCGTAGAAGAGAGCTTGCACCGCCGCGAGCGGTGACATGCGCAGTAGAATCTCCAGCGCGGGAAGGGCAAGGCTGCCAGTCATGAGACGGTTGGAGACGACGGTCTTGACAGACGCCAGGACGACACCAAGTAGTGTCAGGAAGAAGCCGACGACGGTGAAGTAGTAGTCGCCGTACGTGGCGAGGGCAACGCCAAACATGACGGGCACGAGGGCGAGGTATGTGGCACGCGAGTACGTCCTGGCATACCAGACGCGGTAGATGATGATGGTGAAGATGGGACATGTGGATCGCATGATCTGGTGGAACGGTACCGACACGGCGGCCCTGCGATGGGGTTAGCATGGGTCGAAACCCAGCAATTTAGACAACAAAAACTTACAGCGACACGTTTGAGATTGCAATGTTGATGGTGAATAGAAAAGAAAAGGCGACGAGGATCAAGTTCTCCCGTGTGTTGAGCTTGCTCAAGCTAAAGTGGCCCTTGAGGAGCAGCGCGGTGCAGCCAATGGACACGCAGGTGGTGTGCAGGGCGGTGAGCAGCCAAGGGAAGCGGAAAGAGCCTAGGACGGCCTTGTTGTAGATGGTGAGGCCCAGGTTGAGGGCAAAGTATCCGGCCAGATACAGGAGCTTTGTGCGCGTGGCCACGTCGTACTCTGCGGCAACACCGGGCGCGCTCGAGGCCATCTCCTTGGTTGCTAGCCGTTGAGACTCCACGTCGCGGCCAGCAGCTGGGTCGCGCTCGGACTGCAGCAGGCCGGTGTGGGCGGTGTCGTTGCCTTCATCGTACTCGAATTCGGCGGGGCCAGGGAGGGTGCTCGGCTCGGCGCGGAGCTTCTCTGGGGACTGTGAGCGTTCGCGAGACGCCATGACTGGAATGGCGGCAGGGCTGAGTGACGGCGGGCGAGAGTGGCCGCGACGACGTGAGCCTTGAGTGCTGTGGGTGGTGGGTTCGATGAAGGTGCTCCTGGAGCCGACGCGGGACGGAGGAAGTGCAAGGGGAGGTGATAAAGAGGACATGCCGTAAGCGGCGGGCTGGGCACGCGCCGAGGGTCGTGTGTGGGAACAGCAAGCGAGCGAGCACCGCGACCGTGCAGGGCTCGACCAGGCCGGGGGAGAGGGGACACGGGGGGTGGGTGGGGAAGGGGCAGCCACGGAGCACAAAGCAGGAAAGGCCAGTCGGAGGGCTGATCGGGGCGAGGGAGATAGCGTGGGTCGCAGTGGTGCGGCCTTGTCAGCAGGACGCCAGGCCTGCGCTGGACGGGGCCGTTTTGGGGTGCTTGCTGGAGGCCTGCTCTCTCTCTCCCCCTCTGGCCGTCGGAACAATCGGCCGTTGGAATTCCCCTACGCTTTACCGCATACGAAGGCCTCGACCGGGCGCGCGCGCGACACGAGCAGCATCAGATACAAATTGCACCCGGCGCTGCTGCCATTCCTTTGGGGCCAGCAGAAATGCAACAGGCACGAAGCGCAATTCCGGATCGCGCGCTTGGCGGTGGCGGGCGCGACCACTCAGGGCTGAAGCTCGCTGGCCTTGGTGGGCATTGCACCAACTGATGCAATAGCAAAACACGTCACGACAATAGCCCTCGCGGCTGCGACGGCAAGCGGAGGTGGGCTGGCTGGCTGGCTGAAACCTCCATGGCTGCAATAGGGGGAGCGGGCTGCAGGTGTATTACCAGCCGTCGACCACGGTGGCCATCGTTATTGCATCGTGACCGGCGATATTCCAGGCTGCGTGCCACGGAGGCGGAAATCAACAATACAAGCTCAGGCACGATGCAGACTAGCCCGCGCGCGCCCTACTATCGGACATATCACCTCCGTGGGGCATGGACCACCCTAGACAGCGTGGCGGGCGATGATTATTATCTATCCACGAGGCCACGCGAGTGGTCAATGGCCACCCAATTCTCGGACACACCTGCGCTGCTGCCAGCCACCTTTCCCCCCCCCACCCCCAAATGCAGCCCGCGAAGGGTCCCGTAACAAGCCGCATTATTATTATTGCAAATCGTGATTCACGACTTCGTGCATGCACCTGCTCACAGGCTTTCGATCCTCTGACTAGCAGCCCCCCCTCCTAAGGCGTCTGAACCTGTATCTTGCCGTGCATAGTCTGCGTCGCCGCCGGGCTCGAGCTTGCTGACTACGCATCTTCTCGTTGCTCCTCCTTGGCCTTCCCAGCCAATCCCCTCCATCCACCTCAACAGAATCCAATCATGTCCAGCACATCCACAGTACCGTCGAGGGTCAACGGCCAGGCCGGCCCCCAGAATCCGGCCCTGGTCGTGCGCGGCTCCGACAACTTGGGCGAGCTCAAGGTCAAGAAGATTTGCTGCATTGGTGCGGGCTACGTGGTAAGTTGCCCCCAGCCCCTGAAGCCACCCACCCCACGTGATTTCAATGCCCGCGAGAGAACATTCAAAGGACCAACATGACCAAAGGGAGGCCCAACCTGCGCCGTTATTGCCAACAAGAACCCGTCCATCGCCGTGACCGTTGTCGACCTCAACGCCAACCGCATCGCCGCCTGGCAGTCGGACAATCTGCCCATCTACGAGCCCAACCTCTTCGAGACGGTCACCGTACCCCGTGACGGCATCAAGGGCTCTCGCGAACCCAATCTCTTCTTCACCACAGACGTTGACAAGGCCATTGCTGACGCCGACATCATCTTCCTATCTGTCAACACACCCACCAAGGTTGCTGGCCAGGGTGCTGGTCTTGCCCTCGACATCGGCTACCTTGAAGCTGCTACCCGCACCATTGCCCGCTGCGCCACCTCCGACAAGATCATTGTCGAAAAGTCCACCGTCCCCTGCCGCACTGCCGAGTCGTTGCGCGACATCCTCGCCGCCAATGGCAAGCCCGGCGTTCGGTTTGATGTGCTGTCCAACCCCGAGTTCTTGGCCGAGGGCACCACCATCTCCGATCTCCTCTACCCTGACCGCATTCTGATCGGCTCCCTTATGGACGTCCACGGCCAGCGTGCCGCCGCAGCTTTGGCATCCGTCTATGCTGCTTGGGTCCCCCGCGCCCGCATCATCACCATGAACCTCTGGTCATCTGAGCTCTCCAAGATTAGCGCCAACGCCCTGCTTGCCCAGCGCATCTCTTCCATCAACGCCCTATCAGCAGTCTGCGAGGCTACTGGTGCCAACGTCTCCGAGATTGCCTATGCCGTCGGTCTCGACAAGCGCATTGGCCCACACATGCTCAAGTCGTCCGTTGGCTTTGGCGGCTCGTGTTTCAAGAAGGACGTTCTCGGCCTCGTGTACCTATCCGAGTCGCTGCATCTGCCCGAGGTGGCGGCCTACTGGAAGGCCGTCGTCGACATCAACGAGTGGCAAAAGGACCGCTTCACCCGCCGCGTCATCTCCAGCCTCTACAACACGCTGATGAACAAGCGCATCGCCGTCTTCGGCTTCGCCTACAAGAAGAACACCGGCGACACGCGCGAGTCGGCCGCCATCTCCGTCGTCAACCACCTCGTCGCGGAGCGCGCCAAGGTCAGCATCTACGACCCGCAGGTCAAGAAGGAGCAGATCTTCGCAGACCTGCGCGAGACGAACCCCAACCGCCTCGACATCGAGGAGTGCGTGTCGGTGGCGCAGACGCCGTACGAGGCCTGCGACGACGCGCACGCCATCATCATCCTGACCGAGTGGGACGAGTTCAAGCCCGCCGAGGAGCCGACGACGCCCGCGCTGGGGCCCAGCACCGCCGCCGGCACCGCCGAGCAGCGCGCCGCCGCCGTCGCCGCCACGCCCGCCGTCACGCCCATGGAGCTGTCCGCCGACACCCACATCAGCGGCCTGCACACCGTCGCCAGCAAGCCCAACACCCCGCGCCTCGACTGGCAGCGCATCGCCGGCCAGATGAGCAAGCCCATGTTTGTGTTTGACGGCCGCAACATCGTCGACGTCACAGCGCTCGAGAAGCTGGGCTTCCGCGTCGAGACCATTGGCAGCTCACGCAGCTTCAGGCATGTCTAGACGAGGCGCCCCGTGAGGGAGGAAGGGCCTGCGGCGACGACATGGAGGCGTTCCGTGCGGGAAGCGTTGTACGATAGCGGCTTCAGCACATACACATATTTCAGAAATAGATTGGGATATTGCACCCTAGAAGGCTTTTCGGTTGAATTTCATTTTGCATTCCTTTGTTGAAAGAGTCACGTGATGACCTCCTGACTTCTCCCCTTCGTGTCCCACGCCCTGATTAGTTTCCCCCACGACGATTCCCTTCCGCAGTCATTTGTTGCTCGCCGTATGCGTGCTGACTGCCAAATAAACCATGCCGAATCCAACCCTGCCAACGCCAACCATGTCCACCGTCAAAAGCCTGCCAGAAGTGCCAAAACGAAGAAAAACATGCATGTTGCAAAGACGTCAAGAAACCCAACACTCAAACATAACCTGCCCTCAGCCGTGATGGTCGCAGCCACTTGACCAAGTATCTCATCACATCTTACGCAGCCTGCGCACAACATCCTCACGCGCAACAGGCCTACCAAGGAGTCTGCTGGCGTTCCTGAGCACCGTAAGCCACAGCCCCGGCGTGTCGTCAATCGCCCGCTGCAGCACAGCGCGCAGCTGCACATCCTCCTCGTCATTAAACCCGCGCGCGTCAGCCGGGAGACCATCCACCTCCTCCTCGTCAGCATCACCCTCATCATCACCATTGGCATCACCATCAGCATCACCATCGGCATCGCCATCAACATCATCGTCAGCATCATCGCCCTCATCATCGCCATCCTCTGCCTCAACGGGCGCAGCCACCCGCCCAGCGCGCAACGTGCAGCGCGTGCGATCCAGCGAATCCGTCTTCATATGCATGTAGTCGCGGGCATCGAAGCGGGCGTCACCAAGAGCATGAGCCACGCGCGGCCCGTTGCGCGTGAAGCGGCCGTAGACGGCGGCAGTGGTCCACGGCGTGGGGTGCGGGCAGTGGTCGTCGAGGTAGGTGGCGATCCAGCCCCACTGGCGGCGCTGGTTGACGCGCAGGCGGTAGATGAGGATGTTGGCGGTGTCGCGCTCGACGGGGACGCGGCGCGAGTGCGCGGCGTGCGTGTTGATGCGCGTGCTGGTGGGGCCACGGCGGGCAACCTGGCGCGTGGTGCGGCGGGAGGGGGGTGGTGTGTTGGAGCTGGTGGTCTGGGGGGTGTGGAAGAGTGGGGATGATGAGGACTTGGCCGGTGGGCTGGAGTGGTTGTCTTTGGCCTTGGCTGGGTTGTTGTTGTTGTTGTTGTTGTTGTCGTCGTCTTCATCGTCGTCATCGTCGTCGCCGCTGTGCTGGGAGTTAGGTAGTGGCGAGGGCGAGGGCGGTGTCGGGGCAACCAGGGGAGGCAGGCGACGACGGCTGATGGCTTCGGCGACGCTCTGGTCAAACTCTTGTTGAGGGTTCTGGTATGTCTGCTGGTGACGAGGATTTGGTCCACCAGTTGAACGACGCCCTGAACGGTGAGGCATGTCTTCGAAGGCACGGTTGTTCGTGACCTCGCCCAATGCACGCTGTGAGCTTTGGTCGACCATCCTTCTGTGGAGATGCGGTGCATCGGAAGCCAGATCAGCTGAAGCTGGTTCTGCACGCTCCTGATATTGAGCTCGACTGAGAGGGTACATCTGATCCTGGCTTGGGTAGAATGGCTGGCTGTGACCAGCACCAGGAACTTGGCGAGTCCAAGCACGAGAACGCTCTTGATCAATGAGAGCATTTCTCCCATAGTGAGCAGCCATGCCACGTTGTTCTTCGTAAGGGCTGATCTGATGCTGGCCCAAGTCACCGTTGTAGCTTGCGCCCTGAGCATAGTGGCTAGACATCATCATTAGTGATAATTTTCTTGGCGGTGAAGATGTAGAACGTGTTACTTGTTGCGAGCCATCTTCTGAGGATCTTGAGAGTATGTCAGCTCTTGCAAAGCATATGAGAAGGATCCCGTGGATCCAAAGGGTGTGCCATTTGGCAAGGATGGCATTTACCAAAGATGAGGTTGGTGGATGTAGGGAGGGAAATCGGTACTTGATGGTAGACTGCAGCTCGCGTTAGATTAAATGTTCCAAGACACTGACTACCAGCAGCGAGATTGATTTTTGGGGGCCTTTTACGGTCGGTCTCCTTGGTGGAGGTGGAGAGTTTTGGTGGTAGAAAGAACAATGCGTGGCTTCACGCGAGACTCAATAAAGAGCAGCGGCAATTGCATGACGTATGTTTAATTTCGGTATGGCTTCATGTTCGTGCGAAGATGTCCTCAGAGCTCAGGCAGTGGCGTTGATGAGGGCAAGCTTATAGGGCAAAATGGCTCTCAGATGCGAAGCGTGATGAAGGTGAGATTCTGGTCCGGTTTAGTGACAACGCTTCCTCGTCTCTTGAGGGGTGCGGGAGAGCGTAGTCACTTCGATTTGAAATGAATGGTACTAGGAACTTCGAAAAGTCCTCGGGTTCTCTCATTCTTCCTCAAATCCTAAAAGTGTGCTAGTGAGTAAGGTGAGGTGAAAGGAGCTGATGGCTATGAGATACTTCCCCGAACTCACAGCACACCTCCACTTTGACTTTGAATAGAACTCCCTCAATAAAATAAGACTCTGCTGGACATGCAATAGCCGAGTTACATAAAGTATCGCTGTTGATATACGGTACTCCTAGCCTTGATGGTGCGACATCATTATTGCTGGGTGGCACTTGCCCACATGCGCCGCATTCACTTTCCTATACAAAAAGTCTCTTACAAGGAAAAGCAGCGAACGTGATAGACCGGAGTAAAAATATCTTGAATTCGTTACATGTCATACATTATTGCTAGGTGTTACGCCAATTTCCTGCGTCGTTTGTTAGCTTGAGTCTTCGAATGACTCTAGGCAAAGGACTTACCCATTCAAAGCCGATAGGCTATCGCAGTGACATGTAGACTGCTCGAGCCTCCCACTTGGTTGCCTTGGCGGCTGAGCTCTTAGATGTAGATGTGTTTGAGGGGTGTGGTGAAGTAGACTCGGATCGGGCAGAGGATGTAGAGGATGACAGTGTAGATGCTTTGGAAGAAGATGTTTGGACGCTTGAGATGCTGTTGCACCGGTCATTGGCATAGTCACTTGAAGGCATGTTGAGCGGTGTTTTGATTTGTGATTGGGAATCAGGCTGCAAACTCATACGAGTCTTCGTGTTTTGTCGGAATGTGTGATGCACAGAAAGGGAAACAGCAGACACAAGCACGTCTTATATGTCCTTATCATCAGCTCGCGCCCTGCCGCTGACACACGCTGCCTCATCTCCGCACGCTCGGTTAGCTCGACATGTGCTTCCATGCGCCCTACATTGCAGACAGCACGGCGGTGCATCAGGCAACCTCGGAGTCGGCATTGCGGCTGAGCTCAATGGTGATTGGGGTCGCTGACCAATGGCCTGATGCCTGAGTCACCCGGCGCAGGACGGCAACACTGCATTCTTACCAAGCAGTTGCAGGGAAGTTACCGCAATCGGCACAGGAATCAAGCATAGCCAAGAGTGAGATGCCGACGCGAAGAAGTGTGCGGCATGATTTGCGCCAATGACTCCCAACCAGCCGAGTCTAGTCCCAGTCGAGAATGCTGATCAAACTCGGCCGAGTCCCCAATCCATGCACTCGCAGTCTCCTTCCTGTGAGAGACTTGCAAGCTTCGGTGATTGCAACATCTAGCACCTGGCATCCTCTTGCAGAAGATCGAAGAGGGTTCGCGGACAGGCAGCACAGAGCAAACAAAGGCCGCGCCGGTGAAGGTTGCATCATGTATGTTGGTCGTAGGGCGGTGCATGGGGCCTGCCTGCTTCTTGGCGCGGCCACCACTCATACGCCGTCATCTTGCGCCATGCCCATCCTTGCCTGTTCCGCTAGCGAACAGCTCGTACGAGGCCTCGTCCGAAGGCGTGTCTTGCACGAGTGCCATTGTGCTGGTGGGTGGGGCCCCACGTGCGCTCTGCTTTCCTCTGTCAGCACAGAGTAACACCACCAATGACTGATGGCACCCTTCTGTCCATGCGTTCTCTGCATTGCAAGGTGACTCATCTGTCCGATCTATGGACTTGAAACCCGTTTAGTATATGGTATCTCACCGTGGCGCTTCGGCGATCCCGCATAGCATCACCCTCTTTTCGACCATATCCTCGCTGCTCCTAGGATCATTGTGTGTAAAGTGAACTACACCCGACAACTAGACCCATTGGGCGCATGCGTCGCACATGATTGACCAGCTGCTGAAAGAGTAAGACGAGGCTGCGATCCCGGCCGTGCGCGACAGTTAGCTCCACGGCACTTTACTAAGCGCGAGCCTACTGGCACCACCAGTGCGAACGGTTTCTCCACAAGCGATGACAACATCGTTAAGCGAGCCACCAGACTCAATGGGACATTCCTGGAACTCTGGAATGCACAATGGCTCAATTTTGTTCTTTGTTCTGCTAGCAAGGACCCGCCCTGCACCGTGTAGTCTTCCACCGGATCTGCCTGACATATCATCTCCTTTCAGACGAGTCTTGCTCTGCTTTGACATAACCTTGTGACGCTTGCCACAACTCCCGCTCAGACTGACCTGCGCCCTGTTGCGCTCCATCATTGCCCTTGCCATTCTTCTCCTTCTCCTTGTTCGCTCCCTCCGCCGTGGGTCTCATCCCAACGATGCTTTCAACCAGCACCTCCTCCACCCCCGCCATGGCCCCTCTCCGGAACCCCGTCCAAGTGTCATGCACCGGCACGCGAGGCAACCATCCCAGGTGCGCCCACTGCGACGACTGCACCGCATTGTTCGTGTACAGCCAGACAACGCCCCTCGCCGCCCCCGAGTCCTCCCCCACCGGCTGCAGCACCGTGACTTGATACTGATCACCGCCCCACGACGCCACGATGCCCAGCGCAAAGACGTACCCCGCGGGCATCCCGCGTTGCGTGACGTGCAGCAGGACGAGCAGCCGCAGCGCCATGGCCGGCCACTGCTGATCGGTGCCATCGCTGAAGAAAATGGCCTGCGAGCGCACGCTCATGTTGCCGTAGAGCTCTCTGACGGTGCGTGTGAACGTCGCAGAGCGCCAGATCTGATGCAGCTGGTCGTACGAGGGCATCGACGGGTGAGGCGAGGGCCCCAGTGCCGTCTGAAGCGACACTTGCAGCGCAGTCAGCCAAGAGAGGCGCACGTCAACGGTGTCGTGGTGATGATGGCGCTGCAGCCGCGAGGCTTGCACTCCGTAGAAGTGTTTGAATGTCGTGAGGTTGCTGTCCAGGCCGTGGTAGGTTGTCGTGCCGATGATGGGTTCGGCTCTCGCAGGCTTCCAGGGGTTGGGGCGGAAGAAGAGGTCCTGATAGGTCATGGAGCCGAAGGATGGGTCGTAGATATTAGGCCTAATGTTGCTTAGGGCGCGTTCGTGGGTGTTGTCAAGATCGCGTGCGCGGATCTCCTCTCCAGTCTGGGCGTCAACGGGCTCGGTGAAGCTGTTGGGGTAGTCGTGCGGATTCACATCCTTCAGGATGTCGTGTATTGTCGTCATGATGATGTGCACTAGGTGTTGAGAACAGTGTGGTCAACGTGTGACATGAAAGGGCCTTTTTGAAAAGGGCCCCTTTTTCGTTGCTAATGGTGCAGTGCGCGAATGTGAGTGAAGTTAATTCTCAAAGCCCTCCTTTCACTCACTCTGAGATTTCTCGTCAATACGCCCAAAGTTCTTCTAGATTACATCTTGATATGTATCAAAACCGAGACCAAGATTCTCAGCAGGAGCACATTGGGCAAATTGCTCTTGAAATTATCGGAAACCTTTGAAAGTGGGTACCTATTGTGCGGTGAGGTCGTACTATTGCTTCATCCAAGAGACAATCTTATTGAGCTTTAAACATTTCATTTATTTTATTGAGCATCTTCTCATAATACACATTCGCAGCGTCAGGCAATTCAAACCCTAATGGGCTATTCCCAAATCGTATCAAAGCGAAGCAAATTCAAAAACCAAACCCATCCTGAAAGCAGCACTAACGTGCCAACAGACACCACTACCCAGAATCCCATAAAACAGTATCTTGTGTTAAGGACCCTGAACGCGTTCATATCATGCGTCAGACAATGAGCCGAACGACTTGGTCATTGCTCGTGTGACAGGTCCAGGTCGCTGTTTCTGGTCGGCCTTGGTAGAAGCGACTAGCTGGGATGGCTTAGTCACATGAGACTGGCTTGTTCCGACAGAGCTCTTCTTCGACCTCTTCCGTCCAGACGTGGAGGTGACTCCTGCCCCTTTCCTCTTCTTCAAAGTCGTCTTTGTAGTTATTGTGTTCGCATCGCTGACGGGTAAGGAATCTTCTTCCTCAGACAGGCCATCGCCAGAATATCCTCCATTAGAAGCACCATTTCCAGCAGAAAGCCCATGCGTGCCATTAGACGCTCCCACAGAAGCAGAAGTCCCATCTCCTGCCCCTCCGCCGAAGTACACACTCGTCGAAAGATCCCCCTTGCGCGTCCGATCCAGCATGAAGCGAAGCGCCACCGGATCCAACAAAATCCACGCATACCGCATATGCCTGCTCTCAGCCAAGTAGTGCGCAAACTCAACCAGCGGAAAATGCGTTCTGAGCGCGACTTCCAACGTGCTCTGATCCACGTTGCCACGCACCGGCACGAGATACTGCGCCTCGAGCGTGTTGTTCCTGCGCACCCCCTTGACCCAGTCGTTGGCGCACTTGCGCACGCTCGACGTGCCCGCTGCCAATCCGAACAGCGGGGCCATCTGCAGCGGCGTGAGGGGCGTGCGCGGCGGCATGGTCGACAACCAGTGCGCGTTGGGGTCGTGCGATAGCAGGCCGAAGTCCCAGGCGAGCAGACACGCCGACGGCAGGTTGTTGCTATGGTGCCAGTTGAGTCTGATCGAGATGGAGGCTTCGCGAGCCTGGCGCGCGGCCTGCTCGAAGGGCCAGTTGAATTCGGCGTCGGTTGGCTCGCCGCCGTGCATGATGGCTGCGTTCTCTTGGATGGCGTAGCGCCATGGCGAGCCGCTGAAGAGGCGCCAGTGCGGAGGGGTGTCGGTGGCAATGTTGCCAGGCGCGTGGTGCAGGAAGATGTAGACGTCGGCCAGAGCGCTAGTCGTGTCTAAAGGGACGCCCGGACGGCTGGAGAATATGTGGTGGTTGGGCGAGTGACAGGATTCTTGGATGAGCCAGATATTGCGGACAGTGCGTGTGCAGCCTGTTTGTTCGCCCAACCAATAAGTAAGGAGATCCAACTGGGGCCCAGTAAAAGAGTGTCTGGGTACAAAATCGCTCATGTCGAAAAGGAGATGGTGGAAGATGTCTCTGTGAAGATATATGTAGCGCCAATAGTTGCGTCGATCGATAACCATCCAGTCGTACACCATTGCCAGCGAGGGTAGCGGAGAAGCAAAGAGTTCAGGATACATAATGGTGAGATCTGCAAAGCCCTGATAGACAGCGTAGAGTCCACAATGGTTGTTCGTGCCTGGAATCTCTCTAATACAGAATCCATTCAATGCGCGAAGGTTCAGGAGATCTTGAAGGGCTAGCGTCAATGTTCCACCATAGAGCGGATGCGCATGAACCCATAGGATGATATCTGACGTCGGCGAGGGGAAATGAATGTCAAGCAACCCTGGAGGACTTTCGAATCCGATTGCATTAATGGCGCGAGAGTAGAATGTCATGTTGGCTTAAGGTGTTAGCCAGTTGTTGGACAAGAAGCACGGCATTTTGGAATACCGAATGCCAGGTAGGAACGCGTTGAATGCAGAACAAACTATTTCTTTGTATCTCATCAAGTTGAGCGCAGGTCCAGAAGCGGCTTTCGGGGTGTGCCAAATGTAATGGATCAAGATTCAAAGAGTTGGGCGAACAAAGGGTGCAGACCCAAAAAAAGTCGGGAGAAGGGTTGCAGAACCCCCTAAGTCAATCCTGAAACCGGGTTGCTTTCGACTTTAAAGATCCTGGTGCGGACTGTCAATCCAAGTTTGAGCGGAATCCCTCAGAGCGCTTCGTGGAGTCGCCACCGCACCGCAACCCGATATTCGCCCACCAACTTTGCATTTCTGCCGCATATCGTACATCGCTACGGTGCTTGAGACGGTGACATGATCACTCTAGGGGCAGACGGAGGTCTGGGATAATTCCTTTCTGGTGAGACTGATGGCGGGCGTTCATAGTATGGGCCAGAGCCTAGCCTACCATGAGCATCATATCCTGTGCCCGGCAATAGAGGATCTTCGTCAGGTCTGATCCGAAAATCATATCTTGATCGATCGGTGTGAGTTGCACTTGTTGCGAGAGTAGTGATAAGATCTGGGCTCGGCTGCGTTGATGGCGTTGCATCAGACAGGCTGGTTCGTATTTCACTTGTCCTCCTTACAAAGCTCGAGAGGGTTAATGGCATGCCACTAGCATCTTTACCGACACCAAACCACCCGCCGTCGTTGGCGTGTTCATCATAGTACGCTCGAAATTTACCTGGCGAATTTATCTCGAGGAATTTGCCCGAAGTGATGATATCATGCCAATGCTCGAGGGTCGTTTCAACAAAGACCGTTGATCAAGAAAAGGAGCTTTTTCCGGCCTGAAATTTTCAGAGATTGCAGCGTCGGCTGTTGAAGCATACTTGCTTATCTTGTGGATCACATCTTTGCAAGCAGGTCTCAGGCCCAAAACTGCGCTGAGCTGCTTTGGAGTGACCTTTACCTTCGGATTCGCTGGAGATTTCCATTCATCGTGTGGGTCGTTCAACATCTTGCCGCAAAGCAGCATGAGCGTTTCTGCTTTCATGTCAAAGCCAATCCTATCTTGATGCGCTTCCGAAGGACTCAGTGCAAGTTTAGCTACAACATATGGATAGTTGTCCTCAGCATCCAAAGGCTCCCAAGACCCCAAGATGTTGTGGTCTTCGTCCCTCTGAAATTGCCAGTCTGTTGGACTGAACATGCTCCAATGGGGATCTACCACATGCGAACCAGGGCTGTGGTGTACATATATGTACAAGTCGGCAGTCGGTCCACTTGTGTTGATTGTAGTACCCTCTCTTCCTTCCTTCACGTAATGCACATTGCTTCCTACTCTTGACTGTAGTAACCATATAACTCGAATCTTACGATCATAGCAACCACTCATCTCGCCGAGCCATTGAGCTAGTGCGTCCAGCTGCTCGTTGGTAAAATTGTGCTTGTGGGAAAATGCACCAATGTCATACGCGAGATGATGCCACATGTTATGATTTTTGATAACGTATTTCCACATTTCATGACGTTCAGACCCTGTGAGCCATCCAAGGGCTGCTTGGAGGGTGGGAATTTGGCGAGGGAAGATGGTCGAGTTCGCAGCCGCTAAACTGACGAAACCCTGGTAGATAGCATATAGACCGCAATGATTATTGGTACCAGGGGTATGTCTTACTCGCCATCCCGCTGCAATGCGAACACCCAATTCTGCGTCTGCATGTTGTAATTGCGGAGATCCATTATCATTTGTAGTCCGCAGGATCTGCACTGGGTTGAGGCGTGACGCAATAGCTAAAAGACCCGGGAAGGATTCAAATTGGTCTATGGAAACCAACCGCGTAAATGTTGGAGCCATCTGATGAATGGATGCACTTGCGTCAGTAAGAGATTGAAACTGTTAGTTTGCACGAGTGTGTCAGGGACCAGGTAAGAATGAAGCATGACGTTGCCTATTTCACTTACGACATGTATTCCGATACGACAGGTCCGCTCTTTGTAGACCGTCCACAAAGGTTTTTCCGGAATCGTTCGTCCGCAAAATCAACGGCCCAGAAGCGATTATGGGATGACCTCACAACAAAGAAGAACTAATCCACAGTGGGAGTAGCGATGCGCATGTTGCAGCGGGATTTTGCAAGTGATTCTCGAAGCAGCGTGACGGCTGATAAGCACTTTTTGATGCACTCCAGACAGTAAGAGTGGCATGAAATCATGCGAACCCACATTACATCCATCCGTTTCACAAGACATCTGAACCAGAAGGCAAGCCACGGCATGTTGAGCAAAATAAGGTGACCAGCATTGTTCGTTCTTAATTACGCATCGTCCAGTGATTGGACTAGACACGGAATATGATGCTAGCATTTTCATGTAAAGCAACCTGCAATATTGTTGCAAGCAACAATAAAAGAACTAAGCAGGACGACATGGCCAGCGAAAGTGGACAATGGCGCATAATATAACGGAGCATGACAAAGTATCGCATCACTGTGAGGCTGGATTGAAATCAGCATAACAGTTGACGAAGAGGGGTAAGAATCAGATGCCGCCGGGATGGGTCGTACGTGGAATGTAGGAGCGCCCCTCGGCCCCAGGATAGGATTCTCGCTTTGGTACAGCCACTTGCATTGTCTCTAGTCGCATCACCGAAGGTGTACCAGCAGGTAGGGGATATTGTTGAATTCTTTCGAAATGTGTCTGGAGTCATCCTCCGGTATAGACGCCCTCGAATTGCGCCCTCACGCCTTCTAGTGTTCCCTGCACACGGTCGACCTCTCTGTTTAGGTCTTCCAAATTCCTGCCCAGGCTCTCGACTTCCTCAAACTTTCGTCTGCGCTGAGCATCAGTCACCATCTCGCCAACCATGAAGCGCTGTTCCTCGAGCACAATGAGCTGCTCTCGCAGCTGCTTCTCCTCCGTCTCCAAAGAAGATATACGGGAAGACTGGCTAGTCGAATCGTCGCCGCTGAGGCCACGGGAATGATTACGCTTAATGGCAGCCAATGGGCCTCGCTGATTATGAGGATCTGGAGATAGATGACCATTCGAGGTGGATGACGCCCCGTGAGGAGATGCATGTTTGAGCATCTTGGGAAGCGACTTTAGAGGAAGCATATGGAGATGAAGAAAGCTTGCAGCCTGTTGGTAGACTTGCTTTTGCAGCTTGAGCTGTGTCGGTGAGGCGGTGGGCATGTCTCGAATCCGGCGAGCAGCCACGTCGTACTGGGTGAACGAATCGGTCAAGCGTTTGCGCACCTTTGTGGCTTCGGCCAGCTGTGTTGGTGAGGGAGGGTTCACGGGATCTTGTAGAGCCGTGAGCAGCTTCTGAAAGCGGGGCATCATCATTCGTATGCCTCTTTCAAACTGTTTGAGATTGTAAAAGGCCCTCTGGTCGGGCCTGGGTACGGCTTGCGCTTCCGCAAAATCGGCTTTGCTAAACACGGTGTGTTTGCAGTCTTTGCACATGCGAATGTCGACGGGTATGGGTGTGGCGGGTTTCTCTGCCGCATCTTTACCTGACTGATTTGAAGCAATGTTTAACCCAATTTCAGATGAGCAAGCAGTGGTCGGGTCATTGCAAACAACACGACCACACAGGCGACAATGGTGTCTCTTGAAGGTGTAGTTTGTGAACTCTTGCTGGCAGTACGGGCAGTTGGAGACTGTCGTGTCGTCTTCCCAGTCGACTACCGACTCCTCCGCGACGCGTCGCTTATTCTTCTGTCCAGACAGTGACCAGATATATCCTAGTGTAGTTGACTGATCCTGATGCACGGCCGGGTCGGCAAGGAGCTGCGTCAGCTTCGTTAGCCTTTTCTCGAGTCGTCCAACCTCCATGTAAGACCGATCTACAGCTTTTCGACGGATCGCGGCAAATTCCTTCATATGATCTCGCTCCGGTCCGTTGTGGTCATTGTAGCCCTCTCTGGATTTATAGCAAGTCTCGCACACCCTACACCAATACCCTCTTACGGGCTCATGCTGGGCGGACCTGCTGAGCTTCATCTGATACATGGTGTGCTCCTCGCAAAACAGCTTCCCGCAGTGCCGACAATTGATATTGCCATTTCCGCCACCCAGGCGCTTGCCACACATTGGGTCTGAGCAGCCCCCATCGCGCGTGTATCGCTGCCAGTGCTCCTTGGTGACAAACTCGTCAGGATCAATGCGGGCAACTGTGACGGGAGCGGGCGAAGCCGAATGAGCCACAGCAGCTGTCGAGGTATGGCCATTTGATGTGGGTCTTCTCTCCTCATTCTCCTCAAAGACATCCAAACCCTTGAGCTTCTGGTTCAAGACGGCGAGCGGCTGGAACTTTTTAGCACGGATGACTTGACTCTTGAACCACGTTTGAATCTCGTCCTGTTCCTCTTCTTGGATGTCTTTGTGGCTATCGTCCAGGTGTCGATTGAGTTGCAGCAAAGTGACCATTTCCTCGTTGCATATGGGACATACTAGCCGTGAGCTGGCACGCGCGGCGGCAACATTGTCACGGGTCTGCTGCGCTACGGCAGCACTGATATTGTCTGGGTCTTCATTGGATGAGCGTGAGGAAGGTTGTGAGGCTAGGGAGAGGGACGACTCGGACGGTGAGAGGAGGGAGGGTTTGCGAACGTGCTCCGGTATAGCATGGGAAGCGGCTTGTGGGGGAGCGAGAGGCGAAGAGGGGGCCTGCTGGGGCTTTCCAGAGCCAAGGACCCGGCCTCTGCCCAATGTCCTGGATGAAGAAGCCATGCCGCATGCGCCTGCAGCATGCTTCGGCGTCTAAGGCTCCAGATCGGTGGACTGGTCTTGCGGTTTATGGTATGCAAGCAGCTGGGCGCTGGCAGGGTTGCGTAGCGGGTGATCGGCGACGCCTGCGCCAAGCGTGTCTTATCGATGCGGCGACAGCTGCCACCAAGATGTCATTGACAGCTTTCTCCAGCTCAGGCACAAGCATGAGTTCAAAATGCCCGCTAGGGTTCAAGGCGGATAGGAAGTCGGACGTGGAGGGCTGCCCCCTCGGCTTCGAGCCAGAGATTCCAGAGGTCCAGGGCGGCGGCTCGTTGATTCTAGCATGGCAAGTCAAAGGTCGCAAGGTCCTGGTTGTCGGCGGCGGAGAGGTACGTGCTGTCTGAGGCATTTCTTGTGCTTGCAGGCCTTTGAGGGCCAGCTTTACGTTCCATTTACCCTTGTCTTCGAGTGAGATCAACCCAGACTGACTCAACCTTCACCAGGTTGCTGCAGGACGCATCCTCAACTTGCTCAATGCCGATGCCAAAGTGACCGTCATCTCACCCCGTGAAGGCCTGAATCGCGAGGTGGAATATCGAATTGAGCACAATCAAGTCGAATACTTTGATCGAGTTTTCGAACCGTCGGATCTCGACGACCCCGCCATCACCATGGTCCTGACCGCCGTCGATGACCCGGCCGCTTCCTCGCAAATCTACCAACTTTGCCACGAGAAGCACATTCCCGCAAACATCGCCGACGTCCCTCCCGAGTGCGACTTTTACTTCGGTTCCGTGCATCGCGACGGCCCACTGCAGATTATGGTCAGCACAAACGGCAAGGGTCCCCGGCTGGCAGCCATGGTCCGGAAGCGAATAGCTGAGCAGTTACCCGACAATGTGGGCGATGCAATTAAAAAGGTGGGACAACTGAGAATGCGGCTTCGGAAGGTGGCACCGGACATTGAGCAGGGTCCCAAGCGCATGCTCTGGATGTCAAGAGTGTGCGAGGCATGGACGCTTGAGGACTTTTGTGCTATGGATGAGGCGGACATGGATTCTCTGCTAGACTTCTACGACTCGGGCGGCGTCCCCTCGCTCGGTCAGCTGCAGCAAGGAGACGAGCCCCACACAACCGCATTTGACGGAAGCTTTGGTTTCCATTGTGGAATATGAAGGTTTCGATCTGGTGGACTTCTTTCCATGCATTTAGATGGCGTCGATTTCATGGCCGAAATGAACGGTTCCTACAGTGACGTTGTAAATCCTGTCTAGGCTTGTTGGAACACCAGCATCATGTTGTACAGTGGGAACACAAGAGGGTCACTTCGAGCAGAGAAGTCACGAGACACGACTTATGAACAGTACGAGGTAGGAGCATCAGTCGGCTACACATTTGAGCTACATAGACACCAGGTGATGATGCGATAGCTTTGGGCCAGGGCCAGCACTTGCACAAAACAGTCTCGAGGTTACATTGAAGAATAAGTTCATGATGGGCACCCCTGATCCACCGCAGGGTGAAACCCAAAGCACCGTCCGCTCAGCTTTGCATACGACAGTCGACATCGGAGAGTTGTAACGGCAGAAGTCCAATGGTTCAACACGGCCGGAAATTTTACCCGGAGCACTGCTGTCAAGGGCTCAGCCTACATGGTCTTGGAAGCAATTTCTTTTCCTAAACAATTTGCCTTTATTCTGGCATGCGAGCAAAGAAAGACCTTGCGTTGCCGATTCAGGATTCAGTCAATATTTGCGTGAGGCATCCTTCTCTCTAAGGCCTAATGAGGCGTAGAAGAAATTTCTGGTGGCAATCATAGACCCTTGGTACGCGCCGCACGTCTCGCCGTTTTCGTCTTCTATGGCGGCTCTAGATCGAAGCATAGCATGGAGATGCCGTGCCATGTCAGCCCCAGCCGAACAACGTGATGAAGACGCCTTGGCTGTGATTCTGTAGAGCATCGGCACTAGAAGCGATTATTATTGGTGGCTGACCCGAGGGAAGGCCCCCAAGGCACATTCGCAGACTGGTTGTTCTCGTGAGTAAGCCTGCTCAAGATCAAGATTCGAGCAATGCGCGGTTTGGCAATTCGGGTCAACGCATTTGGAAAACGAGATTCCAGAATCCAGTATCAAGACTCGCAGTGGTCGGGAGATGAACCTATACTACGATCGGCAAATGCGAAGCAGTCGCCACCAAAAAGGTGAACCGAGGATTTTTTGGCCGAGATGCGGAAGTCAAAACTGCCGCGGAACCTTGCTCGCATGGTGATCTTCTGCTGCAAGTAAGTTAAGGTTGTGGCCGCAGCTGATAGTGGAGGCTGCTAGGACAGAAAGACGCAACGATCGGCAAGTATGGGGAGCCGTTCCTGGGGAAAATCACAAGGCAATAGACATGTGAAGCCGCGGTCTCTCGCCATTACAAACTCAATCTGACAGTGTCCATGCTGTCTGCCCCAGGTCATGGGCTCAACTCATTCACATGTGGACGACTGTGTGTGGGGGCCAGTACGAGTACGGGAGCTACCGGGTACGAAGGGCGCAAAGGCGGCTCTGCGTAGATTATTCCTGCCGGCCTATGGGGCTGAGTGGTAAGAGGCTGTACCGTTGGGCCCGCCTATCACGCCGCCGCGAAGGAGCTAAGGCGTCACTGGCAAGCCACGGCTATTTTCATGGTCAGCCCCCTTGTCGACACCATCTAGTGTCAATATTCCGCGGGAATAGGTGTGCAACCTCGGACGGAGGATGATCCCACATGGCAGTCTCGCATGTTGTTGCAGGTTCTACACCTTGCATAACCTGCCCTTTCCTCTGACACAAGACACTCCCCGTCCAAGCACAGGCGCTCCACGGTAGATGCACGGCAGCCATGTTATTCATCTGGCTCCTGCTTGCAATCCTGGTAATTGGCCCCCACTCCTGTGATCTCAAGTGAGGATCTGCATCACTGACGCTTTGTGTCCTAGGTGGTCGGCATCTTCATTTACAATGCTGCTTACGATCTTTACTACCATCCATTGGCCAAATACCCGGGACCTCGATATTGGGCTGTCAGTCGCGTCTTCTCACTGATATCGTTCCTTGGGGGCAGAATGCCTCACGAAATGCTCAAGATGCATGAAAAATACGGTGAAGTTGTTCGCGTCGCTCCCAATGCTCTATCATTCAATGGGCCCGGAGCTTGGGCCGACATTTATGGCCATGGCAATGTCAAGACCTTCAAAAAGGATCCGGAATCTTACCGCCAGTTCCCCGGCCAGGCTCCTCACCTTCTCAATGCTCATGATGCTGACCACTCGCGCTTCCGTCGGCTCTTGGCTCATGCATTCTCCGAAAAGGCCCTGCGGGAACAACAGCCGCTGCTCAATGGATGGGTAGATAAGTTGATAGGCAGACTGCATGGCGCCTCCAAAGAGCAGACCTGCGACATGGTCAAATGGTACAACTACACTACTCTCGACATCATCGGCGATCTTGCCTTTGGAGACAATCTCGGCTGCTTGGACAGCGACACTCTCCACCCCTGGATTGCTTCCATTTTTTATTCGCTGCAAGCTCTTGCTTACGTCTTGGTCGCATTGCAGTTCATGCCCCAGTGGTTTCTCGCGGCCATCATTCCCAAATCCACGCAGGATGACAACAACGCTCACATGGGCCGGACAATCACCAAAGTCAAGCAACGACTCAAGCTACAGACTGACCGTGCCGACTTCCTCCAATACATCCAACGACACAATGACGAGAAGGGCATGAATGAGAAAGAGATCATCAGTAACTCATCGATTTTAATTCTGGCCGGAAGCGAGACCACAGCCACCGCCCTCTCTGGAACAACATACTGGCTTCTTAAAAACCCTAATACCATGGCCACCCTGCTAAAAGAAATCCGCGGCACTTTCAAGACTGAGGCCGAAATGACCATGACGGCACTCGCTGGTTGCAAATACCTCAACGCTGTCCTTCGTGAGGGTCTGCGCATGTACCCTCCCGTCCCCGTTGGCTTGCTGCGCAAAGTCGACACCCACAACGCCACGGTTGCCGGCCACCAGGTTCCCCATGGGGTAAGATTGCAATCTTTTTCCCATTTCCATTGTTTCCATACTGACAAATTCGTTACAGTGCTCAGTGTCAATACCGCAGTACGCCACATATCACTCCCAGTCCAACTGGCGTGAACCTGACCGTTTCGACCCTGACCGCTGGCTGCATCCCAACGGAAAAGATCGGCCGAGTACGTTCGAGCCCTTTTCGACAGGTCCTCGCAATTGCATCGGCCAGAATCTCGCATGGGTGGAGATGCGCATGATTCTCGCCCGCGTGCTGTTCAATTTTGATCTTGAGCTGCTAGACTCCTCGTTCAATCCGGAGAAGCAGCAGGTTTTTGTGTTCTGGAAGAAGCCCGCGCTGAACGTGCGGTTGACGCCCAGGATGATGGATGTGGCTGCAGATGCCGAGACCCTGCAGACATGAAAGGACTCATGTCAGTCGTAATCAAGTAGGAAGCTCTTGATGTGAAGGGAATGGAGACTTTGAGCAGCTGGTCTGGACAAAGCTTTGCATTCAGCTTCAGCTATACCCGCCCCAATGCAAGGGGGACATCTCTGGGAACAATGATAAGACGAACCGACACGTTCAAGAGGGAGTCCCCGATGGCCTCGTTCTATGCATACCTAGGCAGCATTCATCTAATGGCGTTTCTTATCAACCCATATCATTGGTTTCGGCTATTCCAGTTATAAGGCATGCTGGTAGTATGAGGATTTGGTAGATTTTGTATATGCTAGGGTAGCATCCGCAAGCAGCAAATTCCATCGAACAGTCGACATCCTTTGACCAACAGTTCTTCAAACTTATCTAATACGAATTGTATTCGACTAATGAATGTTCGGTGTGATAGCATCCACCCAGTCACACCAAAATGTCCACTTGGCTGCATCGCACTCGCTTTCGGTGGAGTGTTGTAGCCACTAACTGTCCGATCCGCCATTCGCCCAAGCTGGCCGCACTGACCGACCCCCTTAAGGACCATGTATTTGAGCAAAAACAGAACTGCTGGTCATTGGCGAGTGGCCCTTAGACTCGTGGCTATTTGAGGTGTACAGTAGTGGATGGCAAACAAGGATGCAGGTGCATCCATCCTTTTCTCCGGGCGAAACAAGGACCCAGACTTCGACATAACCCAAATGTTGTCGAACGCCCCAATGGCGATTGGCTATCTAGTCTGGCATTCTCCCAAGCTGGCCGCGTTGACAGGACCGCTCGAATACCATGTAGTTGAGCGAAAGCAAAAGATACTGGTCATCGACGAACGGCCCCTTATCTCGTGGCGTTTCGAAGTCTACCTTCGCCTTTGGGGGGTCAAGGTCGGGCACATGTAATCCAACATGGACGCCTCAACGTGTCAGGGTGTCCTAGAGGAGTTTAATAGCCCTGACTCTAGGACGATGGTCCTGGTATCGATTTCAAAGCTAGTCGGCACGGGCCAGAACCTATATGGCGCATGTCATAACCTCGTGGTGGTGGAACCACAGAGAAACCTATCCGCTACGACTCAATTAATCGGGCGTATCCACCGCCACGGCCAGCCGCATGTCTGTAACATATACATTGTGTACCAGACGTGCGGTTGGGATGGAAAGGCATGGGCCCGGAACACCGACAAGTGGCTCGGCCCGAGCCTAGCATTTAGCCCATCGGTTAGAAAGTTGGTGCGAGATAGTCTCGGCGAGGATCCTGGTGATGAAGCACTTGCCAGGTATGCGGTGGAGCTTACATCTCGGGAATTCCACATACCCGCGGAAGAGATCTGGAGGAACTTCAGCTTGAAGTACGCCGACCTAGTAATGGATTCCATATAATATATATATGTGAGGATGTTTGCATGTGTATAAGCAGTGCGCTTTTCGAACCGCCGATCAATACCCCATAGAGGTCACCGGTGGGTAAGCTGGCTCTATGGAATCCTCGACCTCGAAGACTGGAAGGTAGATTCTCATGCACACAAACTTTGCTTTCAATGCAGTATCGAATGATCTATGTCGTCCGTTGCACTTATCTGGTTGACAGCAAGATTCAATTCCAGAGAACGGTTGCGCATGCGGGTACCGAAAAGACGCACCTCGTAGATGTCAGGTGAAACGAGTTCAAACATAGAAGTCTCAATTGTCATCCTTGCAACAAGGTTTTGATCGCACCACAAAGGTACGGCAATTTTCAATGAATGTCGACCCTCCAATGTATTGTGCCATACCAGGTCTGATTGGAATGTATCAGACATCCAGGGATGCACCTTGGCCAACTCCAGATGGTCGACGAAGCCAGTCACATGGGTCGAACAAATCTCGGGCAAAGTTGACAAGACACTGAAGAAGAATCCAAAGTGTGGAACGCAGATTCAGGTGAAGGGGGTATTTCCGAAAGTGCACGACGGTAAGCTAGAATAGCTGACGCAGTCATGGAAGGCGACCAGAGAGATGGATTTGGTGATGGCGTTTGTGCTGCCCATCCGTGAAGAGCTGAGTTTGATGGACGGCGCGTGCTGATGTAAAATTTGGTCAAGCAGGCCAGAGGAACATCTCGAGAATGGAAAAGAGCTGAGAAGCGTATGGAAAGTGACTTCGCGAGCAAATTTGGAGGAGTTGGAAGCGGTTGCAAGAATTGACATTCCGACACGCCCTTTTGAGCAGTCGAATGTCCTCTGAGTTGCATCAAATTCGAGTTGGACAACATTTGCCTTGCACGCAAGACCACAAACATTTGGCACGGCCGATGTGAGAGATTTCGTCGAAAAGCATGCTGACCAACGTTAAAGGGTTACATCCGGGTAGAACTCGGTCGGTATTGCAGTGCTTTAGTTTTACGCGAGCCTGTTTGATCCTGCAAATGAACTTTGATTGAGATGGAGCTGTCGGGAGTGACTCTAGAACTTCCCCGGTGCAACACTTTCGCAAGTCACACAGGGTCGTTTCTCATTCTTTGAGAGGAGACAGCAAGACAGACGACAAAGCTGAGCAAGCAGAAGCGCTGTAATCTTTTGCTGAATGCAAAATGCAAGAGAAAATTCAGTTTTTGAGAGACTCTCCATAGTCTTTCCACAGGCCACCAACCTCGCGGCCGAACAGACCCTCCCAAAACCGCTTTTCGTCATACGTGTGTGCTTTTTGTCTAATCTGACCTATGTGCGCATTCAGCTTCTCCACGCTTCCTGCTCCATATTTGCTTTCCAGCCACTCCAAAAAGTAAGCTGTATGCTGGTACCCACCGTCCCACTTTCCGGAATGTTCCTTCTTCCAGTGGGGTGGTGACAGGCCAGCCTTGAGGCGAACAAAGTCTGCAACTCCCTCTATCAAGCCGCCTGGGATGCCATCGCAGGAGTGTTGCCAGCAGTGAACCATTTCATGCACTATGACACCATAAATCTCTTCTTGCAAACGACCAGAAGGTTGTTGGTGGTGGACATAAGTGGTACTAAGGTGAATCTCTTTGTGGCTATCGTCGATGGGGATGCCGCTGGTGTAAGCGACGCCATCGTAGCCGTCGTCTATCACAAGCGTTATACTGCGGACTTCAGGCCACGGTGCGACCGGACTATCCGCGTCATCGGTGGCACTGGTGCTCTCCGATAAGTGTGGTTTGCTATACCAGGAAGGATACAGAGTGGCAAGCACTTCTTCAATGGCAGACACCAACAGCTCACGCGGACTGTGAAAGGTAGACACGAACAAGACGCTGCCCTCATCTTCCAGACTATTGTTGTGCAGTCTCAGCCGCGGCTTCGGGTGAGACACTGGACGCTTCGGCACAGGCGACACTGGCGCCATCGGTAGCTGAAAATATGTGGGTGGCATAGCCAGAGGTGTGAGAGAATTGCGGGAGAGGAAAAGGCAAGTTGGGATGACAACCCGCAGGCAGCCGCATCGGGAAGGAAGAGGGGCTGCGGCATAAACACGCTCCCCCCAAAACACGCGCGCCGCACATCTTCTGCCTGTTGCGCACCGTCCTGCAACTCGCTCTACCTGCACGCCCTCGCCCCTCCCCTTCTCGTCATGGACGAGCTTGCGGCGAATCTGCTGAGCCAGCTGAAGCGATCCTCGGCCCCCGTCGAGTCAAAGCTCGCCCTCTTCAACCAGCTCAAGTCCAACATCAAACACCAGCGCGTCCCCGAGTCCGCCCAAGGCCCCACCTTGGAGTGCATCCGCCTGGCCATCATCTCGCAGATCTCTACTCCCCTGGTCAATACTGGCTTCTCCGCCCTCGGCCACTTCATCAAGCGCCTTAGCCTGCAAGACCAGGTTTCAGCCATCTTCGCGCCGCGACAGAACATTGTCGGCGTCCTTATTGAGAAGCTCGGCGATCAAAAGGAAACCCACCGCTCTGCGGCGAGCCAGTGTCTCTGTGATCTGTGGAGTGCCAAACCAGATGTCATAGAGAAGGCTATTCGGGATGGCGCCATTGGGAGCAGCCACGCCAGGGCAAAGGAGGCTGGCCTGCAGTGGGTGGCCAAGATGCATGCCGACCAAAGCATGCCTTTCCGCAACTTTGTCAGTCCCATGGTCGAGTGCCTCGACCACCAGGACGGCACTGTGCGCGACTGCGCAAAGATTGCTCTCGTTGACCTGTTCCGGTAGGAGTGCCACTCCTTCCAAAGACTTTGTCCTGCCATGACCCCTCTCTAACTCGTCGTCCAGAAACGCTCCTGGCCATGCCAAATCAGATCTCAAGCGACAGCTGAATGCGCAAAATATCCGCAAATCTATTGCCTCCTACATCATTTCCCAAATAGAAGGCGCCGAGGACCCCAACGCTTCATTCGTCTCAACTGCCTCATCCACAACTTCCCGCGCCCCTCCACCTCCGCCTGCAGTATCCCGCACGACACGTCCCATCACGCCTGCGCTTGAATCGAGGCTGCCCGACCATGCACATGGCGAGCCGACACTCCCCCCCTCGGCCGAGGTTGACAAGATTGAGCCTCTTTACGTCCACACGGCGCGTGAACTTGATGACATATTTCGCATTATGCAGCCATGCTTTGAGGGCAAAGAAGACGAAGGCAACTGGAAACAAAGAGACAACAATGTTTTGAAGCTTCGCAGATTGACCAGAGGCAACGCCCCTGCTGATCTCCACGTACCCTTTCTAGCTGGCATCAAGGCTCTGTTAGATGGCATCCTCAAGGTTGTCAACACATTGCGAACCACCATGTCAACGAATGGATGCCTACTAGTTCAAGAGCTTGCTAAGACTCTGGGCTCCTCCATCGACTCGCTCGTAGAAATCCTCCTCCAAAATCTGGTCAAGATGACAGCTGCGACAAAGAACATCAGTGCCCAGAATGGCAACACAACCGTGGAGGTCATTCTGCAGAGCGTCTCGTACAACTCACGGCTCATGCAACACATTTGGTTGGCTGTTCAGGACAAGAATGTCCAGCCAAGACAGTTCGCAGCGGGTTGGCTCAAGATTGTCTTGAAGAAGCACGCGCACAACAAAGTGTCATTTGAGCACTCTGGTGGCCTTGAGGTAACCGAGAAATGCATCAGGAAAGGCTTGACAGATGCAAATCCAAAGGTTCGTGAGGGCATGCGGTCAACATATTGGGCCTTTGAGCCCTTCTGGCCGGTCAAGGCTGAGGCGATCATGGAAGACCTGGAGCCCAAGTACAAGCAATTGCTGCAGAATCATGCGGACAATCCAAATGCTGGACCCGGTTCCTTTACCCGAAGCGTTGGCCCTTCGACTGCCAACCCACGTGTCGCTGCGAGCGGGAGACAGTCGCTCCGCGAGCAGATTGCCGCCCAGAGACAAGCAGCTGCGAAGCGTCTCCCGGAGCGACCTAATTCGGCCATGGCTGAACTGTCACCCGTCAAACAGGGCAAGCCGTCCGCACCGAACCCGCGCGTAGCATCTGGCCTGTCGAACGTTAGTCGACCAGCGCCTGCGCCGGCGACAAGACCCACAAAACCCCAAACGACTACATCCAGCACCACTCAGGGGTCGCTGATGTCTGCGCCGATGCGACGTCCTCGGCGGCCAGATGTCGCTCGTCCGGCAACAGCTGATCCATATGCGTCGAGGAACATGATGCGGGCTGAGACACCAACGTCGACTTCGACAAGGAGCCCCGTGGAAAGCCCGGTCAGACCTGTCTCAAAGGGATCCGTGTCAAGTCTGAGCAGCGGCCACGCCAAGGCCAATTCAACAAGCACCATCAGATCCCCCGTGGGACGTTCTCCGCAGCACATAAGCCCTCAAACAAGCCCGAAAAGGACGAGGGCCGACGGACACGTGGCGTCAAGCCTCAGCAAAGTGGACAACAGAAGGTCCATGTCCCCAACATCGCCCCAGAGTGCGAGACGGTCAATGTTGTCAAGCCGCGACGGCAAACACACAAGCCGCATACCCTTCATGTCTCCGCCCCGCACTACGCAGGATGATCGTCGACCACTGTCCAGCCATTCGCATGCCGCGGATCCCAACGAAGACGACAATTTTACGCTTGTCTTGCCTTCTCAAGCGAATGGCACCAGGACGCATGCTGGGATAGCTGAAATGCAACGAGAGGAAGACGTTACGGTCTACGAAGATCCCGAAGCAGAAGACGCCGAGGAACAAGGTACTACGCTGCCTCCGAAGCTGGTGTTGGAGGAGCTCCCTGTGAACGAGCGAGCAGAGGCCACCAATGGAGATGCCGCGGCGGAACCTAGCACACCAAGCGACGACGAACGCCCTCTATCGCCGTCGAAGAAGCCGACAGTTGGAGGCTCTTCCCCCGAGAAGTCGGAGACGCTTAAGAATCGGCGACTCGTCATCAGCGGGACGGAGCGTATCCGAGCACGCACTCTAGATCTCCACGGCTTCCGACGGCTGCAGGAGCTGGTGAAGAACAGTGTCGGCGATCCAGCCATCCATCTTTCAGAACTCCTCGCCGCGCTCGTGGACTATGTGGAAGCGTCCAATGAATCCCTGAAGGCCGGAGCATCGTCCAAGGCGCCGAGTCTGCGTTCGCAAGCGCTGGCGACAATCCGGGCAATCGTTGTACTCCACCGACGCGACGAAGCGGTGCGGCGAGGGTATGCGCGCGCACTGTGTGCGACGGTGCGGGCAAAGTCCTTCACGGACAGCACATCGCACGTGTCGACGGAGCTCGACAAGACGGGCGAGGATGTCATCAAGCACGCACACGAGCAAGCAGAAGCATGCACAGACGCGGTGCTGCACCTCGCCGAGAGCTCCATCGCGGCGGACATTGAGGGGCGGAGACGAGCGGTGACGGCAGCCTTTGGCGTGCTGTCGAAGCTGCTCGTGCTAGCGCAGACACGCAGTGAAGAAATTAGCACGCCGCAGCGGCAGCGGATGGGCAAGGTAGCGGTGCGCTACCTCGACGACACGGACGCGGATGTGCGACGAGCAGACATTGAATTCTGCCTCGCGCTACGCTCTGTGCATGGCGACGGCGAGAGGCAGGCCGAGAGTTTCTGGAGGACGCTTCACGGGGCGCGAGAGCAGCAGCTGAACCTGATCGCTTACTACATCGCGCGGAGGGAGCGCGGCGGCGGCGGCGGCGGCGGCGGCGGTGGCGACGCTGGGGTTGCAGCATAAGCCGTATGCCCAGCAAGAAGTTCGGCGGCGGCCACGGCGGCTGTCAATTATTCTGGACGACAAACTGATGGACCATACAGAGTGGGAGTTTCTTGGTATCTGCATGTACGATAAAGCGTGGCCATTGGTGGGAGGTTATGTGGTAGTTCTGTTCAGCGAGGCGTTCCACGCGGTTTCATTGGGCAGACGGCAGGATTGGAGCTGGTCAAATCAGCGAACTGGAGGTCTTGCATGGCGGAGCACACGGCAAATGCACGTTTTCTGAAACCTGATGAGCGAGTGTGATTGTGTCAGCCGCGACAAGCCAACCCATGCATGCATGTGAACTCTGTCAAATGGCAGATTGTTGGCCTCGAATGGGATTCTCATCACACGCCCATTTTGTCCATTGCCTCGCCGTCGCTGGTCGCCCGTGTCCGTGCAACAGACGCCCAAGGAGTTTATCCACGTGCCCCCACGACTACACCTGCCCAGTTGCATCTGCAACGAGACGGTAGAGGTGGAGGGGATTGCGATCGCCGTTTTAGGGTGCAACGTGGTGCCGTCTAGTGCACTGCCTAACGCGTGGACGGGTGGAGACATGTCTGGGAACGGCTCCCTGGAAGGCGTCCCTGGGGTGAGACATATCAAGCGCTGCTAAGTGGCTGGAGGGGGGGGGGGAAATCATGGCCCCTCCCCGCCGCTACTATGTCAGCCCGGCCGAGTCTCAGGACCTGTTGCGGACAAGGCCACTCTGGAAGCGGGGATTCCAGGACAGGGGTAGGTCCCAGATTCAACCACCCCGCCAGGCACAGGCCAATAAGACAGACAGGACGTGTACATGCTGCTACCCGGGGATTCCAGAATAGACGACCCTTCTTTCTGTCGGTGCGCGCGCGTGACTGCACAGGCGCAGAGTGTGGCGGCGTTGTCCCACAATCAATGGGGCGGAGAGGGGGCAGGCCGCCACGACGATGCAGAGTCGTTGTCGTCGCGGACCACGCTCATGATGCAGTCGACTCTCTGCGGTGCGAAATTGTGCATTTGCGCCGACCATTGCTAGTTGCAGCCAAGTAGGAGAGAAATCGGGACAAGGTTTGGGCCGGCGCCTTCCTTCCCATCTCGCGCTCCCGTCGCCTCCATCCACTACTGCTGCTAGTTGCCGATTTGCAATCAGCTTTGGCCGCACCCATCCTCCCACCTCCACCCCTGCAACCCTCTTGTGCGGCCTGGCGAGGCTCTCGTGTGTCGTTCACTCTGCTCTGTTGCTTCACGCCGCACGCGCACCTCCGCCGCCTCGCACCAGCCTGAGGCTTCGAGGTCCCCGGCCCACTTAACGCCCGAGCGCGCGCGCGCGTTTTCAGAGTGAAGGGTCCCGCGCTTGCAGAGCGCCCCGACAAGCCCCCAGCTCTCCTCTCCTCTCCTCTCGCGCTTCCCGACCCCCACACCTGCCCGACCGAAACGTCGTCGGCAGCGACAGCGACGGTCACGCCTTCCCCCTCCACACGAGGCACTGCTCGTTCGTCGCCGAGCCTCGCTCCTCACCCACCGCCATCATCCCCGCAGCCTCGCTCCCACCGACTTGACGATCGCTTCTTCCATCGCCGCCCCAGCAGCCTCCACCACCACACACAACCATGGCCGCCGCGGCTACGCTGGACCCCACCAACGGCCTCGACGACTCTGTCGACCCCGAGGATGCGGTCTTCCCTTGCAAGGGTTGCGGTGAAGTGAGCATTGCCCCAGCCCCAACAGAACACACATGGACTAACAAACATTCCCCCTTCAAAGATTCTCGAGGAAGGCAAAGCTTTTGAGCTCGGTACGTCCCCATGACCTTTCCAACTGATAAGACTTTGAAACTAACATCAAAACAGCCGGCAACCGATGGCACATCAACTGCTTTCGCTGCAATACCTGCGGCGTCCTCCTCGACTCGGACGCAAATCTGCTGCTACTCGGCGACGGCTCGCTCATCTGCAACAACTGCACCTACTCGTGCTCGGCCTGCGGGAACAAGATTGAAGACCTGGCAATCCTGACCGGCGACCAGGCCTTCTGCGCGTCGTGCTTCAAATGCCGCAATTGCAAACGCAAGATCGAAAATCTGCGTTACGCCCGCACGAGTCAGGGCATCTTCTGCATGACCTGCCATGAGAGCCTCATGGCACGACGGCGGAAGAACAAAAAAGCACAGCGAGCGACGTCGGCAAATTCAAACGGCAGTGGCAACAGACCCGACAAGGCTCTGCCTGACCTGCCCAAAGCCCTGGCCCAAGCAGAACCCAAAAGCGCATTCAGCCCCGATGAGGAGTCCCTCGCTTCCGTCGACAACGTCGACAAGGGCCCCAGATCCCGCAAAGAAGGTGGCTACGTGGACTACAAGCGCGCTCCCCCCTCGTCTACCTATGATGATGACAAAGGTTCGTCTGTCCGCCTCAACGCCGCCATGACCCCTGTGCACGCCTTGCATGCTAACGCTCATCGTCCGCCTACAGTCAGCAGCTCAGTCCTCCCGTCCAGCACGTACAGTGGTACCCGCGCGCCCTCCTCAGCTTCTCGCGCAGATTCCAGCTTGAAGACTACCGACGAGGACTTCTTCCTGCCCATCACTCTCGACCCCACTCCCACCACCGAAACTTCGCCACGTAACAATACCAATAACCCTAGCGTCCAGACACGCTCGGGTCTGTCGGAGAACTATAGGGATGACTTTAAAGACATGCTGGCCGGCTCCGCAGCCGCCAGATCAGGTTCTCAAGAGCGCAGGGCCGGCAGATCCAACTTCAGCAGCCCGCACATTGCCTTTCAAGAGAAATCAAGACACCCGTCCACAGATGCCGGCGACCCTCGGACCAAGCGGAATGTCTCTGGAGCTGGCACTCCCCGCTCGCCGCCCTCTTCCTCTCCCGCTGTGGGCACGTTACCCACAAAGGCCTTTACGTCGCCCAACCTGGCCTCCGACGTTGACAGCTTCAGGCTCCAGGATGCGCCGAAACGTAAGAGCTCAGGCTCAAAAAAGTCCCCTTTGATTGGTCTGGTAAGTCAGTTGGACGGTAGCGACGAGCGACCGCCGACCATGCCCGAGCGTGGAGTTGAGAGACCAACCCGGGGTGACTCGCTCAACAAGAACAATCTCAAGCAGCCTGTACCCGACCGGAAAGCCGTACCTCGCACGGACGGAGAGCTTGAGCAGGCCCGACAGCAGCTCGATACGCAGAACGACGATTCAGGCATTTCTTCGCCCTTTAATGTCTCATCTTCGAGGGAGCTCAACGGTGGTCCACCTCCGCGCAACGCAAGTCGGCCTGGCACGAGCGGCACCCCTGCCGACTTTACCGCCCCGCGATCTGCTCCACCGCCCCCGAAGCATAAACCCAACGAGTCTGTTACTAGCATACAGAGCGATGGCCATTTCAATTCCCGCGAGCCGGGCACTCCTCTACCTCCCCACACGGCCACCGGCTCCTTCTCGATGGAGGACGAGATGGGTCGCATTCTGCGCGGCGAAAACGACGAACACCCTGGCATTTTCAGGAAGATGTCCAAAGCGGTCAAGCACGGTAGAAGTCACAGCGACAAGATTGGTTCATCACCCTCACCGAAGTGGGCAAAGGGATCCAGAAATGGGTCTGTGGACATCAGCAGCCCTCTGATCTCTGGCGCGGGCGCAAACTCAGAGGACACCGCTACTTTGCGTAACAAATTGCGGTACGCTGAACAGAAGATTGCAGAGCTGGAAGCAGAGAAGATGAGAATGGAAGAAGGCCTGAACGGCACGGCCGAGCTCCAGCAGATGAATACTGAGCTACGCCAGAAGCGGACGACCATGGCATTCTTGGATTCCCAGAAGGAAATCATCTCCCGCGAGCTGGACGTCATGACAGACCATTTGGCAAAAGCAAAAGAGGCCAAGAGCCCCATCGATGCGCAGAGCTTCAAGGATGAGGTGCTGCGTGATCTCATGGCCGCGCTGAAGAAGCTCAAGGATCAGCAGAGCGTGCAGATTGAGGACTTGATGGCCAAGAAGAACGAGCTGACGCAGGAGATTACGACACTGATTCAGATGAAGGACAAAGGCTTCCAAGAGTACGAAAGCCTGAGCACGAAGAACCGGGAGTTGCGCGAGATGAACGAGAGAGTGATTGAGTCCATCAGGCAAATGTCTGAACACGGCAAAATCTCAAACAACAATGCTTTGGGCATCTACACGGCAAACTACGGCGACGGCCACTCCGCTGGCGGCTCGCAAACCGACATCCGCACCATCACCTCGCACGAGCCGACGCCGTCCATGCTTACTGGCGACACTGAGCTTGAGACGCCCACCGTCATGACGGCGCCCAAGGTTGTTGACATCCGCAAGGGCCAACCGAAAAAGTTCAACTGGAAGAAGGGTGGCGACCGTTTCGCAAAGAATGTCAGCAAGGGCATCAAGGGCGCCTTTGGCGGCACCCAGACCACCGTCAAGGAAGAGCAGTTCACCGAGACGCTACCGTACGGCGCCCAGCAGGCTGGTGCGCCGCCCATGATTGGTGATTTACCCGCTCAAGGGGGCCGCGGCGACAAGCGCGGCTTCTTTGGCCAGCTCCAGGGCAACCCGCGAATCGGCTCGCCTGTGTCTGCACAAGCCACCGACAGTGGTACACTCTTCGGCTCCGATCTCACCGGCCGCTGTGATTACGAACAGCGCATAATCCCGGTAGTGATTACGCGCTGCATTGAGGAAGTGGAAGCACGAGGCATGGACGCTGAGGGTATCTACCGCAAGTCTGGTTCGACATCCATGGTGAATGCGATCAAGAATGGCTTCGAGACGACGGACAAGAACGACATCTCCGACCCGGACATTGACATTCATGCCGTCACTTCCTGCTTGAAGCAGTACCTGCGCAAGTTGCCGATCCCTCTCATCACGTGGGACGCTTACGACCCGCTGCTGTCTGCGGCGGCGCACGAGGAGCCTAGAGAACGCATCCGTGCGCTGCGAAAGGTAGTGGCAGATCTGCCGGATCGTCATCGCGACGCGCTTGAATATCTGATCGGCCACTTGAGCAGAGTGATTGAGATGGAACCCCAAAACTTGGTAAGTTTGGCGCCCTGGCGGAAAGTGGAATTGGCAAGACTAACGCAAAGCGAACAGATGACACCAACCAACGTCGGGGTCGTCTTTGCACCGACGATCATGCGACCGCGCCAACTGGAGCGCGAGATCAGCGACATGGAGCTGCAGCGCAAGGCGGTGGAGCACCTGCTGAACAACTACGCCGAGGTGTTTGACGGCACCACCAACTAACGAATCTCTCCCCTTCTCTTTCTATTCACCTTTTACCTTTTCCAATGACGTCCTGATGACAGACGGCGCGAACGAGGGGCGGCTTCTTGGTCTTGATGTCCGGCGCACATACATCCCACTCCTCGGGAGCTACGGCTTCGGGGAGGCATTTGGCAATTTTCTCCTTTTTTTTTGGGTTGGGGGGGGGGGGGGGGGGGGGGGCCTGGAGGAGTGCAGATACCGATATTGTGAGGCTCACCCTGTACGTATGCGCTTGGCCGAATGCACGGTCAATTGACTTTGGGCGAAGAAGAAAAACCTAGGGGCGGTCTGAGGCGCAGAGGGCGGCCAGGAGGGCATGGCTACGCGGTGTTGATATTGAACGAATGTGCACGACGTTACTACCTCCCGATGTCACTCCCCGCGTTCCCACCACCCACAGGACAACCTGCAGATTGTCGATCTCGCTTGCAATTCCCTCATCTCCACGCCAAGACAGCTGTTTGAATCCCGACCGAGGGACATGATTCTTGCGCGATGCAACTCACGACATCCCCGCATTCTTGCAAGAGTGGCGTGGAATCCTTCGGCCAAGGAGTCTTCGTCTAGGCCTGTCCCGCGTCGACCGTATCCTCGGTTGGCTGGCTTGCATCGTGGCTGCGTGTGGCGCCGGGCCATCGATTGTTGCACGTGACATCCACTCCCCCTGCTTACTGTCTGCCACCTGAGATGCGTGCAGGAGCCATGCCGCCAGCAAACGCCGCCTCCACGGCCAGGTTTGCGCCGCGGACGGATGGCAATTCGTCTACATCACGCACCTCCCCCAGCATCCCCACGGAAGAAGAGAAGAAGCCCCGCAAGGCCCGACGCGTACTGAAAGCATGCGACTTCTGTCATTCGCGAAGCATCCGCTGTCGCACGAGCGCCGAGGACTCGCAGCGATGTCAGAACTGCTACGACTACGGCCAGCCATGCATGTTCACCCGGCCATCCATGAAGCGAGGCCTGGGCGCACGCAAGAAGGACGGCGGCGCCCTCTCTGCCGCAGGTCGGCCGGAAGGCGTGCCCAAAGCAGCCTTGGTCGCTGACCAGGCCACCATTGTCGACCTCGTCGAAGTCTATTTTGAAGTAGTCTACCCCATCTTTCCCCTTTTCCACCGTGCGTCCATCGTGCGTCGCGTCGCCCGCGCCGAGTTCAACACCAGTAAGCCATTCTATGCTGTCGTCATGGCCATCTGCGCTCTCTCTGCTGCACGCGTCAAGGACGGCGCTCTCTTCTCCGGCCACTGGAACCTCGAGACACTGTCCAGAGTCTCCTCGGCGACATTTTTTGACGCGGCAGAGGTGGCAGTGCCAAAAAATATCGACGCCCTCGAGCAGTTTGAGTACATGCGCACCGTGGCCATGTTGTCCTTGATCTCACTGCAAACGGGCTACATCGAACGCATGCACTTCTACATGGGCATCTACAACACCTTCATCAAAGTCAAGCACTGGCACGAGGAATCCAAATGGCCCGACGGCATCTCCGTCATCGAGCGCCAGGAGCGCCGCCGCCTCTTCTGGTGCATGTACACGCTCGACGTCTACGCGGCCGCCGTCTTCGACAAGACCGTCTCGTACCGCGAGGCCGAGACCAGCGTCGGCTACCCCAACGAGCTCGACGACGCCATCCTCGACGACGCCGAGGCCCGCGGCCCCCTGCTCGGCCAGCAGTTCCTCGACCACCTGCAGCACCAGCGCGCGCTCGAGCTCGCCTGCGCACCCGACAAGGTGCACTGGCTGCGCGGCTGGAACTTCACCACCGACCTGTACCGCGTGCTCGAGTACGTCATCTCCGAGTCGCACATGCGCAAGTGCATCGGCAGCCCGCACTCGCCGTACAACGTGTACGCGCCCAAGCACTCGTCGCACCAGCCTGAGATTTTTTCGAAAGTCAAGAGCATGTACACCGCGCTGCCGTGCGCGTTCAAGCACAGCCCGCCCTTCACCACCGACAACGCGCCCGCGACGGACCGCTTTGCCATCTGTGCGGCGAATATCACCGCCACGCTGCAGCTGCTGCGCATGGCCGTGTACGCGGCGGATGTGTCGCCGTCGGTGGAGCAGAAGTGCCAGATTGTGAACGAGTTGCTGCAGAGTTTTAGTCTGGTGCCGTTTGAGTATCTGCGTGTTATTTCGACGCCGTTGTTGTTCCACCTCGCGGGGATTGGCACGTTTCTCGGGCCCGTCATTCAGGGCCCGATGAGCAGGCATGCGTATGACATGGTGCGCAGCGTGCTGCTTGCGCTGGCGGATTTCTTGACCGGGTTGGAGGTTGGGATGAGCTGTGCGAATGGCGCGAGTAAGCGCTTGCGGTTTCATATCGGGCGGATTGATGATCATATGAGGAATCAGGAGGGCTTGGTGGGGGCGGCGATGGGGCATGCGCATGCGGTGTTGGGGGCGGCGGGGGGGAGTGGTAGTGAGGGGTTGGCGATGGTGATGCATGATGATGTTGGTGAGATGCCGGAGATTCGGCTGCCGCCGGATATTCTGCAGGATACGTTTGAGTGGGCGTTTGACTTCTACTCGCCGGGAGGGAGGGAGGATGTGCCGTCGTCGCCGCTGTAGGAGGTGCTGCTGTGCTACGAGGATGGTGATGATGTGATGAGTTTAATGACCGTCGGGTTTTCTTATGGATGTCAAAGTTCCAACCAGCACATGGCTAGTCTGGTGAGGAGCTGAGGATGAATAAAGGTGATCTTAATTGTTCATCCTCGCTCTTTGCAAAGTATGCCCTGGGCCCCATTGTAGATCATTTGAATAGACTCAGAGCCTTTGGTAGAGAGGTTGGAGTCGTTAGAATTTCACCCATGACCTTATGCAATTTGTGACTATCATTGCCTAATTTTGGTCCTTCACAAACTTATCTCTGATTGCGAGAAGGACACGTTTTCCTTTGCCGTGTCTCTGGCCCTGCGACGGGATTTTCTGTTGCTCTTTTTGTAGCCTTTCTCGTGCCCGCTTAAGCAGCTCGAGAGATTGGAGTGTCCATTTATGATCCGGCCCAAGATTGTTCGTGAAACCATCAAAAGCTCGAAGGAGGAGCTTTTCAGCCTCAAGTAGATTCCCTTGTGCTTCATAATGCCAGCCAAGATTGTGCACAACCTGCAATGTTGACGTGTGATCCGGCCCAAGTTCTTTCTCGCGGCCTTCAAAGGCTCGAAGTAACATCTGCTCTGCTATTCCGTATTTACCTTGCCTTTGGTAAACGATTCCAAGGCTATTAACTACGAATAGCGTCGACATGTGATCCGGCCCAAGTTTTTTCTCGTAGCCTTTAAGCGCTTGAAGTAGATAAGTCTCTGGTTTATCGAACTGCCCTTGCTTGTCGTAGAGAATTCCAAGATTGTTTTGTATGTCCAGCGTTGGGGTCAGCTCTGGTCCTAAGATCTCCATTGCGCCTTTGAGCGCCCAACCGAGCATGGTCTCTGACTCGAAAAGTTTGCCTCGGTCACAGAGTATCAGAGCAGTTATACGAAAATCGTCGTAAATACTAGTGCAAGTAGCTTCATGAGGTCCATTAGTTCCCAAGTGGGTCAGTCTGATAGCATGCTCCTCAAGCCGCCTGATTGCTTGCCAGTACTGCGGTGATTCAGGTGAAGGACAAGATTCTACAACGCAGACGACGGCCAGTTTAAAAAGCTCAAGATCGACATCAAGGCTCAGGCAATTCAAAGCCCAGTCATGTACACAAGCGTGGAGACTGTACGATTGATTGCTGTCATTGACTTCGGTGAATGAGAAGTCCTGCAGGACCATCATTACTGTTGTGAAGCTTGCACGGGTGCAGACAATTTTGCGAAACCAATCGGGACCCTGTTCAGAGGCGCTTTGTAGCAACTCATACCAGATATCCTTGTGATCAATGTAGGCAAAGAAGCGAAGAAGTTGAGCGGCTCCAGGGTTTCTTGCGGTAAGGAGCGCAAAAGAGATGTTCCAAGTGCTACACAGTGTGCGATTTTCGTAGTCTGGTAAATCTCTTGCCTGTACCAGCTCTTCCCACTGCAAATCATAACTTTTAAGATATTGACCGAGGGTATCTGGACACTTTTGAAAATAAGCTCCAGCTGCAGCTAACGCTAGTGGGAGTCCATCGAGTCGTTTGACTAGTCGAATGGCATCCGGGTTCGCTTGCAATGTCAGCGAGTATCAATGGCTTATGGGGTATTTGCCCACATTCTGTCATTTCAGATCTCTTCGATCTCTTCGCTAGGACTTCCAAGGAATCTTGTTCTGCTGCCAGTTTTTGGACGGGAATTACAGTCCCAATTTCAACCCGTGAGTCCCTTGTTGTGATGATGATGCGTCCATGAGACGTAAAAGGGAAATAGATTCGGATGTCGTATCCTGAAGAACTTCGAGCCGCTGGGAGATCTGGGTCGTCATAGTTGTCATATATGAGAAGCCAGCGGTTATTATGTGGTTCTGACAGCCATTGACGAGCTCGTTTAACGAGGATCTCTTCTGACTCGGTGTTTTGTTGCCATACTTGCCCATTTTGAAATTCGGAAATGCGAGTTGAGATGGCGGCTAGGCTACTTTTCAACGTGGTTTCACTACTTGCATCAAGCCACCAGACAGAAGTGAAGTGCTTCTGATGTGACTTTGCGAAGTGTAGAGAGAGTTGTGTTTTCCCCATACCTCCCAGTCCGGCGAGGATAGCGTTGTGTTGTTGATCACGATCTGAGTTTGAGAGCAAGGCCTCTTGTAAAGCAGCTTGATAGGTGCTTCGTCCGACAAAGAGTGACTGATCGAGAATATATGCCTGCCCTAATTGTAGACCGAGACAATACTTCAGATCTGTTGGCGACCGAGTCAGTGTGGATTCGCGATCACATTGAGATTTGGTAGCACTTACGCGTCGCTTCAGCAGCAACGTCGGTCTCCTGTACGGCGGCACGAGGGATGATATTAAGAAGTTCTCTTGAGTAAGCAGCAGCAGCTGCCGCGGCATAAGGTTGCCATTTGTCTCTCTTGTAAGAGTCTGCGTAGTCACTGATGCCACGGACAACCAGACAAGGAAAGTTGTCCATCAACCCGGCGGCTTCCATTTCAAAACACAAGATCTCAGGCAAATCTTTGAGAAGGCAATCTTTTTCTGCCATTGATGCAATGAGTTTGTTACCCGAGGCGATTAGGCCATAGTGTATTTGAGGGTTCAGGTCTAACCTTTTGTCCACGCCTAAGCGGGGATTGCGTAAGGCGATTTCATGCTTCCCGCACCGGTTACAAGTTGTATCAGGTGTATGGCTGCATTCGCTCATGTACAGTATGTCGGTCTCTGGAGGTTGTCTTGCATATTTGGGCTGCATCTTGGGATTGTTGGCAAGCATGCGTTCGAGATAGAGCAAAATTTTTGAGTCATCCTTCTCATGCTTGGCTTGTAGATGGCAAACAGCATTTCGAAGAACGGGTGGGGGCTTGTTTAAAACTCCTCTTTGGTCGAACGTGCCATTGGCATGGACCTTACCAAAGTCATACTGAATGACACCTCCTGTGTCCACAGTTGGTTGGCTCACCACGACATCTCCAAGTCTAATGTCGGAAGTTCTTGTAGGGACTCCGCCTCCAATACCGACCATGAGTCCAAAACGTAGTGATGGAAAGGATCTCATCATATGCGTTGCGGCAGTAGCAGCTACGTTTGTCCCAGCTTCTGGTAGACATGTCATCGTAATATTATGTGGGCCTATCCTCCCAATCCGGTAGATGTTCGTGTCTGTGAAATCTTGAGCGTCGAAACTGCCGTAGTTCTCTTCGAGCATAGCCTCCGATGCCGCAAGTTCGAGCGGCAAGGCGCAGATCCAGCCGACGGTGAAATCGTCACTATGCATGGTGGAGTAGAAGTGCGGACCATGTCGCGTCGATGGCAACGGCTGCACACAAGCTTGCAAGTACAAACTCGCACGCGATGTGATCAAGTGCAAGACGCAGAGATTATTATCGACGTGAGGCTGAGTCGCCTCTTGACACCGCCCATGTGGGGTTACGGCAAATAGCCAATCACAGTGCAACCATGGCTTATAGCATTTGGCTCTATTCTACAGTATGTTGTAGGTCTGGCTGAGAACGCAACATCGCACTTGAACGACCTCACATAACTGTGAAACCGGCCATTGCACGCATACAGTAGATTCACTTTTTCATAAGTTCATCCAGTGCACATGGGCTTTCCTTTTGGCCTCATTGTCTTCCTTTTCGCCCTGGAAGACTCGATCCTCGTGCAGCAGAAACCACCACTAACTACACTGTGCAATTACCGACAAGATTTCAAACATGTAGTGCTTGACGTCTTTGTAGTGGGATGTAGTAAGGCCCTAGACTCAAATATTGGCTTTACAGGTCGAAGAGCTAAGTTACTTTGTGTGAGGTTAGGCAATTTCTGGGACAAAAGTGAAGCCCTTGAACCAAAGCAGTGCAAAATATGACTGGCCAGGAAAGGGTCTAGAGCATAACATAGAATGGTGGAGGTTCCGACCGTGCGACGAGTTTATCGTCATTGGGACCATTTTATAGCAAACGCATGGTAAAATTGATTATCGACAGAGCACGAGCAAAGTGATCTTCATCTTTGTTAAAGTAAGATCTTTGCTCTCGGAGAGCTGCTGTGGTAAATCATATTTAACAGTACCAGGAAGTCTGGCAGGAAATGCTTTGACCAGTAACGCCGGGTAAGCCAACAGCGTCACTAGAGCCAACCCCCACATAGGTATGATCGCCAGTCCTGACCTTGCAGTTTGGCGGATTCCCGGACTCTGAAAGCCCGAGAGGGAATATGTGAAACGAGACACCTCCCGCATTCACATCCAACCCGCCACCATTACTCAAGTTGTCATAATTGGCCCCTTCGCCATCCCAAACCTTTTCTCCGTTGATAGTCAAGGTGCCTGATCCTCCACTTAATGTTGGGGAAGCATTAGTCGAATTGTTAAGGGAGGTGGTGCATGGTCACTCACAAAGTCTCACTTGGAATGCAGCTTCCCCCACCGCAGGCAGATGTCTGCCTGTGGTATACTCCTGTTTCAAGATTGCACGTGTGTACCTGTCCCAAGACATTGTTCGCGAATAGCAATGTAGCAGTGCTAACAAGATATGTTTTACTGCTTTTATATTAGCGAATCCGAAGAAGCTCCTTAAAGCTTGATGAGAGCCATACTGCATTGTGATAGTGGACGAGAGCACTAGAATAATTCGATTTAGGTTTGAGGTCTGAGAGAAAAGATGATGCTTGATACGATATATTGAGTGTTTGATTATTGTTGTATAGAAATGGAGGAGCACAAAGACGGCATTTTATAGCCTTCATGAGCCTCCTGTGTCAGCCTGAGCTCTCTGGTCAGCCTTGCATCTCGCTTAAAATGACGAGATAATCAAGCCATAGTGAAAAAAGGGTACAGATCTACATATTATGACGTCGATTTACTACGCCCATGATGTGGTGATCTTGTGATGCACAGTATAATGATACGTCACATATATGCCGTAGGCAAACAAAAAATCTGGTACAGCCTGTGAAAACATTTGATAGGTCATATTCAATATTACTGAACACGTAGAACCTAACGCTGACTTACATCATTATCGAGTCATGTATCAAATATTTTATATTGCAATTAGCTCAGTGGTTTGAAACTAGCTTTGCTACTTCAAGTCAACAACGACCAGCATCGACATGTTATCCAGAAGACATATTAACAACTCTGTCAGTCGTCACCCATGGCGACAGTACGAGAGTGGCATACAGGCAGCTCCAGGAACCCACAAACAACCAATACAGGGGCCAAAGAAGGACCACGGTTGTGGAACCAGTCGTAGGTATGTTGCTATTGTCATCACGAGCTTTAGGCTGACTCTGAATAAGGAGTGTGGCGTTTGGATACCCGAATCATGTACGTAAACGCAGTGGCCTTCGTTTAGCTAGTTGTCCTCAGGTCAAGGGTTGGTTGACGACGCGAGGTTGGGGCCAAAGCACCACTACGCAACGGTACGACCAAAAATACATTGTACATCAACCTTCGGTCTGCAGTTGAACCCTTTTGTAGCTACGGATAATAGCGTTGACATCCCGTCTGCACACATAGTACAGATTGATTCCCTGTGAGCCTCTCCAGATACAACCTTCTGGCAGAGTCAGCCTCCAGAGCCACTGATGAAATAAGTTACCACGGAAAAAAATCATTCATGCAATTCTATCGGTTGGTAACCGTGATTGAAATGCATACCTTTTCAGGTTCAAGATTGAAAGTGCTCTACTTGTTCACACGTGCATAGGCTACTGTAACCAACTACTTGAAACCTACTTTCTCGCTGAGATTTGTTTGGTAGTGCAAAGAAGGATATGGACAACAATCGATTTAATGTTATCCAGTTGTGCCCACGTTCGCAATAGTGTCCACTCGAGTCACAATTTCCCCATTGCTACAAGTTAAACTAAGTGCTGACGAAAGTCTTTCCAAGCACGTGTCATAACCAACAGAATTTTCGCGTGGAGATCATAGCCTGGTCGAGTTCGTGGGCTTGGAAACGACGATACACTATTATTACATTCACCTTTGCTTGGAACCGAGAATTGAATGACTTCAAGGTACTATGGTCCTAGACCTACTTTGCTGCGGACTTTACACGTGGAGCTTTAGAAAGCCGAGTTCCTTATATTTTCCCACCCCTAAAAGTGTAGAAGATGGTAATATCAGAGATGACAACGAGAAACCCCTTCTTACTTAGGGAAAGTAATGGCGAAGTGTCAGCACGTGACTTCCCGAGCTGCTTTCATGTCCAGATCACCAAAAGGCCAAATAAGAGAAAATCCCTAGAGCTCCGCGTTGGACTTCTCTTTGATTGTGAGAACTGCATGGGGCTGTTAAGACGCACAGTCCACTCGGCGGCTGGGGCTAATGATCCCCACTTGGCCCCTTCGGCTACTACTTGCACTGTCGATCCTTCGCCTCTCAGTATAATTATACATTTATTACCTAATGACAGACCCTTCAAGAAATTACGTATTAAACTCAAGCTTACTCTCGGGGGATTAGCCAATTGTTTCCCTTGTTTAAGCCATTACGAGCCGCTCTCCTGTCAGTGGTGGAGGCGGTCTTGATATGTTCGAGAACGCCGCCCCGGGTCCAGATGTTCGCACAGCACTTGGAGTCTTTCGCCTCCACTTAAGTTTTCATAACTTACGAAAATAGAATAGCAAATTTCAAAGTATACCTTCAGGTACCCACCACAGTCGTACAGTTGCCACGCTTCATGTATGTAATTCGCATGCTAGTCTGGCCCCAGCCCATCTCGAGTCCTCGAAGGATTCGAGAACGTGAAGCTACCATGGCCTTGAGCATCTCATACACGGTACAGAACGGACTTTGGGTCGAAGAACAGAGTCCGACGTAGACCATGAATGCTATATAAGTAATGTTGTCCTTCACTTGAATTTGTATCATCTCTTTACCCCCAAAAGAAACTCAATCACCAAAGCAAGACAAAAACACCACCAACATGCAATTCAAAAACTCCCTCATGGCCATGGCCTCCCTAGCCATCCTAGCCCACGGCGCCGCCGTCCCCGAAGCCTCCAGTACCGACCCCCATCCCTCCCTCCCTCCCCCCTCAAACCCCCAACTAACCCACCCACCAGCCCTAACCCCCCGCACCGACGGCGACTTCAGCGTAACAACCTACTCCGGCGGCCACTGCAACCGCGACGACCAAGGCACGACCAACGTGCACAAGGACACGCGCGCCTGCATCCAATGGTCCAAGGCCGGCAGCTTCGAGATCACCAACGACTCAAGCTGCGGCAACATCGAGGCCGTCTACTTCCACGGCGCGCACTGCGGGCAGGACGGTGGCAAGAAGTACACCACGAAGAACTTCCATAACAATGGGTGCTTTGGGCTGGGTGATGGGGATCACGGCAGCGCGTACTTCCGCTGCGCTGGTTAGATGTGGGGATGCTAGGATGTGGTGGGAGTGAGATGAGGGGGGAGGTTGGTTCTGTGGCTGCTGATCACGGCTGATAGGACCTTCTTCGTGGGTGAGGGGGAGAGCTGTTTATTTGCAGCACACTTGTTTTGTGTTTACTTACTTTCCTTGATAAGAATCGCAGTCAACTTCTCGAGAATGGCGGTACGAGCATGTGATTCAATGCTCTGAGGCTTGTTGCTTGTGTATTCGACGTCTAGATATGTTGGCTTTACCGACTCACGTGCCCGGACACTGATACCATGACTACATAAGCTTCCAACCAGAATCTTGACAAATCTTGGCCTTGGCGCTGCTCGTTCATAAACCCTTGTCTTCGACAGCCTTGGAGATCGACGCTTGACGGTTGGCGCGTGCTTCCGCGACGCCCTCAAAGTGGTAGAGAGGCTCAAGCTTCACGTTCTTGCGGCGCAGGACGTGGTGCTGGATGAAATACGGCACGGCCTTCTTGGTCTGATAGTTGATGAAGCGACTTCCAGGAACGGCAAACACATAGTCCAGCTCTTCCAGGGTTCGTTGCTTGGTCTCGGGCATGAAGAAGAAAATCATGATGAAAGCAAGGACGTTAAGTCCACTATATTTTTCGTTAGTAAGAGCTACTACCATTTCGCACCTTAGAACTTACGCGTAGAATCCAAAGGCACCGGTTGGAGTAAAGGCTGTGAGAATCCTGGGGAAGGAAATAGCAAGAACAGAGGACCTGATGAGATGTTAGCAAGGCGAAAGTCTGGAGTTTGAGCCAGGATGAGGACTTACCAGAAAAGAGTTGTTGCAACACCAAAGCCCATACCGACTTCTCTGTGGGAGAGTGGGAAGACTTCTGCCGAGTAGGTCCATGGCACAGGTCCTTCTCCGGGGGAGTAGAATGCGGCAAACAGGAAGATGAAGAATGCAATGAGACCCAAGTGGGCGGTATTATCCTCGGGAATGAGGAAGCAGAGACCAGCAGCCAAAAGTGTCCACGCCATCTGGGGGAACGTGAAAAGTAGCAGAGATCGCCGGCCGAATGTATCGATAGTCCTGCCTTCGGGTTAGATTGAGCAGTGTGCAAAATGGAATGAGCGGCCTTACCAAATGGCAGGCCAAGCGAATGTGAAGTTGACCAGACCGAATCCCCAAGATGCGAGCAGAGCTTGTGTGTCTCCAGCACCAGCCTGTCTAAACACAGTAGACGAATAAAATGCGATGATGTTGACTAGGACATTGTCAATTTAAGGCAGCGCGATTTTCAGTGACGCATGACTTACTACCGCACATTTGCTGCGCAATCATGACTGTAAAGGATGCCAAGGTGGCACGGCGAATGCGTGGAACGGTGAAGAGCTGGGTGAAACGCGAAATCAACGTGGAGTGACCGACGATGGCCTTCTCGATCTGAAGTTGCGTGTAGATGTAGTACAGATCACTGAAAGTCACGTCAGGCGTGTGCTTCATATAGAGATGGAGGGTAGCAAAACATACCGTGCAGCCTGAAGTTCAGAGTTGCGCAGTCTCACAAGAGATTTGTACGCTTGTGAGAGTCTGCCCTTCTTGATGTACCATCTGGGAGACTCTGAGATGATTTGTCAGCTCATATTTTTCTACACATGAAGGGTAAGAATCGGCATACCGGGACAGAAGAAGATGAGGGCGACGAGAGGAACGGCCGGGATGAAGGCAGAACCAATCTGCAGTCTCCAAGAAATCGCACCCGTGTCTTTGACAGCCAAATTAGCACAGAAGCCCAAGAAGATTCCAAAAGCCGTCCACTAGAAAGCAGTTAGTTATGTAGCTCGCGTTTGTCGATAAAACTAACGTACCATCTGCCAGCTCATTACGAGAGCACCTCGAATAGTAGCTGGGGCATTTTCGGCAGCGAACACAGGGACAGTAGATCCTTTGAGACCCATGCTGAGAACCAAATGTCAGCCATTTACTCGTAGAACAAAAAGCAGTCAAGACATACCCAATGCCCATGATGAGACGCGTGATCAAAAGTTGCTCCCAGGTCTGGGCCAAGGCACCGCCGATGGGAGTCAACAACACAAAGATACCAGAAATGAAGATAGTTCCACGGCGACCAAAGACTATGTTGCAAGGGTCGGAAAGCCAGCAACCCCTGTGTTAAGTTAGTCGGCAGTTCAAGCGTACAAGAGTCACGTGACTGACAGAAACGCCGCTCCAATGTATGGTCCGGCGTTGACAAGGCCGACCAGCCAATTATCACGATCGTGCAGCGCAGGAGTACATCCTTGAAGGGCATAAGCCGGGTTGTCTTCTTCAAGCTCTCCACAGCCGATGCCAAACTCGGTGGGGAAAGACAGGTTGGCGCCGTTGCTACCAGTCTGATCCCAGCCCCTTTGTCGAGTTAGTGGAGGAAGTATAGCAGAGCTCAGATCTAGACATACTGCACGCAAGCTCCAATGGAGCAAGTGATGACCGTGAGGTAGAGCAGCAGAGGATGACGCCATTTGTGGGTCGTCTCACGGCGCAAGTGATAACGCTCGTCTTCGGTGATTTCAGGCATATCATCGAACTCTGTAGGCCTTTGCGCGACTAAGGCCGCTCTGCGCAAGAGTGGAGACAGTTCGGTCAGCGCGTGCTCCGCGGCAAATGCATCGACGTCGGCCATGAGCTCCTCCCGGGTCATGCCAGCAAGAGGGTTCTGGATTCTGTAATTCTCGTGTAAGTCAATGCGCAAGCTCGACCGCTCGTAGAGCACGAAAAACCTGGCAAAGCTTGGAGAAGCCACTCACTTGGCATCGAGATTCTTGTTCATGTTAATGGAAGTCAAGCTGCCACGGCGCTCATGGTCGGCAACAGGTCCAAAGGTTTCAACACCCTTAGCACCGTAAGTGGCCTTCTCATCGGAGTGGTCCGACATTGTGCAGGTACTACGGGCGAATTGGCGGTGGATAGAGGCTCAGCGGCTCTGGCTCGCCCCAAGAAACGCGGGGAGTGCAATGTGGGGAAATCGCCTTTATGGTAGATTGGAGCGCCAAGGGTTTGGGGTGTATAGCGGCTGGGCGCTGAGAATAAGACCGAGGGGGCAACACGGCACGCATGCAAATGCGGGCAGGCTGACCCTGGGTTGGCCATGGTCTGTAATACGAACGCGCTTACTGTCTCAAGGGTGTTTGAACGGTCATGTATCGTCAGTGGTATTGCGCTTGTACCTGGCGTGCGTCTGTCATCTGAAGTTATGTGAAGTCAGGGTCTCCGCAGCCTCGCGGATGTGGCCGATGTTGTGCCGAGGGCGCAGCACGTGAAGCTCCACTTAGCGCATCTTCAAGGCGAGTCCAAGCGTTTGACAGCTTGAGACTAGAAGCTGTCATCGATGCTTTCCTTGGCCACCCTCACGACGCTGGGGCTGTCGTCGCCCATGCCAGCTTCGTAGTCGGCGCCATCCTCGAATTCATCGTACCGACCTTCGTCAATCTGCAGCTCGCTCAGAGTATCGGTGACGTCACCAGCCCCAGCCGTCATCATCAGCTCCTCCACTATTCGCTTGCTGGCTTCCTTGGCCGGCGTCTGCAGGAGCCGGGATTGCGGCACGTGGAACTGCATAGTCTTGGGCGGCGACATGCCCATATCATAATCAAAGTCGGATGTCTCGTCGTCGTAATCAATCTCCCACTCACGGCCTGATGTGGTTGGCGTCTTTGCCTTTTCCTTGGCCCCAGCAGCTGCAATCTCCTCTGAGAATAGAGTCTTGCGCGCTGAAGACAGCCCAGCAGTACCTCGGCGGGGTGTCTTGCCTTTGCCTTGCTGAACACTGACACCTGGGGTTGGTGGCGCACCACCTTTCGGTAGCTTTGAGCCCTTTGCTGGCGAACCAAAGATCTCCGAACGCAGCTGGGGCGCGGCCATCTCGGGGGACATTGGTGACGAATCAAACGCAAATGAACGAGTCTGCTGTGTCTTCGTAGTGTCTTCTCGCGCAGCACCTTTGGGACGGCCAGTAGTCTTACGTGTGCTGTGTGGAGTGGCCTGCACGCGGTAATTCTTGTCGAGGACACGATGCAGCAGCACATCATTCTGTGCGGCTTGCTGCTTGCGCTGGGTCGTGGGCTGAGCTGAGTGGAGGAAAGGCGAGGGTCGTCCAGGGGTTTCTGCCATGTTTCGTTGGCGTTCTTCATACGCTCCAGGAGTTGTAGGTTCTCTGCCTCGCCCACTGGTCTGGTCATGGTCTGGAAAGACGCTCTTCTGTGTATTCTCGTTGGACTGGCCACGGCCTTTCTGAGCTTGCTTGGGCGTCCTACTGCTGCGAACTGATGGCGAAGACAGCAAAGAGTCCTCGAGCGAATTGTCTGCAATGGGAGTGGCCGTTGGGGGGTCATGGTCTTCGTTTGTGGTGATGGTCTCCTCTTCATTGTCCTGACCGTCGTGCTGATCCTGTGTTTCAGTCGTTTGCGTTACAAAGGTCTCGTCTTGATCCGCCTCGGCATAGCTTGTAAGCGAAATGTTTGCGCTGGCCTCGAAGAATTGTTTCCAGAACTATGCTCTCGTTAGCTTTTTTCTTGTGATTGATGACATGAAACTAACCTTTGACCCTTCCCACACCTGATCCGAGTTCTTGGCATACTGCTCGACAATGGGGATGATGCTCGAGGTGACGATACGATGAGCGCGACTGAAGTTGTGATCAATCTCTGTTGGTTCTTGTCAGTTTTCTGTTGCAATGAGTACAATGCGCCCACAGTACCTTGCAATGTGAGTGTTATCGATTGTTCAAGCCGTTCGAGCTCCTCTGTCAGCGTCAAGTTCCGCTGCGGGGCCATGCTCATGCGCGACATGGTGTCTGTGCGTCGTCCAATGAAGACAAATACTCGTGGACAGCCAAGGGAGACGCGCCGTGGTGGGGAAAGTGTGGCCCAGGGTGGACGCGTTCTGCGGAACATCTTCCGCAGCATTGATGTTCCACTCTGCTGTTCGCATGCCGGCACCCCCTCACCATCCTTGCCAATCAGTTGCCTTTTTCGCCACTGCTACTCTGCTGCTCTCTACCATGGGCATGTTTGGATCTCCGCACACCCGGCGATCTCGCGGCAATGGGTGCCGAGCTCTCGCGCCGATATCGACGCGTATTAAATGGTGACCTTTCATGACGTGAAACTGCATTGCCCCTTCCACACCCGCAAAAGAAAGGACCCACGCAGACACCATCCATGCCCACCGCCATCGTGACCGGCTGCGCCCAAGGCATTGGCCGCGCCATAGCCCAACGCCTCGCCCACGACGGCTACGACCTGTGCCTGAACGACATCGAGCCATCGCGCCCCGGCCTCGACACCCTGCTGGCCGAAGTGCAGCAAGCAGGCCGCAAAGCCATCATCCACACCGCCGACGTCTCCATCCGCGCCGACGTCGACGCCCTGGTCGCCGCCTCCGTCCAAGCCCTGGGCCCACTGCACACCATGGTCGCCAACGCCGGCATCGTGCAAGTCAAGCCGCTGCTCGACGTGACCGAGGCCGATCTCGAGCGCATATTCCGCGTCAATGTCTTCGGTGTGCACAACTGCTATGCCGCCGCCGCGCGCCAGATGATTGCCCAGGGCAAGCCGCCACGCCACCCGCCCACGCAGCTGGGGCTGGGCGGCGTGCCGCTGGCCTCGACGGGCGTGTACAAGATCATCGGCGCCTCGTCTATTGCCGGGTTCAAGCCGTTCCCGATGCTGTCGCACTACAGTGCGTCCAAGTGGGCGGTGCGCGGGCTGACGCAGGCGTTTGCGATGGAGATGGCGGAGCATGGGATCACGGTGAATGCGTACGCGCCCGGGATCGTGGGGACGAAGATGTGGGAGCTGATTGATGAGGGGATTGGGAGTGCGCAGGGCAGGGGGAAGGGCGAGACGATCAAGAAGTATAGTGAGGATTTGATTGCGCTGGGGCGGACGAGCGTGCCGGAGGATGTGGCTAATACAGTACACTTCCTTGCCAGTGCGGACAGCGACTACATGACAGGACAGAACATCATCGTCGATGGTGGCATTTGCTTCTCATGAGTGCAACTTATATCGGTTGAGTTGAAGAAAACTACAGACTATGGATCCGGGAAGTAGTGATTAACCAAAGGCGCCCACGTTGCGTTCCCATACGCAGCGCCGCCAAACCGCATATACCCATCCATACCCACCTCATGCTCCACATCCCCGCCATAGACACTAAACCCATCCTCATCCGCAACACTCGCCTGCGTCACCTGCGCCGCATCACCCATGACCCACACAGTCTGCATCCCCATAACCATATGCTGCAGCGTATGACAGTGAATCATCCACACCCCCGCATCCTCCACCCTGATCCGCCACCCCCGCCACCCCCCCACCGTCCCCTCCGTATCATTCACCTTATTATCCGCCGGCCAGCGATACAACACCGTCGAATCCCGCAACGCCGGCACAAACCCCCTCTCGCGCCGCAATCGTTCCAACTTCGCCTCATTCGCCGCAGCATCGTAGAACCCCGGCCCCGAGCCAATGTCATAGTAGTGCCCGCCATGCGCATGCCACGGATGCACGTCGTACGTGCCCGAGTATCCGGCGCCATTGAGCAGGATGATCTCAAGGACCTCGCCGACGCGGGCGCCGTACGCGCGCAGCTGCGGGTCGAAGCCTGTGTACAGGGGTGCGGTGGCGTTGGGGCCGCGCAGGGTGGCGGTGACGCCGCGCGGGATCTGCGGGATGGCGGCGGCGCCGTGGGCGTAGACTTGGACGAGGTAGGGCGTGCCGGCGGGGCTGGAGGCGTAGGTGGAGTTGAGGGGCTCGGCGGACCAGCTGTGGTTGTTGACGTAGAAGGGGACTTCTTTGTTAGGGAGCTGGGCTTGCATGTTGGAGAGGTACACGCGGCGGGTGACTTGGTCGACGGTGGGGAAGGCGGAGTTGATGGATGTGTCGAGGGGTGTGATGGCGTACTCGAGCCATTCGTTGGTGGTATTGTCACCGGCGGCAGGCAGAAGGGCTGTAATGTTGGGGATGGGAGAAGGGATTGACGATGGCAGAGTGGTGCGTGATGTGCCGGGAGTGTAGCATGCGGGTGTTGAACAGTCCGACGCAGTGTAGCCTGGTATTGAGTACCGGAGAAGAGCGTACCCAGTGACTACGGTCGGCCTGTAGCGAGTCTCGAGCTGGATCCAGAATTCTCTGGTCCCGCCAAATTTGTCCTGAAGATCACTCTCAGAGTACGTAGTGAGCAGCACATCATAGCGTTGGCCAGAGTCAACCTGAAGGTGATCAACACCAACAGGCTGGGTGTAGCGTCCATCAACGGCAACCACATTCATCCTGTCAGTATGGTTGGCAAACGCGTACGTGATATCAGTAAGGGCCATGGCGCCAATCATCCGGAAGCGGTAGGTCTTGGATGGTTCCACAGTGAAGACTTCTGGCGCGCAGAGCGAGTTGGAAGCGTTGACGACCGGCGTCGAGTGGCCATTGACGAGCAATGCCTCGGGCTCACCAGACCAGACGAAAGGGGCACCAATGAGGCCATCAACAATAGCTTCGTCCGTCTTGTTGTAAAGCTCGTTCAAGACAAAGTAGCGCTCCTCGTCATATTCAATTGGCGGCTTCTTGTCTGCTTCTTCGACGATCAAGGGCCCATTTGCAGACACAGTTTGGAAGCCAACATGACTGTGATAAAAATATGAACCTGCTTCGTCGACCGTGGGGTGCAGCTCATAGTCAAAGAAGTGCCCCGGCGGTATTGGCCATTGACTGGCGAGAGGCGTTCCGTCGCTGAAGGGGGCCACGCTCTGGGTCAAGCCATGCCAGTGTACAGTAGCATTCTGGTCTGTCTGGTCATTAAAGACGCGGATCCATGTCGTCTGGCCGGCCGGAATGACCACTGCAGGGCCCGGGCTGGTGTCGTTGACGACGGTGGAAAGACGAGTCGTACATGCTATAGATACATTGATGGATGATATGCGCAAGACGACATTGGGCTGGAACGAGTCGTCGTGGATGGTAGGCCTTGCAGCATGAGCCAAGGAGATGAACACGGCTAGACAGGCCACCAAGACGCTGGAAACAAAGCGACACATGCTGTCAGAAGAACTGCCACGCAGCCCAAAATGCGCACTTGGCGACAGCAGCGTGGAAGCTTATATTGCCAACAAGTGGAGACCGGCATATACACGGTAAGTTCGGCCCCAAGGGGCTAGAATATCCAGGAGTGACCAGCCAGCCAGTAGGACACGAGAGATCGTCACAGCAGTTTTCGGGCATTACCTCCCTCCCTAAGGCGTCTCAAGTTCACGCATGTACCCATGTCAGCCTCTCAGCCCAAGTCCCCGTGTCAGCACGAAGCCGAATTGGGAGAAGGCCACCCCAAAGTCGACGTCCATGTGGCTGCTAGCCCGCTCCCGCATGATCGACTGACAGGTTGCATGTCAATCTCATAGGCTGCGAGAACAGCCTGCACCAAGGATCGAATCCATGGAAGTACCAGCCAGTCCGTCCAGGGAGCCGGCAGGGCTGATCCTACACGGGATGGCAGCACCGGACCGTTCCATGGCCAGGGAAAAACAAAGCGGCAAATTTCATTCGTTCTTTACGACTGGCGCTAGAACTCTAGATCAGCGTCATGGCTAAATGGCGTCGGCGGGGCGGGGGTGGCCGTTGGCCTTAACTGCATAGCGGCGATTGTAAGGTGGTCCCCATAGCCTGGTGAAACAATGCATACAGAGAGCATCGTGCGAGGGCGACTCACGGCCGGGGAGCAGACCATGCATGCCGGCTGTTCGATTCCGCGAAAAGTCTGTTGCTTGCAAAGCAAAGTTTCGCGTATGCCCGCGGCTTCATTGGCCGAGCCTTGAAGCGCCAAATCGCGGCACACACCAGGCGTGGAAGAGCACGCGTGCCCGCCCGCAGCTTCGAGCCTGCACAGACAGCCCACACAGTTCGCTTGCTCGTAGCGCCGTTGACTGTTGCTGACGGGCGACCAATAGTGTCAATGGCTTGGAATGAAGTCGTCGCTGCGGGGACTCTGGCCCGAGAATTCAAGACCGCCCAGGAAGTCAAAACTCATCTCGGCCTAACCGAGTCTTATGATCACATTGAAATTTGGCGAGAGTACCAGGTCGGCCATTCCACAAGCTTTTTCACTGCGCAAGCTAATTTCGACGTAGAGGATGGTAAGAAGAGAATACGATCGTCAAGATTTTGCAGCAAGCAAGACCTGGTTCGAGCAGCCCTGGGCGAAACGTGACGGCGCCACCAAGGCCGTCGCTCGTGTCTGCGGGGAGGAGGAGCCGTTCATTGAATGCCCAAAGCTCGCAGAGTATGACGTGGTTTCGTGGCGATTACGACAAATCCATAGAGCCTTGCGGGAGCACTGGCAGAAAGAGCAACGTCAGGAAAAGGACGGTGTGGGTAGTGACAATGGTCGCACCGGAGAGGCTAGCGGAAATCCTAGTCAACCAGAGGGAAAGCTGCAGTCTTCCCAACCAACGACCCAGACTGAAGGCGCTGGCATCGCTAGCGTTAGTGCTAGGACAAAGGATGCAGATGAGGACCCTGTTCAAGATCCGTCACGAGCATCCCGCTCAGCATTACCTCCTGGTTCATACGACCCTGTTACAGAAGTATATGTCCCTCGCTAAAATAAATCTCACCTGCATCCGCTGAAAGGCCTGTTTATTCGGAAGACGGAGCAGATTGCTTTTGCCTTTAGGCGCGTCCACCTCTTTGCTTGCTACCGGGTTGTGGAAAATATTCTCGATGATATTGATACCTGAAGATCAGTATTGCAAACCCTACAAAGCCTCGTGATCGTTGACAAGCTTTCCAAGCCAAGCAAGCAGCCCACCGGGCTTTTTGTGTATACCCGGCGCCATATGTCTCTTGAATGCGTCCTTCAGTGCCTCTTCAGGAATGTGCATGTGCTCATCGTCAATCGTCTCAAACACCAAAGCGCCCTGCTTATCCAAAGTCTTTAGGCCCAGCCAGTCCTCCTTGTAGATCTGGCGGTCTTGCAACTTCGTCACCTTGCCCGTCGTCTGATTGACCTCGGCAAACCAGCTGCTCTCTTTAGGATGCACCACCGTGTCCTTACCAAACATGTACATGGCGAACCGCTGCAAGCTCTCCAAGTTACGCACATACGTAATGTTCTTCTCTCTGCGCTCATTGTTCACATCCGCCAGAAACGCACTGCTCTCCAGGTATGCCGGCAAATCCTCCGGATCGCGAAAGTACTGCGCCGGGACGACGTTGCTCTGCGTCCACCCGCCCCACGTATTCGCGCGCGCGATCCCCGAAATCCATTCGCACAGCGCGTCACCCTCTTCACACGAGCGGTACTGCGCGATGCCGTTGTGCTGCGCGCCGAGCGTCACAAGGCTGCGCACCGGCGGGTTGTTGCAGCGCTCCACGAAGCCGCGTAGGAACTGTCCGCCCTGCGAGAAGCCGATGGCGTTGACGGCGTCGGCGTGTGCGAGTTCTGGTAGCTTGCGTAGGTCGTGGCAGACGGTGTCGAGGTGCTGCGTGACGCTGCCAAACCAGCTGGCGCGGCTGTCGGCGGCGCCGTCGGCAGCGAGGCCGATGGAGTAGACGGTGGAGCCAGGGTAGACGTCTTGATAGAGCTTGCCGACGCCTTGCATGCCTTCTGAGTCGAAGGCATCTCCTAGACCATGCCAGATGATGAGCGGAATGTTGGATGCATGTGTGCGGCTGTTTGTAGAGTCGGAGGGCAGCTGCTTGTACGTGATGGCGGCGGCAAAAGAGGAGGCTGGAAGGAGGAAGAGCGGTGCGAGGGACGCAAGTGGCGCCATATCGTGCAGTTGGAAGGAGACAGTATTTGCAGATAGCTTCGGATAGCTGCAAATCTCAATTACCCAGATTTAAGATGGGTCAAGTGCGTTGCAGCAAGGTTAACGCTGTAGCCTGCAGGCTGTTGCAGAAAGAAGAGACAAACGTCAGCCCAGCCCCACGCGGCGCTAGCGGGCCCTCCCGGAGCTTGCACCGATTCGATGAATGCTCGCTTTCCAAGCCACATGAAAGCTTATCTGTCTCACGCACAGCTCTACCATGAAGCGGTGGCCAGCGAATGATCACAGTGGACGTATGAGAAGATATATTGATACTTCGCTACGTCTACTTCCTTCATCCTCCACGCTTGCCTTTTCTTCGACTGCACTTTCACCTGCTTGCTCCATATCCCAGGGCGACAGAGATCTTCCACTTGTCGACCCCTGCTAAGTTCGGCACAAAAGACGTGCTAAACAGGAAAAGAAAAGAAAAGAAAGCTAATGGAAACCTCAACGCCGTGCTATGCTTGGGCATTATGCTCCCCCGAGTCCTAGACTCGCCAATGTTGCTGGAGTGGTAATCATTATTGAACAAATGACAGAACGGGTACGCTGCAATATGCAATCAACATGAGCGATGGATCTAGATCACAGTTGATCCAAAATGTTTGCTCAAAGGTGTTCAATAGAATTTGTTGAGGATCAGAGCGAGTCAGGTCAGCATCTAGAAGCGAGGGCGCTTCCAGTAGTATTGCTGATTCGATATGTTAGCAGACGGTTCCCCAAGGGACGCCAGGATTAGTGAAGCTACTGACCTTGTGCTGCTTTCTGGCAGCGCGCATTCCAGGCTTGCCCAGGCTGCTTGCAACTGCCGTCTTCCTCATCTCATCGGAGTCCATTTCGGGTACGTAGTAAAACTCATTCTCTAGCGCTTTGCCGGCAGCGTCCTTGCCAGACCTGGCAATCTCGCCAACGGCAGGTGTGTCCTCCAATAATTCTTTGAGCTCTGCAGGCGCTATGGTTACAGGGCCTTTAGCAGTTGCATCCACTTCAGCGTCTGTCGAGTCCATCTTCGCCTCAACATCAGCCTTCCATGAGGCTGGCAGGTTGTTGAAGATACTGCTCAACGGCATGGATTGAAGTCGTGAATACGCCAGTTGGTTGACGACATGATTGCGGATGGGGCTGATATCTTTCGAGCGTGACTCTTTGCCCTTTCTCTTCCCGGGAGAGGCAGGTTGCGCAATCAGTCGTTGCAAAGGTGAGACAGAAGCACGAAGGGGCTCGCGCCTTCGGTCTGGAGACACGGCAGAAAACGACGCCATTCGAGCAGAAAGATTGGCCCCGAGAGGACCAAAAGAAAGTACGACAGGATCATTCTCCTCATCATTATCCGACAGGTCATCATCGATAGAAGAAAGCGCCGACGAAGCTTGTGAGCCGGTCGTCTCAGGCAGACAGACTTGTTCGGCCTTTGCTGCCTCAACAGTAGCATGTTCAACGGCCTCGTCTCCAGATGATGTATCTTCATAAACCTGCACTGAAGGCTCACTACTGTCCGGTATGCCGATGAAGGTTTGTGACGCGGTCAGAGACGCGAGGCGACGCGGCGAGGGCGAGATGGGCGACTGGAGATGCACCTGCATCGGCGGGCTCGATGGGATGTTTTGGCGTGGTGTACGCGTCGGAGAGTCATCAGCGAGATGTGTTGCTTCGGAAAAGGTGGACGGGGCTCTGTCGGTTCGGGCAGGCGGCCAGCGGACCAAAACGCGTGCGTCTTGGACGTCAAGCATAATTTCAGCCTGTGGCTTATCCGAACTGAAAGTATCATTTTTTGCCAGCTCGAATGACTGTCCTCGGCAGAGTATCCTTGCACCGTTCCATCCGAGGCATTTGATAACCACTTGGCCATGTTCGTGGTCGAGACTCGGGAGCTCGTAAACAGCTTGGACGTGAACGCGAGAAATATGACGGTTTGCCGATAGCTGGAAATGGGAGGAGTTGCTAGATCTGCCAAACAAGGTGGGTTCTCCATCGTCACTGAGAGTTGCAGAACGCACGTCGCCCAATGGAACGCGTGCAGAGACGCTCGAGTCGGTCCGTTGAAGACCCGGACGCGTGAGTTGCCGAGGCGGAGGGGATGACGCGAGAATACTGGTGGACGAGGTGGGATCGGGGGTTGGCAGGTGTTTTAGGTGCGATAGGCGGTTATTAGTGGGCGAGCCATTGTAGTTTCGCTTGAGTGGTCGAGGTAGACCGCTGGGTGAGGAAGATAGCGGCTCAAAGGCGGGGAGCAGAGAAGGACGCGATGTCGACCTCGGCCGCAACGACGGCGAGCCTGAGGGTGACTGAGGAGGAACCTCAACTGGCTGAAGAGCGCTCATGACGTTCTGTCATGTAGGACTTGTACAGGTCAAGGTGTATAATGCAAGGCCTTTACACACCCAGTCCCACCACACGTGTCTGACGCGAGGAGCGACAGACTGCAGGGCAGGTGAAGGGGCAAGAGACAATGCAAGGAGCGGCTAGACTGCAACACCCACGACAGTGAAGCGGTCGAAAAGTAGGCCGGAGTTGCAGATGCAGAGTGGGCAGGGTGTGGGCAGGAAAGAGAGGAATAATGCGGTGGTTGTGGATCTAAAGGGCGAATCGCGCTAGGCACGCTCACGGGCCTGACAGAGCACGCGCTGCGGCCAACTTGTGCACCACCGCGAATTTTGGCGTCGAGTAAATTGGTGGACGTGTCTTGTCATATCTAACACGTCGCAAAATTCGAGCGGAGACATTATTCGCGTGGCGTTTGGGCCAGCAATGGGCGTGTATATGGCGGTGATCAGGACACGCCGGACGAGGCACGCGTGCTTCCGCAGTGCCGCCAGCCGCCCCGCGCCGGCCACTGGCCAGCAGGATCAGACCACAGTGGCCCACAATGCCGGGTGTCTTTTTTGGAAGACTGCTAATCCCCGCGTGTCATTTTAACTTCTGCTACATTATGTCAGGGGCGTGCAGAGACAGGCGAATGGAGGCTCAAGGAGAATTTCCAGAAGCCTGACGGCTGTGACGCAGGCGCCCATAGGTTCGCAGTCTCATGCTTTGGCCTTGGCGCTCGGCTCGGCGCCCGCAACATCGTTTGGCCGAGTCTGAAAAAGAAATCGCCCAAGTCGAGAAAGTTTTGGGAGCAGCTTGCGGATGTGCACTGCCAACAGTAACTCGATCATTTGATATCATGGCTCCCCTTGCTGCCCCCAAGGAGTCCAAGACCCCTTATCAGCTAGACCTGACGCAGACTACCCAGGCGTGCAAAGTTCTGCTCAAGCACATCGCCGACGAGCGCACTCGAAGAGAAACAGAGTCAGGCAAGGCGAACTTGCTTGCCGACAGAGACGATGACTCTGGGGAAGACGAGGACTCCGACCTAGCCGATGTGCCCATCTGGATGATCGTCAGCACGAAGAAGCACATTGCCGATCAGAAGCGCCTGAAACCAAGCAAAATGTACGTCTTGCTGCACCTCAATACAGTGTGTCCGACTAATATGCCCTCTGCAGTCCAGTGCCCCATTCATTCAACACCCAGACTACAAGTAGTATCTGCCTCATCACCGCCGACCCACAACGCGCCTTCAAGGATGCCGTCGCACATCCTTCGTTTCCCGCCGACCTACGTGCTCGCATTGGTCGCGTGATTGGCATCAGCAAGCTCAAGGCAAAGTACAAGTCTTACGAGTCTCGCCGCCAGCTTTTCGCCGAGCACGACATTTTCTTAGCTGACGATCGCATCGTCACGCACCTACCCAAAGTCCTCGGCAAAGTCTTCTACAAGGGCGGTAGTAAACGTCCTGTCCCAGTCAACATCGCCGGTCAGCCCCCGCGAGGTGACGATGGGAAGAAGATCAAGAAGACACCCGAGCAGAAGCGCAAGGTGGAAGAAAAGGGAAGCGATGGCCGAGGTGCTGCGACGCCGGCAGACATGGCAAAGGAAATCCTAAAGTCATTGGCTTCAACTCTTGTTCACCTTTCACCCAGCGTCTCTACTGCGGTCAAGGTCGGACGGGCGGCATTCACTGCCGAGCAGTGCAGCGAGAATATCAAGGTTGTTGTCAACGCCATGACTGAGAAGTTCATCACCAAAGGTTGGAGAAATGTACGCGGCATCCACATCAAAGGTCCCGAGACAGTCGCCTTCCCGATCTGGCTGTCTGAAGAACTGTGGGTGGACGAGGAGGACGTCCTGGAGGAGAAGCACAAGTTTGGAAAGACCGAGGAGGAAAGGCTAGCGAAAAAGAAGAGCAAAAAGCTGCTCTCTGGAGCTGCGGGCGCCGCGGTCGAGAACGGCAACGCCAGCAAGCGGAAGGCCGACGACACTGCCAAGCCAGAGACTGACAAGCACATCAAGAAAAAGAGGAAGCCCGAGGATGTGAAAGTGGCTGGCGAGCTTGCAGAGAAGAAGCAGCGCCTGAAGAAACAAAAGGCTGCTGCTATGGCCGCGGTAGGAGGGTCTGTTTTGTAGCGTACTGCCGTCTGCAAAGTCCCTGCATGTTTATGGAAGCGTGGCGTTGGCAGGCTGTTTCGGGCATCAATGAATTCGATGGTTGTTCAGTTCCACATCTTGAGAAGGTGAAATGCCGCCGGTAAGCTTGCTGTTTAATTTCCATGTCTATAATCACAACCTGTTGCTGTTCAGGTCCAGCAGAAACATGAGAGCAGTTGCACCTCCGGGCCCAGAAGCTTGGCCCGCATCATCCCGCATCATTTTGCAGGCACGCGCCGCCAAACTGGTGTTCATCGCCCCTCCACGGCCCTTTTAATTTTCCCATAACAGCCTTGCCAAATGCTCGCCTGGCCCTCCTACCGCGCTCAGGATGGAGCGGCAGAGAAAGCGTAGGCTCCTCCATATTGCTTACCCATGCGCACATGTACTGACATTTTTCCAGGCGAACTGCGCGATCTCAATCAACGGGCGTGGGCAGGTGAAGGTGACTTGACTGTCCCCATCCGCGTGTGTTTCACAGCTGACAATACCAACTCGCAGAAGTCTATGATATCAGTGGCAGTCTCGACTCATCGCTCAAGAAGAATACCGCCTTCATCAAACGCCTCCGAACCGCAATTACTTCCTCTGCCACTCAAACCTTCCTCTCCGAAATCCGAACCTTGTCCCTCCAGAAGTATCTCTCCGAAGTCATATCTGCCTGTTATGAGGGTCTCAGCAAACTCAAGCTCCCAGGTGATATCGCCGCAGGCGTCGAGATCTTCAGCGCCCTCCACCAACGCTTCGGTCCTACAGACTTCACATGCTACGTCGCATGGCACATTGGCCGCGGCTTGAGCTCTCCAGATAAGTCGCATCTGAAAGCTCTCGCTCCAGACGTCCGCGAAAAGGAACAGAAAGAGCGCTTGGCCCGTCACCGTATTCTGCTGCGGGTCGCGACCGACCTTTGGCTGGTCGGCGGTCTCAGAAGCCTGGATGATGTCGCTCGGCCCGAGGAAGTTGGCAAGACGAAAGAGACCACGAAGGCAGAAAAGTCGCAGCAAACCCAGCGGTCCGTGAATAGTACCAGGACCACTGGAGAAGCAGAACCGTTCCCATTAGAGGTGCTGAAAGATCTCACCAGCCAGGATGCGACTCACGCGAACCTGCCCATGATCGCATCCTTCGTCAAAGCCTTTTCCTGGGATCTGCTGTCCAAGTCGGCCACAGACGTGGAAGCTGCGTCTTCAAATGAGCCGCCACTCATTGATGAGCCAATGCAGCAGCGCTACAGGAACATCCTTTCCCAGTACTTTGACGGTGCTAAGGATCACCTAATCCGTGATCAGACCAACCTTGCAAGCCAAAGCAAGCGCAATGCGGAAGCGTATGTTCGTTCAGGGGAGATCTTCGAGGATCGCCAGGCAAACTACGAGAAGCAGGTCAAGGCGCAGGACAAATTTATTGCTAACATGCAAGTCATGGCAGATGCGCTGGATCTAGACATGCCAGACCTCAAGGACAAAGACTCTGCCGTATCTGCACATGATGGCAACATTGGTCTTGTTAAGACGGGCGAATATCTGCGCGGCGAGGGAGACGGTGCCGGCATCTGGGAGGACGAAGATGAGCGCCGCTTCTATGAGAATATTATCAACCTGAAAGATCGTGTTCCCGGCATTTTGCTCGAGGACGGCAAGAAGAAGAAGACTGATGGCGACGAGGTGATTGGGAAAAAGGCCGATGAAAAGCCAGTTGAGGAAGAAGTGAAGCCAGCTCCTTCAGTCGATCCTACGGACACCGGCGCAGATCAATCGACTGCAATTGCGAACAAGACAGTTGGAGCTCAGGTAGATGGCCTGCTCGCTCGATTGCCCGACCTCACATCCAAGGATGCCGTTGACGAGATAGCCGTGGATTTTTGCTTCGTCAACTCAAAGGCGTCAAGGAACCGCCTCGTCCGAGCGGTACAAGAAGTACCCAAAGGCCGCTCAGATCTGCTACCTTTATATTCGCGGCTTGTAGCAACTCTAAGCCGACACTTGCCCGACGTCTCCGAGCAGCTGGTCAAGTACTTGGATGAAGAGTTTCGCAGTCTTCAACGTCGGAAGCAAAAAGACACACTAGGTGGGGTTCGTACAAGCAATATTCGCTACCTGGCAGAGCTCACTAAATTCGGCGTGGTTCCAGAGCATGTCATCTTCCACTGCCTCAAAGTAAGCCTCGAAGACTTTTCAAAAATGAACATTGAAATTATTTGCAATCTCCTAGAGAATTGTGGACGTTACCTGTTGCGAAATCCTGAGACTGCACCTCGCATGAAGTCTTTCATGGAGACGCTCCAGCGGAAGAAAGGTGCGCAACACATTGGTCAACAGGAGCGCATGCTCATTGAAAATGCCTCTTACTACGTCGACCCACCCGAGCGAGCTGCTATTGAGCAAAAGGAACGGATGCCGGTCGATCTCTTTGTGCGAAAGCTGGTCTACTCTGACCTGACTCGTCGCAACATCGAGAAGGTCTCTAAGCAAATTCGCAAGCTTCACTGGGAAGAACAAGAAGTACGCAACCTCCTTCACAAGATTTTTGCCAAACCATCGAAAATCAAGTACAGTAACGTCAACTTTCTGGCCATCATTCTCGGCCAACTCAACCGCTACCATCCTGACTTTTGTACTTCCGTCATCGATGACTTGCTCGAGAGCATTACATTTGGGTTGGAGATGAACGATTTCCGGTACAACCAGCGGCGCATCGCCGAAGTTCACTATCTCGGCCAGCTATACGTCTACCGCCTTGTTGATTCTCCTGTTATTTTTGAAACCTTGTTCAAGATCACAACATTCGGCCATGGAGGCTATGCTCGACCAGGGCAACTCACAACACTGGATCTTCCGGATGATTTTTTCCGTGTCCGTCTGGTCGCTGACGTCCTTGAATCATGCGGTATGTATTATGAGAAAGGAACTGCGCGTAGAAAGATGGATTTCTTTCTCAGCTACTTTCAGTATTACATACTCACAAAGGAACCAATGCCCATGGATATAAGCTTCGTTGTCGATGATGCTTTTGCTGCCGTTAGGCCGCAATGGAAGCTCGCAACGACGCTTGAAGAAGCAGGTACCGCATTTGCTGAAGCAGTTAAGGAGAATTACAAGAACGCGACGTTGGACAAACCCTCTGAGGCTGACGAGCGAGAAGCCGAAGCCGATGGCGACGCCGAGGTTGATGGGGAGGTTGACGAAGAAGTCGACATCGACGGCCGCGGCTCGCCTGGCGAGGAGGAAGACGGGTCCACTGATGACGAAGCCGACGTTGCAGCAGACAGCCAACCAGGTACGCCCGATACGGAGACAGACGAGGAGGAGGAACACATTGTCGTCACTCGTCCTGAGGATGAACGCGATCCTGAGGCAGACGCCGAATTTGACAGAGAGTTTGCCAAGATGATGGCCGAAAGTGTGGAGACGCGCAAAGCAGAACGAAGGCCCATGTTTGACGTTTCCATGCCAATGCGGCGAGTAGCAACGCAACGTGAGGGCCCCAATCCTAATGGGGGGACGATAGGGTCCGGCGACGACAGTGGCACCGAAAGTCCCAATCCTGCTGTGTCCACTCCTGCGGCCTCAACTATGAAGTTTTCACTACTGAGCAAGAAGGGAAATCGTCCACAGGTCCGTTATGAGCTCTTCCCAAACCATTCTTGACTACTTTTGACTAACTCATTTGTTTCACATAGACTCGGGACATAGACCTGCCCGCTGACAGCACATTTGCGACGCAGCTACGGTCACAGCAAGAGGCAGAAAAGGCCGAACAGCAACGAATCAAGAAGCTGGTGCTTAATTACGACAACCTTCGCACGGACGCTGATACGGCTGACTCTGATGGTAAGATACTTGGTCTTTCTCCCTATTCCTGCAAGCCCTTACTTCTTTCTGTCCTTATGTCGCAAATGTTCCATACTCAGACACCAAACACTGACCATATACCCTTTGCAACTTACAGGTGCAATTCAGCTTCCGCCAACTCTAGAACGAGGGGCACAGCAAGCTGCGCAACAGCGTTACCAGCAACAGCAGAAGAACGCCAAGGGCAAAAATCAACCGCAGCAAGGCAAGCGATTGACCCTAAGTGATGTGGACTGGTGAGTTTAGCAGTATAGAGCTGTGGAGAGTAACTTTGGCTCACGAAATGCAGGACTTGAAAGTGAACGACTCAACAACCGCAAGACTGTCGACTCATACTCTTGCAGTCGCATATGCATCATGCATCATCTTGCTGATCATTACAACAAATCTGCCAATAGGGATTGTCCTACCAGATATTCTCCAAGCATTTCAGCTGCACGCGGCCACGCTACCCCGTTGATGGATAGCCTGAAAGCGTTGGCCAATGCAAAGCTAGCACTTCGAGAAACGATGTCAAGCCCAAGGAAGCCGCGTGTCATGGTGCATTCCAGATTCCTAGCCGGGCTCTGAGGCAGGAGAGGGGAGGGAGGCGGAGTTGGCGATGGAAGAAAACACGTTGTGTCAAGGTAGACTTACAGAAGACCAACTGGAGACACTCATTGTATCGTGAAGCTCATCATGGGCAAGTTATTTAAATGCTCTGACGTTTGGGCTGGTCTTACCACAGTTGGTGCGCTGCCTTAGACGTACTGTTGCTTACCCTTGGATCTCACTTCTCCACATCCACTTTTCAGACGTCAGACTGTTATGTCGTGCTTGTCCTACTAGTCTAGGGCATTGCTCCATTAGAAGCCCTTCTGATGTTTGAGAGTACCATCTTAGATACCAAAAGTGGTACTATGTGAGTCCAGACTTACCCTGCCTGTCTGCATTATTACCTCAATCCATTAAAAGTGTTACACCGCCGTTTCCCAGTCCGATGCGACCATGTTCAAGCTCCCCACTTGTCTTTATTCCACTATCCTGGCAGATTGGAGAGCTACCAGTCACGATCTGGCAAGATGCATACCGGACGAGGGGATCAAGGGCTCAGGTATAGCACGGTCTCTCAACCTCGCCCCCCAGGCATGAGAGTCACATGCATGTGATTGCAGCACAAAATATTGGACTTTGCAACGTGATCTCATGCAATTCCCCGAGATTGTCTCCAATCCTATCATTGGCTGAGATCCATGAAAGGGCAAACGCCAGATACTCAACGACAACTACTTCGCACACTAGCACCAAGTTTGACCCTCCCACATGAGCTCAAACCTTGAGCTGGGAGCTGGTCAAGTCAAGATAAGTCTCATAAATGAGATCCTGCACCGAAGTGAAGCGCATATGAGTCTCACATTCACTCTCTTCCCTTTGTGAGCTCCTGACTTGTGATGAAAGGTCCGCTTGTTTGTCATGCGGTTACTTGCGTGGTCCTTAAACCCTGTGACCCAAAAACATTTCACCAGCCACTTATGGAATCTGGTATTGCCGTTTTATCGCCGTGCGTTGCCATAATAACAAGACTATGGAAAGTTCTGCGGGCTTCGCTGGCGATGTTTGCTCAACCTTTCCAAGAGTGCAACCTTCACCTCTCATCTACGCCGCGCCGCACCATGCTTCCCTTGATAAGCTGTCAGGAAGCATTTTGAGATGGCTACCTTGGGTCATAGCGCCCTGCGCCTGACGGAACGCCGCACAAATCACGATGTTGACCACATTGCCTTCCTGGCCCATCATATATTGTTGCCGCCGAAACTGCCGCAAAGCCTCGATGCTGACGGCGGCTATGGAGACAAGGAACTTACCCAGTTTATCTTGGAAGCGAGCGAACCCTTTGCCAGGCATTGTCTAGAGGAAACAATCGACACCTCTCAAATGCTGGGTTTCCTCGACCGGGTTCAACGTATCCACGAGGTGGATAGACTTGACGTAGGAGCTCTCGTCGATGCTGTTCAGACATTGAAGCGCAAAGGTAAGCTTTCCAAGACACGCTATTTGCAACTATCACTAACAACGACTAGATTCTATCCTCTTATATCTCGGCGCCCAAAATTGTGCGATGATCATTCGCCGTGAGGCCGACCACATGGTCATCGAAGTCTTCGAAGCATCGCCAACCAACGAAGACATCATGTCCAACCCAGGTTCCCTTCAGCGAGTATTTCCAGGTACCGCCATATCAATCTCCCGTTCGAAATTGGTCGAGAAAGAGTTTCTCTTGAGACTCGCAAAATACCTATCGTCCTTGGCCCAAGAGATGATACCTGAATTCCAACCTTCGGCACAGAAGGCGGGGTTCTCATCAACGGAAACGCGTGATACTACGGCTCCAACGGCGGTTGTAGACATGCTAGTATCTCTACTCCTGCCACTGGGGCGATCGGCACCGGTCGCAGAGACAGTCAAGCGCACCCGCGAGGATGTTTGTTGGGACAGCTGCCTTATCCCTTGGAGGAGAAGCCCGTTCTGGCTAGCGCTTCGCGTCGGTATGCAACGTTCACTACAATCGTTTCACGGCCAAGACGAAGGTCATATGCTCTACAAAAATTTCATGGCATTCGTCATTTGCAGGCTGTGCGACAAAATTGGAGAAAGCGACCTCAATTTGGCGTCCTTTGCACGAGCGAAGCTTGCACGCCGAGCAAACAAGCTTGCTCAGAGGGGAAAGCTCCTTGGTACCCTTCAGAATTCACTACGCTCGGCATTGGAGAATGTGAGAAGCCTGTTAGAGAAGGACTGGGCTAACATCAGACAATCTTGCGTGAGGAAAGTCTTACCCATTCCTAAAGCCAGCCCGAATGACCTTCATCTGCGCCTCAGGAACAGTAAAACAGCCCTTTCTGATATCCTTCATGACACTTCAAACAATCACGAGTCGGTAAACTTTAACTTCAAAAGCTCCAGCCGCCTAAACTTCAAAGCCTTGTTGTTCACAGACTTCAAACCCATATTCTCCGGCGATGGTCTCGAACTTGTGCTAGAACTGTCCGATTTTGAGACCTGGGTCAAAATGGAAAGCTACAAATGGGATCTGCAAGCGAAACCTTCCGTGGAACTCTGCCAAGCAGTGTCAAATGTGTTCGCAAGCTACCTGAAATCCGCCGACAAGATTTACAAGTATAACATCGACCACCAGAGCATCATGCTTCTGACTCTTCTCGAGTTATGGGCATATCTAGACCGCATGGCAGTAGAACTTGTCCCACTTTTGAAGACTTATCATCCTGAGATACCATCCACATTTTTCAGACTTTTGAGGATCGCCACCATCGATGATATGAAGCGGGTATCCACAATTGAACGGTACATTGCAGAGAGAACAGCTACCGCTCGTGGTCCACAGAGGTCAGTGTTCACACACTGCCGAAAAGATTCATTCTCGACCGAATACTTTGATGAATACAGGGCAGATATGCAATCACTGCAGACCGATATTGAGAGAGGAAGCCAACAGGAGAAAGAAGCCAAGCGCGAGGAATGGACTCAGCTACGCAGTAGATACCACAGTCTTTTGGATGAAGCCAAAAACCTGAACCACGAAGAAATGCTGGATTCAGATGGAGACTTGGTCCATGACATGCGTCCCGGACGCTGTCGACGATGCTCTCTTGAACAACAAGCCTCTCATCTTAGCATTTCTCCGATAGAAGAACATCTTCCCAGGAACGAGTATCAGCGAAAAGCAGTGCTCTTCGAGCTTCGATGCCCGGAACCCGTGCATGTATGGCGAGAAGTGACTTGGCGTATCGTCACTGATCTTGGCCGAGAGCAAGGCATTGCTGCTGGAGTTCAGAATCTTCAACCTCTCAATAATTATGAGGCCTTACGAGGACGAAGTCGTACAGCTGGTGCGCGCTTGACGCTTGGTTCCTCCGAAAAGTCATATCTAGTGGCACATTATGGAACTAGACAGCCGGCCACCGATGACTTTTCGCAACTATGCAAGCCTCATGCACTTCGATGGGGACTCTATGACAAGTTGAAGAATTGTTGGGTAGATGACCAAAAACGCACTCCAGAGCTCCTGAGCAAGCGCCCAGGATTAATCCCTCGCGACAGCCTTTACAAGTCTCTCAACTTCTCTATCACCGGCACATCGCACGTCTCAAACGCAATCATTGCAAATAAATCCAACTGCCCTCAAGATACATCACTCTCGGAGTTCAACAACTTTCAGCAGGTCCGGTCGGGGGAGAAGTTGCAGTGGCCAAATATGCTTATAGAGTTAGCCGGTCCACATTTGAACCACACACATCCAGCAACTGGCTTGCTCTTCACTCAAGCTGCTCTTCAGCTCGGAAGTAGCCGGCAGAATGATCCACTTCGGCAATCGCATTGGGTTTTCAGAGATTCTCTTTTCTGTCAACAGCTTTTGAAAGCTCTACGAGAACGATTCGTAGCTATCAAGGCCAACTGGCAGGAAGTTTCATGCTTGCGAACTCTCCTTGTTCTTTTGTTAAGACTTTGGTCTCTAGATGGATCGGAAGAGCGACGAGGAGATATGTCCGATCTCTTGCTCGACATCCGTTCAACGGCGTTGAAGTGGACTCGTCAACTCAATCAGGAACTATCCAAGCGAAAAGCTGATGACGACCAGAATCGCCTGTCACAGAAATTGCTTTCTGCCGCATTACTCTGCAGATCAACCTACGATGTTGACAATCTAGAAGAGGGAACAGTAGGAAATACGAGTGCTTTCCTAGAGTGCGGCTTCGTGATAGGGAATCGTGCACCCATTGATTACGGCAAAGCTTCGCTTGAGACTGCACACGAAATGATTCATGATTGGAAGATATCGCATACTATGGATCGAGTAGCGAGAATCTCGATGATTGAAAATCCAGAGGGTATCAATGTTGCGATCAGACAGCATTGGCCTGAGAAGGTTGATTTTGGCACTTGGAAACTCCTAGGCCTTTCCAATGAACCGTGGTTTCACACTATTGCAACGCCTCTCCACGGTGGAAAACCGATGATGGTTCATGTCAACATTCTCAACGGCCATCTTCTTGTGAACGGGCAGCGACTAGGAAGGTTACCAGGAAGGTACCTTGAATCTTCTCTCTATCAGCGCGTTTTTGGCGTGCATCGCTTTGCGGTATTCCCGTCAGGAGTTGCAGGAATGACACATACTGCTTCAAAGCAGCTGCACGGTCGACTACTACACTTTGGATGGCGGGCCACAGGATTGGTGATAAGGGCAGAGTTTGACGGCAGATTGCACGAGCTCCTTCGTCCAGACATATTTGGCACCATCACAAACTGCGACCTTCCATGGAACATGATTCAAGACAAGGCTCACTGGCTTGAATTACGAGGCCCAGAAGAAGGAGTCGTTCACATTCTACCATTCAACAGCCTTTGGAAACTGAGTGGCAGGTATTGGAAGATTCACGTACCTGACGGTACTGCAAAAAGGGAAGCTTGCCATCTTCTGGACCCAAGCAGTTCATGCGCTTTGGCTATTTCGAAGGCAATTGGAGATCTTGAAGCGCCACGATATACACTTGTGTCGCAATCACAGAGTGGCTGTGTCACAGTGAGCTTGCCGAGGCTGAATCTAAACTTCAAGCTCACCGATGGAGGTCGCTTGAGTTGCGAAGAGCTGAACGCCACGATCACAAAGACTCAGGATGCACGAACATTCTACGGATTGGTGACATCAATTGTTTTGGAGGACAATCTGGATCAAAGTCTGGTAGTTGTTGTGCCTAAGGGTAGCGTGAAAGCCTCCAGAAGCGGTTCGCACGTGTCTGTTTCGATAGACACGCATGGGAAAACAGAGGTGCAATGCGCTCGTTTCAAGCTCAATGACGTTCTCGGTCGTCTTGAGTACACTGGAGATGCTCATGACCTTCTTCTACAAGCATACTTGCATGCCCTGACCTCTCATATATTGGAAGATCCTCTCACTGGCCGAAGTGGTACTGAAGAGTCGCTCGAGCGACTCCAAGAGTTTCAACGCCAACAATATCGTCCGTTAGAGCCCAACACTTTCGAATTGCTCAGCGCTATCGCTGCTCTCACACCCATGCGTGAGTTTTACCCAGAACATATGAAGGTGATGCAGAAAGTCCGTTGGAGTACAGAACTTCGTGTAGCATCTCAGCATGATGATTTTCGTCTTACAATCGTCAATTTGGTGCGCCAGTCGGACAAGCTTGGAAAATTTGGAGATTGCAGAAAGATTGAAAATGTCAAGGTTAAGTTCACAGGGCACGAACTGCTATACGAACGTGCTCGAAACCGCAATTATCCCTATCGTGTGGCTACAGCGCATTCCCTACCTTGCGATTCCATCTTGGACAAGAGATACCATGCGCGCGACAGGATCTCGAGTGATACTCGCTGCGCTCGAGCATATGAGATTGCAAAATTAATCCAAGCATGGGATGATCGAGTCAGCATAACCAGATCTCTTGGATCTTTACTGCAGGTAAGGGGAACTGTTGACGGGTTTCATCAACCTTTCAAAATTGAGGGTATTAACCAAGTCTTGGTTTTGGAACTGAACTCAGTATGGGGGTCGCTCCATCAGAAATGTCTGAATTGCAACAAGGCCCGGGACTGGGCCGAGCTCACCTTCTTATTTGGCACGTTGGCTTTTTCTGCGGAGGGTAATCTGCCACTTTTGAAGCCCTTACTAGCAGTTGCGTTCAACGACCGCTTGAAAAACATACATCCTCCACAATGGAATTGCTATCGTGGGTTTCAGCATTGGCAACGCCCAGTCACGAGTCTCATCGAAACGTATCTTCGGCGATACGATAGGTCGCCGGTGGCACCTAAAAATTCCAACCAGAACACAGATTTGAGCAGGCAGACACAAGCACAGCGAAGAGCGAACCTTCAGAGAGCACATGACCACGCGTTGACATCCCTGGCTAAGGAAGTATCTTCAAAATTGATGTCACAGTGGCCATGCCCACAACCGAGAGATCCATCATCTTCGTCCGATCGTATAGACGTCGCAAGTGCGATCCCCGCCATGCAATCCGAATGGAACCAGTGGTATCGCAACTGGCAGCTATCTATCTTCATCGATAAATTACAGGATCAGTGCGGCAGTTTAAAGCCTCAACCTTTCTGTACGCTCCCAAAGATGGACGATTTCGGTACGTTTGAAACGTATCCACTGAAAAGCGACCAGGGCACGCCTCGTTTGAAAAGTCTGGTGCAAAGAATGTATACCCCGAGTGGAAGCAAACGAGAGCTGCAACGCGGTCCTTTTGGTAAGACAACTTACAATCAAGCAGTAGGTTGGTCACACGTGCACGAAGAAGTCACATCTTCCTTTTTGGATCTACATCAGGAGTCAATTCTACAAGAGCTAGGGCAACTGATTCGGCGTTTTGAGAAACAAGCTTGCAAAACCCGAGCTGAGTTTGGAGGCGATCTTCGGCTATCACTTGACGCTCTCAGGCTCAAAATGATCGAAAAGCCTATCAAGAACATCAACTTCTCAGAATTCAATTTACGTGACCTTCAATTCAAGCTGAAGCAAGAGATGAGCCAAGTCGCGGGAATTTTTCAAGATATCCGCCGCAACCTCAAGCATCATGACCGCTTTCAGTGGCTCAGCTTGGGTGGACTCTGGCCTGTCCCGACAACTGTCAGTGTTATCGAATGCCTTCAAGCAAGTACATTTGAGAATATGTCTTCATCTTTCCGAAAAATTGTACTCCAATATGCGCAGTGCATCACTGAGGTTCAGAGATACAAGAGGCTGATTGCCTCCTTCAACTCGCAGAATATCGTGGTTTTCCGAGCCGAGATCGGTCAAGAACAAGCCCATAGCTTTTGGGATGTCAATGATCATCCCGAGTGGTTACTGTTGGAAATTGAGTTGAATCTACTACTGCGCAATGATCAAATTGGTATTGCACAACGCATGATTGAGCCAGATGCTGGCTCCAACAGTGTTTATCAACTACAGATGGGGAAGGGAAAGTCCTCGTTCATTATCCCAGCAGTTGCGTGTGCTCTCGGAAATCGACGACAGCTTGTCCGAGTCATCGTTACAAAACCTCTCCTTGCCCAGATGGCTGGTATTTTGGGCAAATCTACCTGTCGGCTGATCGGTCGCCCACTTTTACACTTGCCATACAACCGAAAGACTATCTCAGCTTGTGAAACAACAAAACTCTTCTGCAAGCTTCATGAGACTGCTTTTGCAGAGGGTGGCATTGCGCTCTGTTTGCCGGAGCATTTGCTTTCATTCCGGTTGAACGGTCAGCAATGTGTCATCGATGGGAAAATCAAAGAAGCAAATGTTATGCTGGACACCCAGGCTTGGTTTGACAATTCGTGCCGCGATGTGATGGACGAGTCTGACCACACCCTGGCGACGCGTACCCAGCTCATATATCCTTCCGGAACCCAGACTAGCGTTGATGGAGGTCAACAACGTTGGCAAACTACTCAAGCCCTTCTCAAGACAGTGGACGGCTGCATTCCAAAAGTCCTTTGGCAACATCCTCAGGCTATTGAAGCAGTACATCTACGCAGCCATTCATTTCCCATCGTCCATATACTGCGTAAAGAAGCAGAAGAGACTTTGATTTATGAAGTTGTACAGCAGATATGTGGCCCTGACAGCTCATTCTTTCCCATGTCGCGTCTCAATTTCGATGACGTGAGACTGCTTAGGACCTACTTGCTAGGAGCACCCATGTCTAAGGAAGTCTTTCGCGAAATTGAAACAGCACTAGTAGAAACAGTGGACATCAATACTTTCCTGATACTCAGAGGACTCATGGGCGGTGGAATTTTTATGCTTGCTTTGAAGAAGCGGTGGAACGTCAACTATGGACTCCACCTCGAGCGATGTCTCGTCGCAGTTCCATATCAGGCCAAAGGGAAACCATCAGCTGCAGCAGAGTTTGGTCACCCGAATGTCGCGATTGTGTTGACGTGTCTGGCTTACTACTACACTGGCTTAACGGAAGTTCAGCTTCGTCAAGCTCTATTAGGGATCTGTCTCCAGCAGGATCCATCCCTTGCGTGGGACGAATGGATCAGAAATAGTTCCGACTTTCCCTCAGAGCTGAAGTCGTGGACATCTATAAATCTGGAGGATGGAGACCAGATCAGACACTTGTGGTGCCTACTTTCTCATTCCGTTCCAACCATAGAGTACTATCTCAACAATGTCGTTTTCCCAAGAGAGGCCAAGGAATTTGAGACGAAGATGGTATCCTCTAGTTGGGATCTGGTACAAAAAGACCAGCAATTGACAACCGGCTTCAGTGGCACAAATGGGAACAGCTGTCACATGCCACTCTCTATACAGCATCGAAGTGTACCAGAAGAAGATCACGCCAATGCTGAGGTGCTCTACCATTTACTCCAAAATCGTAACAGGATGTACATCCGTGCGACAGATGATAACGGCTCGCGTCTTTCTGTCGAGGGGCTCATAACCTTGATTGTAAATCAAGAGCCTCCCATAAACGTCATTCTAGATGCGGGCGCGCAAATACTCGAGATGGGGAACCCTGAAGTTGCTCGACTGTGGCTACAAAATCGGCGCGACGCTACCGCGGTCGTGTTTTTCGATGTAGGCGACGTCATGCAAGTACTTTATGCAGATGGTCGGAAAGAGAAGCTTGCAAGTTCTCCATATTCTACCAACCTCGGAAATGCCTTGCTCTACCTGGATGAGGAACATTGTCGTGGGACTGACTCGAAACTCCGTGTGGACGCCAGAGCTGCTCTTACACTAGGATTAAGACAGACGAAAGATCACTTAGTACAAGGTATGCGACAATCCGTACCCATTGTTTGAGATAAGTGTACTAATCATATGTTTAGCGGCGATGAGAATGAGACAGCTGAGTGATCAGCAGTCCGTGGTTTTTTTTGCGACTCCCGAAGTCCATCAAGCTATCGTTGACCACAACGAGATAGGTGAAGAAGATCAAACTGACTCTAGCCACGTTCTTAGCTGGTCTATGGAACAGACTTGCGTAGAGACCGACCTCTATCATCCCTTGTTCATGTCGCAGGGCCGGAATTTCATTCGACGTGACCATGCAATGAGCAGAATGTCCACAGCTACGAATGATCAAAAGAAGGCCATCATTGCAAAGATTAAAGAAAAAGAGAAGCATCCTCTGACGGAGCTTTATGGACCGCAGGAAGAAAGCAAATCGAACGAGATGTCAGATCTCGCCTCGCCCATGTTGCAGAAACTGAATGCATTGGCGAGACAGTCAGACCAGTCGAGACGTCTTCGCCAAGCAACTGCAAACGAAGAGCAAGAGAGGGAGCTGGAAGTTGAGGTAGAGGAGGAGCGCCAAGTACAGCGACCCCCCTCGGCCAGCCCGTTGACTCACGACATCCATCCCGACATCAAGACGTTCATACAGTACGGACATCTGACTAGCAAATCTTTGGGCTACAGACGGGCTTTCGAGGGCCTGCGCTTCACCTCAATGGGCCATTTCCTCGACCACGACATCATTAACATCATCCAACCGAATCTCTTCGCGTCAATCGACTTTGAGAGGACCGTTGAACTTGCCGCATCTGAGCAGCAAGACCAATACCTGCGCCCTGTGCGGTGGGTTCTGATGAGCAAAGTTTCTGCTGACGTCCTGATTATCAGCCCGTTCGAGGCCAACGAACTGCTATTCATAATCCAGAACTCGACATGCGTCCATCTAGCAACGTATGATGCGCCTAAGACGCGGCAGATGGTTTCCAGGTTTGGCGCTTTGGGTTTCTACAGCACGCCTCCACTCCCGGACCAGTGGAAGGCTCCCGACACCCTGCTGTTTGCGCTGGGCCTGTTCTCTGGACGGCTGTTCTTCCCTTGGCGCGAATATGAGCCTCTATGCTCATGGCTGAGTGGGCTGAGTCGCGCGAAAACAAGACAGCGCAAAGACGAGATGACATCAGCGGTGGACAACGTGCCAGGCAACGTACGGGAATTTGTGCAGGAGTTGACGAGCACAAGGAATGATGGGGCCGGGTTCTTGCACTCGCCTATGGGGTACATCTGTCGTGACCGTCCACTTACAAAGGATCATCCAGGCTTCGCTGATGACAGTACGACTGGATCGTAGGTACAATACCACGAATGGCAGGAGGAAAGACGGTGCTCAGGACATTGGCCAACTCTTTCAACATTTCAAGGGCAACGCAGTCTCCCCTGGACAATGCCACGACTGTGTCATTATGCTGAGGAAGAGTCTAGCGACTCTAAAGCGGTGCTACACTGGCAGTTTCTTTTGTATACAGAAGCATAATACTAGAGAGCATGCGTATAAGCTAATTAAAAGCAAATAATTAGGCCCCCTCGATCTTCGCTTGGCACTTGCACCGCCTGCGCCACTGACATCGTCATGCCATTTATTGGACTTCCGTGCTTGGTCCATCTTCATACGCGCCTCATTTTATTGCCTTTGCTTCTTGTAATTTATGGTCCTTTCCTACTTTCTACCTGCTGGCGCCTTACGCTACACCTAATGTGCACTTCTACCTAATGATTGACATCCAACGCTGCATGCTAGTGCACATCCCCTCTCGTCGCACCTGACGCGGTCGCGAGCCTGGATGACGCCTGCTTCCTTTCCACCTACTCATCGCACTCCCTAGGCGACATGGTCGGCTCTCCGATCACACACAAGACCGCCCCGCCTATTCATCCTTCCACCCATGCCCATTCAGTGTCGAACAATCCTGTCAATCTCCTCCCCTACAACAGCTACACCGCCCTTCGCCTATCCCATGCAACCCCCGAACATCTTCACCTTACCACCCGTGGCTGCTTCATTGGCCCTATTCCTGAAGGGTGGTTGAGATCGCACAGACGCGACTGGTACAAGAGCAAAGTCGGCATCCATTACTCGTCGAGGGCGGCCACTTTTACAGCCGCAGAGGGTACAGGAAGACACCGAAGGGTAACAGGTCTTTCTGAAGGGAGCGATCGCAACGAGCATGGAGCGGGGCGGCCTGCTATTGGCGGTCCTAGAGCAGGACTGAGTTTCCCACAACCGGATGATGTGGACGAGGAGCCCATTCAGGAAGAGCCATCTAGCGATACAGTGGTAGGAGAAGGCGTGCAGGCGGCGGCACATGACAAGACAAAAGGCGAACTTCCGACAGCCGAATCTCCAACTAACGGTCGTGTACATACACCTACTCGACATGCATTGACCCCTCCGGCTGGAAGGAGTGATGACGAGCGACCTAAGAGCTCCATCAGCAACATACCGATAATCAATGGCCGCCAACCCGAATGGACAGAAGGAGATGAAGATGAAACTTCGAGCATCGAGACAATTCGGCCTCTCAGAGAGCCTCCTTTGACGGGATTGAGCATGAGTGCTTCGCTGCGGCCTCAGCGTCCCTCGGCACCAAGAATGAGCAGCAGTAGCTCGAGCATAGACCGAAGACGAAAAACATCGATGCAAACAAGTATTACTAGTAGTTCTTTTGTCACTGCTAGTGAAGGTGGCTCTTCCGAGGATGAAGCGTTCGAGCAGACCGCTCCTCTACCAGAGGGTGAAGAGGATGGAGCAAGTGCAGGCACGCCTGGTATTGCCATTACAGGTGGACAGAAGAAAACTCTTCAAAGCACAGCTTACGATAGAAGTCCCGATCCAGCCGCCGAGGACGCTGAGCTGTCAAATCTGAGGAGCTTCAGCCTCGGTCCCGAAGGCACTTCTGCAGCGGCGTCACAGTTCTCACAAAACAGAGTCTCATCCACAGCTAGTCTCATACCGCATGTTGCAGCGAAACCGTCGAGCTACCCATCGGGAAATGATGGTACGCCGGAAGAAGCAGACGTAGGCAAAGGTAGTCCGACAGTCCCAACAACCAACGACACAGAAGGTGCTGGTGAGATTTCACAGCCACACGAATCAGCACTGGGACCGATCAAAAGGCATGTTGGTGGCGCCGTTCATTTCAATTTACCTGAGGACTCCACTACCCGGGAGCGCCATGTCCGTGCCCGCATCGCACAGCTAAAGCAGCGAAGAACGTTCAAGCGCCTGCGGAGAGGCAAAGTTCATGACGGGGAGATTGTCAAGATGGCAAACATGCTTGTGCGAGCTGAGTTCACCAATTATGAGCTGCCGGACGAGTACGACGAGAACGACAGTCTCAAGATTGAAACGCGCATCATCGACAAGTGGAAGGAGTTTATGGTTGTCTGCCGAGAAGCGGACGACGATGACGCCCCTTTCAGCCTCCAGATGTACAAGAGCAGAGTCATTCCTGCTGTAGAAAAGGCAAACAAGAGGAAGCATGCGACTCACGAGGTTGCTCTGAACAGGAAGACCACAAAGGTCAATTTGTTTTCGTCCCTTGACAAGACAATTGCCATATGGACACCATATCGAAAAGGAACCTTGATATACACCGTGCAGGCTAAGTCTGGTGCCGACTCGATGGAATGGTACACTTTCTTGCGCAATGTTCTTGGTTTGGCCAGGACGTCGGTCCTGCAAATCAACGTTCCCGATCTCAATGTCAATATCCGGCTAGACAATCCATTCCAGAGACTAGAGTCTGCTCGCACGATGGCGCAGGCTGCTGAGGGTGACGATGAAGCAATCTTACAGACGATGCGGGAAGAGCAAGCGGCGGCGTCGAGCATTATTCAACGGTGCATGCACATGCTGAAAAAGTCCCCAGAGTGGAAGAGCATTCTAGATGCTTGGGCCGGCCATGAACGTATTGGCCTTGCCTGGAAACGCTATGATCGCCTCGAATGGGTTTATGGAGCCAATGAGCAGAAGATGTACGGAACCATTGCGATGGAAAAGTCGCATGAATTGGAGCTGCGGCCAAAACAACACTATCCGACCACTGTCAAGAACAAAAAGGTGGAGAACCGGACTGAACCAACACCAGTCGAAGGGTTCTTGGTTCGCTTGACCTCGCAACGCGGTGCTGACCAGAAGCTGGGCAAGCTCTTTTACAAGCGCCTCTATTTTTCTACTCACAACAATTACCTGGTCTTCAATAGGCCGACCAAAGCAGATCCGCCTGCACCTCCTGAGTCGAGCAGCCTGTACGAGCATGATGGCATTCCTTCGGCCCACGACATCATCGAGGAAACTCCCATCATTTTCGCCATAAATCCGTATCCCCTCACCAGCGAAAAGCAGATTCAATGGCTATCGCCCGAAGTCCATATCCGCGCTGATGTGCGCAATGACTTCGACCGCGCCGCACAGGTTGAAAGTGAACGCAGACTGAACCTCATCCTTCACTCCGACGGCCTGGTCAATCTATGCAACGTCGCAAAGGTTCGAGAAGTCCACCGCGGCGCAACAGCAGCCGATGCAAACTTGGGCTCCGGCGGTTCCTCTGCAGTCGACTTCGACCAAGAAGTTGAAGACACCTTCCGCGACGACGGAGCGACGACAGAGTTCGACGACGACCGCACCTTTGAACTCGTCCTCCGCAACGGGCTCGTTATCCGCCTGCAGGCCTACGACAAGATGACCAAAGAGGAGTGGATGCACCGCCTCCGCGCACTCGTCGACTACTGGACACTTCGCATCCGCGCCGACATCACGCTCTACAAAGCGGTGCGCGCACAGAACCTCACACAGCTCAACATTGACGAAACCGCCGAGGCTGTGCTCGGCCAATTCGCGCGCAAGTGGGAAGTCACGCACTCGTACGCGTCGCCCGAGCTCTACCACGCATGCGGCCTCGCGCGCTGCCGCAGCATCGCCATGTCGGGCAGCCTGTTCCGCAAGGCGCGCGCGCACGCCAGCTTCGCCAAGGAGCTCGTCGTGCTGGCGCACGGCCACCTGCTCATGTTCCAGGACGGGCTGCGCTCGCGCTCCGGCAGCCTGCTGCGGCACATCCACCACGACCGCGTCGCGGCGCTCGACCTGCGCGACTGCTACGTCTACTCGGGCCTCGTCACGGAGGCGGAGCTGGGCAGCGCGCGCAACACGGCGTTCGAGGGCGCGCGGCCGGGGCATCATGCGCTGCCGCGCATGTATCCGGGGGATGGGTGGTCGAGCACGGACGAGGCGACTATGACGTGCTTTGTCGTGTGGCATGGGAAGCGCAAGTCGTGGTTTCGGTCTGAGGCGGAGAAGGAGCGCACACAGTCGGATGCGGGTGGGGGGAGTGGGCCAAAGGGCAGGAAGAGGCAGCAGTTGAAGCTAGTGCGCAGTCTGGGCGTGCCGGGGAAAAGTGTTGTCTTCATGGCACGCAGCAGGGCGGAGCGAGATCACTGGGTCATGAACATCGCGATGGAGATTGAGCGACTGAGCGGTGAGGATGATGTGCGGTTGACGGGCAATGACAAGGACGATGGTGAGTGAGGGCTGCATTTTGGTGTTCTTCAAGTTGGTTCATCGGGTCATTGGGATCGTGCATTCATTCATGATACCACAGGTGCATTTTGGCTCCATATTGTTATTCAGAGGTGGAGTCGTAGTAGTACATCATTTCATTGTGAGGAAGAAAAGGCCTGTACTTCATCCAATCCATAAGATCCAACGCCGTGCAGTGAGTCTTGTCTGACTTCATTCTCATAATCTGACCCATCCACCCTTGGCAATCGTTGTCGTATTCGTCGTCGTCGTCGTTCTTTTCACTTGTCGCTGCCACTGACATCGATTTCATGATCTTCAACAGCCTGGGTCAGGCCTGTGCTTTCGTCACCGGCAAGAGACTCGTCTTCGCCAAGTTTCTCGTTCTCTTCGGGAGCAGGAGCAGCAGCAGTTGAGCCCACGGCAGGAGTCTCTTCCTCATCGATTATTCCCTCGAGGGAACTAGGTTCCTCGACGACCTGATTCAGCTTTCGCCTCTTCGGGTCTGGCGCACCTTCTGGCTCAGGAACCTTGGGTTCTTCAGTCGGAGGATCGGGAAGCTGATCTGCGAGGTCCTTGAGAGACTCACCGTGCGCTGCCGACTCCCCCGAATCCTTGTCTTCGACTGCCGCCCCGGTCGTCTCCCCTGCCGTCTCCCCTGCCGTCTCGCCTGCCGCATCGGCGATGCCTTGATCAACAGGCGGAAAGTACGTTCTTCCCATCCCCGTTAGTACCATCGCTGAGAAAACGAAAAAAACAAAGAAGAGAAGAAACACTCACGAAACAAGCTTCTCATACGCCCGCTCGTCCTTCTCCGTAAAGTTGCAAAACACAACCCTCTCCAACCCCCCACCCTCATGCTCATCCAACCACGCCCTCACCACCCCCAACACCACCTCCGCCGCCTCACCACTCGGATACCCATATACCCCCGTACTAATCGCCGCAAACACCACGCTCCCCAGCCCCTCCTCCCGCGCCAGCTCCAGCGCCGCGCGGTAACACCCCGCCAGCAACTTCTCATGCCCACCCTTGCGCTCCGCACTGCGCGACTTGTACACAGGCCCAACAGCGTGGAATACGCGACGGCAGGGTAGCTCGAACGCCGGCGTGGCTTTCGCAGAGCCGGTGCGGCAGCCGTCGAGGGTCTCGCAGGCTTGGAGCAGGCCGGGGCCGGCGGCGCGGTGGATGGCGCCGTCGACGCCGCCGCCGCCGAGGAGGGAGGAGTTTGCGGCGTTGACGATGGCGTCGACGGCGAGGGCGGTGATGTCGTGGCGGATGAGGGAGATTGTGTCGTTGTAGGCCTGTGAGGGCGGGAATTGGCAGCTTGTGGTGGTGGGGATGTGGAGGTTGTTATTGGCGGTGCGGTAGAGGGCTGTGAGGGTAGGGATTTCGGCGAGGGTGAGGGGTGGCATGGCGACGGTGTGTCTTTTGGAGTAAGGGTTGGTGATGGTAGGGTTAAGGAGAGATAGGCGGGTGTGCTGGAGCGTGATGTTCAAGGTAGGTCTGTGTAGGTGCTGGTGGTGAGGATGAGTAAGAGGGGACGCGGACAGACACAGAGTGACTCAAACGAACAGATTGACGAGTTCCGTCTTCATGGCAAATGGGTTGTAGGACAGAGGAAAGACGAAAGGCAGCAACCAAGGTGAAAGTGTTTCGACACGCGACGTCACCAAAAGTCGCGTCTACCCCACAAAGGGTCCAAGTTCGCGATTCTTTCTTGCTCTTGATTTCAATTCATCTCATACATTTCCACCATTGTTTCCAACAGAAGAGAGACGGAGAGAAGCCATAACATAATGCCTCCCCCTCGAATACCTCTGCGCGTTCCATGCCGCCCTCGCCGTCCCACACCACCTCTCCACCAAAGACAGACAAGATCAGCAACCACACACCACCAACCCCCTCATCCCTTTCCATCCAACCCACAACCCTCCTGGTCGCATGACTTCGTCACTAAAACCGCCCGCTACACTTTCTACACCCTCCCCTTCGCGCTCTGCCTCCTCCCCTGGCTCCCCTACACCACCGTCGCCGTCAACGGCCAATCCATGACACCTCTCCTCTCGCCCGCTGCACACGGCCAGGGCACCATCGGCCAGGATATCCTGCTCGTGCGACCAGCGACTCACCTGCATCTGTATGCAGACCCGAAAGAGGAAGGCGGCAGCGGGAGAGGAGTCGAAGGTGTGAAGCGCAAGGGTGTGACGATGGGGCTGCGTGGCGCCGTGGTAGTGTTCCGCACCCCTCATGCACCGGAACGCGAGGGCGTGAAGCGTGTTGTTGCGGTCGAGGGCGATACTGTGGTCGTGCGGCCTGAGTTCCGGCATCGGTGGAGGAGTGCTGTCGAGAGTGGCCAGTTCAGAGGGCAGGTCATACCTTTGTCATCGCAAAGTAGAGGCACTCCGAGCGGCTGCCCGTATCCTGGAACAGGGTCTGGTGAAGATTTTCAAGTCAAGGTGTCGGTGCCGTTTGGGCATGTTTGGGTGGAGGGAGAGAACCCAGCCCAGAGTCGGGATAGTAATGACTACGGCCCCATTAGCAAGGCGTTGATTCAGGGCGTTGCAGTGGGGATTGTATCTCCTAGAGAAAGGTGGAATCTGAATGTCGGGTGGGAGCAAGATGGATGGCGGGAGAGGTGGAGAGCACGTGGATTCCAATGGACGGACGAAGGCAAGACACGACAGCAGATCTTACTGCAAGAGATAGGCGTGCCCGAAGAATGGGCCATGCATAATTAGACAGTATACTAATAAACAATGGTGATACGATATTCCTAGGACTTCGTTGTCTGTAGTTGGTGCATCATCTTCATGATCGAATGGAGGAAACAGGAAGCTCTCATTCTCAAGACAAAGGATTGCAAGAAACAATATGTTTATATAAACTAGAATTGGACGATTAATGCTTGATACCCATCAAAACGCCATGGCTATGTACTCGTTATCCATCACAATACCTGTCCCCTGATCGCAGCACGCTACCTAGTGGCAGTCCACTTCTCATTGTACGCATTGACCGCAACCGCAATCTGTCGATACAGCCAATTGCGACTTCCCTCATCCCCGACAGGCACAAACGGCCCGCCGCGACCTTCTTTTAGCGTGATGTTCATTCCCGTGCGCTCCTTGCTGATCCGGGCAATGTCTTTGAGCGGTACATCCCATTCACTCACTAGTTTCTTCGTCCGTACGAGCAGCATCCTGTCGTACGTCAAGAGAAGTAGAAGCTCCTTGCCGGGCAGTTCAAGGTGTGCAATGTAGTCCTCGGAGAAGTACTTGCCGTTGTCGAGTGTCTTGAGCCAAAACTGACCTAGAGCTTCCCGTTGCGCATAAGGACGCACAATACCGTCTTGACCAATGAATCGCGATAGTCGAACTCGATCGAGGCCTTCCTGGTCAAATACTGTTGTTGTATTGCGCACGCCCTCGGCAAGATTGGAAGCAAGATCAAAGGCTCCAATGGCAGGTTTCGTTAGGAGACCAAGGACGCCCTTGCCCGCGCCCTTGACAAAACCGCCGAGGCCTTCCTTCTCGGCACCTTCTAATGGATGGCGAGCAAGACCGCCAATTCCAGAAGCCAGGGAATTGGCAAACGCATTGCCACCAGCAGTCACACCATAGAGAGCGTGCTTGGGCCGGTTGCGAGATCTGGACATGCGACGCGCGTCCTGGAACTCTTTGTCCATTGATGCTGCAGCAAGGCCCTTGGAAATCGAGCCAGTAAATTTTGCCATAGAGTCAGAGAAGCCAAAGACCGATTTCTTGACGAATGAAGATGCGCCCTTGGCAATCCCAATGCCGAGATCTTGTGGACGGTCAGTCATGACAAGGCCTTGGTATGGCTCGTAGAAGATGTCGGCAACACCAGATGAGACATTATTGAACAAACCAACCGGATTTCCGAGGAAGTCTGCAGATCCAAGCACAATATGTACTTGACGCAATGACTCTTGGACGTAGTGACCTTGAATGTTGTTGATCAGGGCTGCCGGAGAGATACGCGCATTCTCCAGTAGAAGAGCATTGTACCGCAGAGGCGCATCGTTGACATTGCCAAGAGACATGGTCATGACATTGACAGCAAACATGAATGGATTATTGATGGCCATTGTGTCTTCAGCATTGATCCGTTCAGTGCGAACAAACGACAGATCGATCTGTATCGGCTGTAGGTGCAGAAGCTCAAAATAGACGTCCTGTCCAGTGTCATCTCTGGTCGGTTCAGGTATCTCCAGTGTCTCATCGCAGAGCTTTCCTTGATCGGCGCTGACCTCTGGATTCCATGATGCTCCAGGAATCTTGGAAAAGTCAAGAAGAGCAAAGATGAAATCTTCGTCAACTTCAAAAGTCATCTGCTGCAGTAAAATCGTGAAGTATTTTATATACAAGACACCGTAGGAATCGTCTTTGACACGAGTGATGGCAGCATGGAAGATTGGATGCGATTCCATCTCTCGTCCAGTTTTGGGAACCACAGAAGGATACATGAGAATGGGAAAGATTCCACCGTAAAGCTGATTGTCAATCTGAATCCATTTGGTTGTCCAATTGAGTGTTTGGTATAGCGCGGATTCGCTGTATTTGACGTCGATATCTCGGAATGTAACATAGAGCAGTTCACGCATCTTGGAATTGATCAGAGAAATACCAATTCCGGCGAACCGAACATCAGCTTTGAAGGTTACATCAGACTCGAGCTCTTTGACCTCGAAGCCTTGTGTGGTTGACTTGGTGGATGCGCCGGTCTTTTGTCTGTATAGGCTCAACGAAGGTTTCCAATTTGAAAGCACGAGGCTCTGCTTGGGACCGTCGGCAACGACATCAATGTCAACGACCTTTTGTCGACCATCTTTGGGCGGAAGCCTTAGAGGTATCTGTTGGCCAATTTCGGCAAGCTTGACAGTCCGTTGTTTACTCTGAACATCGAGTATGAGATCTTTGTTTCGAGAAGCTGGGAAGTCCCAAGCATACGGCATGATGCTACGAGGAGGGAGGCGGTATCGAATAGGCCTCCATCCAGATCCTCGATCTTCATCATCCTCGTCCAAATTTGGATTTGCCTGATAGAACATGAACTCTGTATCGCTCTCATTCCGTATGGAGAACGGCCAGTGCTTGCTGATGCTCATGTGAATGAATATTGTAGCGTCTTCCATAAGGATTTCGCAGCGTATAAGTTGTTGCCTCTGCTTCTCTTTCGCCAGCTTGACGTGAACTCTACCGACATTTGATATCATGAACGGAGAAGACCATTGATTATTCAGACCTGGGAAACATAGAGCAAGTTGCTGATTCGAAGTTTGTTTCAAGAAGCGGAGAGGGTGGAGGTCACCGTTTTTAAGCGTCATAGTTTCCGTCGAACCGGGTTCGCGAACGAGAACATCTTCGCCAATCTTGTTGCTGACAACAAAACGAGGTGCTATTGTAACAACGTTGGTGAGGTTGTACTTGCCCTCACCTTGCTGCACGGACACACCAATCTGCATTTCAGATCGACCGTTGTTGCTTGGGAGGGCAACACTAAAGGTGCTTCCAATGGCATTGAAACTCTGCGGTTTACTCCAACCCGAGTCACCAACCTTCATTAGAGCCCGATTCTTCTGATCATCTCCGGGGAAGGAAAACATGAACGGTTTTGCAGTCTCCGGTGACTCGCTCTCGTTGGCAAAAACACCTTGACCAGCCGCAGCTTTAGCGGATCCCAGGAAAGTCTTGCTTCTGATATCAAGTTCCATGCCAGTTCGGTTCAAGATCACATAGGGACTGTAGATCATAACTTTGAAGGCACCGCCGCTATCTGGTATGTTGTAGTAATGCAGCTTGAGCCGAAGCGTGAGGTCATTGGTGTCTTTGACGATCAATGCCTTTTCGCGAGAGAACTCAGGATCCGGCGAGTTGATAATAGCAAAGTCGCTCTGCTTGAACGGAGTATCTTGCAGATCAACGCTGAGAAGTAGCAAATGCGAAAGATTGACAACATGACCGGGACTGATGCCTCCCTTGCGAAGGAAGTTTGTCCAGTCTCGTTTGGTGTTTTTGTCGTAGATACGATACTTGAAGTCAAACGGTAACAGATTTTGCAGTTCCACGGGTGCAGACAGGCGAATGCGCATGTGAGGGTAAATTCCAGTCAGGGGATCTGCTTTATCCATGATGGCGTGCATCTGGAAATAGAAGGGAGGAGCATTGTTAGGATCTTCGCCTTTGCATGTGATGGTGTTCGTCGGACGCTTGAGGAGATCTTTCCAGAACAAATGCTCGTTCGACCAAGCATAGCCAAAGCCTTGGTCTGGTCGAACGACCAATGAGTGCATGAAACATGCACCGATTGGAGCAGGTCGTGCTGCACCCGGAGAGATTTTGTCAATCTTGAGCAAGTCTCCATCCTTTGGACTGTACACGGCAACTTCGATGGGAATCTGAGTGTTGTTCTCCACCAACAGAGGAGATCGGAATGTGATGTACTTGACGTTATCCGCACCAAGCTTGACCTCTACGAGCAGGCGATGGAGGACCTTATCTTTGCGAGGGCTTAGGCCATAGATGTTCTCGCCTTCACGATTGACAGAGATTCGATCCACGCTATCAAAGCCACTTCCTTCGAGCTTGATCCCGACCACACCAGTGGCACCTTCGGGAGCCAGGGTCTCACGGGTAGTTTTGGGGTCTTCAAATCGCCACGATACTTCTTCACCGTCATCCATCTTGGCTGCGGAACCTTCTTGGCCATCCTGAGCCTGCGCCCAGACGTTCATGGCGAAGCCGGTGTAATTGCGGATACGATATGGGGCATCTGAGCCGCGAGGTTTGGATAGAATGTCCTCATCTGTCGTCAAGAAATCTGCAGATTTGGATGCAAGGGCAATTGTGGCTGACGTCAGGGTGAGCTCCATGGCCTTTCTCGAATATAGATCAACAGAAAGCCGCTCAGGATTCAGATCTTTCGACATGTGGAATCCAAGGCTCCATGGCTCAATGAGCGGCTCCCAAGCTGATTTTGAAAAGTTATACACGTTAAGATACGTGTCAATGCTTGTTTCTGCGGTCAGAGCACCAGACCAGTCGCGAACATCAACTGCAAACTCCTTCACACTCCAATCAAGCATAGGCAGTTCATGCAGATCCCCAATGAGAACGATGCGAATGCCGCTCATATGAACATTCATCTCCTCGCGTTTTAAGATAGCTGAGCCAGCTACGGGTTGACCGCGAGGCTCCACAGCTTGGGACTTGTGTGTTTTGATAGACTTGGCCATTTTGGACGCACCGACTGATGATCGCCTCCTTGACTTGCTTTTGATGGTCGATCCAACTTTGAGTTCCTGAATCCGCCCTGGTTCGTCATTTTCTGTAGCTTGAGAGTCTCGACCGGACATAGACGAAGCTTTTGTAAAGATTTGCATTGCCAACAAGATATCTCTGAGCGAGAGACGCAGAACAAGTGGCTCAATATCAACTTGGATGTCAGTAATGGACGAGTTCTCGCTTTGCGACCGAACATCAAGAGAAGTGGCAACGCTAAAGTCGTCAAGAATGCGTAGTCGGCTAGTGTCAAATCTGTCCATGCGACACAGGAACATTCCAATCTTTTCGACTTGAAGCGTCGTGGCGTGCTGTTTGGCTACAATGGCCTGCTTCAAACCGAGAACGACTGCTTCAGAGCTTGGAATGGTTGGATTGGCCAGGAGTACAATCTGAGCGTCAACAAGATTGACACGGAAAGCGGTGGTCGTGGAATATTCTGACTGTTGTTCCTTGATTGGCGTTGAAGATTTGCGGCGAGGTTTGTCTTCTATCATGACTTGAGTACTTAGGTCGGACTCTGAATCATCTATAGCTTCATCTTCTGCCGGTTGTTCGAGAACCATTGTTTGATTCGGTACGAAACCCGCGTTGACAAATGTTTGGATTGCGAAAACATAATCCAAAGCAACGATGATCTGAGGGCTATCTATGGTAAGAATAGCAAGTAAATTCCTCTCTTGTCCTCCAGAAATGGTGATGCTAGCCATAAACTGTTGCGTAATGTCTGTATTGATGAGGGACATGATCTTGCGGAATCGATTCGTTTCTCGCTTTCGTGTGTCTTCAATTGTGAATGATTTAATGAGAAGCTCAGCTTCGATGGCATTGTCGCTCATCATTCTCATCTTGATGTTCGTTTCATTGAGGGAAAATTGGGACAGCGATGCTGCTTCAATGTCTTTTACGGGGGCGTCTTCTTTGTCATGAATGAGCTCTAGCCCCACTGTACCAGCGTTGAATATGAGGTCCATTTTAGTCCACTTTTCAGAGTCCTTGCCGAGCTCCGGCCCCACGTGAGATGGTTTCTCGATGGGCAATTCATCAAACTTTTGGGAAGTCACCTGCTTGGCATCGACGACCGTAGAGTCTGGCAGCTCCTCCTCAACTTGTGTGTCCAATTCTTCTTCCGGCTCCGTAGCAAATGCAGCCGGAATAGTCTGAGATAAGCCCAAGACAAGTTTGAGTTGCTGTGAGGTGATGCGGAGGTTGACATCGGAGAGCTTGCCCTTGATCTCCACATCAGGCCGTTTGTATCCAGGTTTGTGATCCACAGTAGTGATGTCAAACCCAAGATCTACCTTTTCAATGAGCTGCAATTCTTCTTTCACATTATCGGGATAATGAAGCAAAGAAGTCAATCGGATATTTCTGATGCCAGCAGACAGCTCATTGCTGGTATCTGCATCCTTGGAATCGTCCAGTGGAACAAACCTGTTGTTGGCATATATTTCGCCAAGATAGGCTGTCAGAAGATCTCTCTGAGCCTTCTCTTCAACGACGATACGTGGGAAGACCACGATTGGGGTCTTGATGAGAATATCGAATTGCATCTTTGCAGCTCGTTGTTGCATCTGCTCGGCTTGGTTAGCCGCAGCCTGACGTGCGGCATTGAAAATGGCTTGCATCTTGCCAAATTTGACTCCAAAGTCCATAATCTTTCGGAATGGCTCGGTGACAAAGTTGATCTTGATGGAACCGCTTCGCAAATGAATCGAAGAATCGTGTCCTGGGTATGTATCGAGTTCTGAATCGAAAGTCTCATACGTGAAATCAGCCAGATTGTCACCTTGAATGGTGACTAATTGTCTGAGGTCCGACTCTTCAGCAGCACCTTGATTAATGTCGTCTACCAATGACATGTTGCCAAGTTTAGCGCTCACGCGCATGGTTTTGCCCGCAAGCAGAAGAGCAACAGTAGCTGTGTTCAAGCTCAAAGTCGCCAACCGAAGGCCATCGTTGTTAAGAACAACCGATATCTTCTTCAATTCCGCCTTAATTCGTATCCTGTCGGCGGAAGGCTTTTCAATTGTCACGTCTTGCATTTCGGCATCTTCTTCCACGACCTGCAGCTTATCCGGCTGTTTCTCAGGTACAGGTTTGTCTGAACTTGTGAAAGTGACTAGAGCAAAGTCAAGAAGAGTAAGGAGTGTCTTTCGGGTCACAATCGTATTGATAGTCGAAACAGAAACGTCGAGGTTAGTACTGATGCCCTCGTATTTGGTCATGAACTCAGGCGACTCGGCATTAACCTTGACAAATCTTAGATCGACCAGATTCTTTTGCGATCCTGCCACTACTTCCTCAGATGAAATAATATTCTTGAAGTCTGCAACAGGGCTCTCCTCCACATGATCTTCGAGGACCAAAGCTCTGAGAGATACCTCTGCGGTAATATCGAAAGGGCGTTGATAGAATTCCAAAGCAAAACCTTCGGCTATGAGCTCAGCGAGCAATGTGTCTTTCGCTTTGCCCTGAGGATCGGAGCGATAAAGTGATCCTTGGAGTTTCTCAACCACAAACTTGAATTCAAAATTCCGCTGTTTGGCCAATACATCTTTGTCGTCTTGTCCTTTCTTAGCGTCTTTGAACTTCTGTTGACGATCGTGGTCATCTTCCTCTTCTAGCAACAGCTCGTGCTTCTGAGAAGAAAATTGGAATGATCTGGGCCTCGCACGCACTGGCGCTTCCAGTGCTTTTCCGTCGACGGAACCGGGCCTGAATGAAGAGCGCCGCCTCTCTTTTGACGCTTTGGGTGGCTGTTTGCCCTCATCACGATCGAACTTGGGAATTGCCACATCAATAAGCTTCATCAAGTTTTTGTACTTGGCATCTGAAACTGACGCATGCAAAACAGGTAAATTTCCAGTGACGCGGAATTTGGTGAGCTCCGAGTTCTTGGGGACAATACAAAGTTCAACGAGGAAGTCCATGTTGATGCGATCAATAAGATGAAGGTTGTGAGAATCATCTTTTGAGTCCAGTTGAAGTCGTGTAGCTTCGATGGACGGACCAATGAGCAATTGAGTGGACTGAAGTTTTACCTTGAACTTGTCGTACATGAGCCCCTCCAGTCGCTTGTAGTCTTGGTCCGTGTAAGACTGTTTCTGCTTGGACTGAATGTCGCGGAGGGCATCGGGCTCAACGAGTTCGCTTTCCACGCTCACATGACCGGCATCAAGGATCAAGCATATTGAGCTTTTCTGCGTGACAGAGTCAGGGACAATAATGAGGGGCGCCTGCAGATCAAGATGAGCATTGATCGTCTTGTGTTCCTCCAAGGCAAATTCAAGACCAGCTCTTGTCTGCTTGCGAATACCTTCAACTGCATCGCCAGCGCTGTCCATGAGCGCTCCTATTGACTCCATATGACGTTCAGGAGGCTTGAAAAACTTCGCGATTTCCACCACGAATCGAGGATTGTAAACAATCTCCATAGCCTTTAGACGCATGTCAATTGCGGAATTTGCGCTACCATCAAGCGGATTCTGTTCAAAGGCAAGCGCAAAGAATGCGTTCTCATCGAGCTCCATATTTCCATCGTCGTTGAGCTGGAGCGACTTCAAGGCTAGAGTGTCATCGTCTTCGTCATCACCCAGTTCCTGAAAACGATCCTCGTCTGCAACCTGCGGAGCGCCTTTGACATTCACCATCTGAGGGAATAAGCTTCCCTCAGTCGTGCCATCATAAAGACGCAGCCCTTGAAGATTGACCGTGGTCCGAGATGACTCAGGTCGCTGCACGAATCCCATACTAAAGGAGTCGAATAGCAATCTAAGGATCTCTGTGGCCTTGCCGTGCGGGTCTCGTCTCAGGGTGAAGCTACCTGTCTGCAATGCCACCCGAAGTTGCAATTTAACGGTTTCCTTGGGAAGATCAACGGATTCTGCAAGAGCCTTTTTTTCATCAAAGTCGATGGCACTGTACAGCTCTTCTCGTTGCTCATCGGTCATTTGTGTATCGTCTGACTCTTGCTGCTGACCTCCCCAGATCCACTGGCCCCATGTCTTCGTTTGTGCAGGCTTCTTGACGCCAACGTTCTCCTTGCGCAGCTGATTCCGGGCGAGAGAACGCCAAAACCTCAGATCCTCATACGTAAGTTTCTTCTCAAGATCACCAAGTTCATTGGATTCTGCAGGAGTCAATTTCTCTTCCTTCTTTTTCTTCTTGAAGAGCTCGATGTATCGAAGGCGGTCATCGCGTCGCTCCCTCATGTAATCCCACGTCCAACGCTTGTTACGATCATGAATCCGATCGAGCACCGATTGACCTGCAAATCGCAGCCATGCCCGGGGGTCTTCTTTTGGCGTTGACTTTGGCTGTAGCTTTTTGTACTCTTGGTGTCTTATGAAGTAGTGAAAGAGATCGACAAGCATGAGTGCATCGCGGTATTGATCCTCATCAAGCATGAAACCGAGCTCGTCGAAGAACAGACGAGCTTTGATTTTGGGAGCATCGATCTTGCCAGTTTTATCCATTTCGATGCCGGCCTGTCCACTAACAGGTTTCAAGATATACTGATGCTTACCCGCAGCTTCGCTCTCGGCATTTGTTATCATACTCCTGAACTTTTCCAGCATTTCATCGTGTGACATTAACGTTTCGTCCGCATCACTGGTAGTGCCCTTGCCGGTTCCCATGAGCTTCGTGTCCGTGTCCCAGTAAACACCTAATGCGCCGAGCTTGGCAAGCTTATGTGAAGATTTCGCAGTTCCAGTGACAAATGCTGGTTTCCAGTTCTCATCGGTACTGACGGCACTCAATTCGCGAAGTGTGATACCAGCCGCAAAAGGATGGCCGGGATCTGAGAGAGAGTCTTCGTATCTGATGTGGATATTCTTGACATTGATCTGGAGATTATCGATGATGGCGGTAGCGAGGCTGGCAGCAAAGCCTTGCTGTTTCTGTTGCTCCTCCTTGCTCATCCCCTCAGTGTTTCGCTCTTTTAAGAGCTCTGCGCTGTCAAGCTTCTCCATCTTGACACGATGTTGTCTTCTGTCATCTTCCTCTGAATCATAATCTGCATCTTCGCGAGGAGCGGCCAGGATGAAGACATCTTGTACGTTGACAATGACTGGTTTGCCGCGTAGATTTGAAAATGGGATCGAGAGTGTGAGCTCTCCTAAATGACCTTCGACGACATTCAGAGGCAGATGTAACTGGTCAAGGGCTTCTTTTCGCAGTTCAAGGTTGCGAAGCTTGACATCTCCGCTGAAAATTCCAACGCTGAGCTGCTTAGGATCAAAGTTCTGGACATACATGCCCAGGATCCTGTTGAGCAGGTTAGAGACGAGTCCTTCCAGCATCTTTGCGGTGGGTGGCGGTCGCCTGGTGCCAGGAAACTAATTATCTTCGAGCGTCTCTCCCTGGAGGGGGAGGAAGGAATGATGACGTCTCAACCATGTGTATAATTGGTCGAGGGCCGAAACAGCTGGGGCTCGAGAAGGTTGGGCGGAGATGTTGCTTGTGTTTATAGTGGGGTGGAAGGGCGAAGTGGAGACACTGCAGCCACAGTGGGAGGGAGTAAAGTGATCGAAATTCTCAAGAGAGCTTCGTGGTCTGACCAAGTATCACAGGGGCCGTGTGGAAAGGTAATGTGGCACAGTGTCAGCTGTTTGCACGGGTATGCTGTAGCTGGAAATCGTGGTGCAAGTCAAGATGGACACGAGCCTGGCCAAATCACAATACGAGGAGAGACTCGGCAGGCACTCTAGCGGTGCGTAGAAAGGAGAGGAATGGGCGCTCAGGGTAATGCGAAATGCAGTAGCAAGGCAGCTGCCAGATGGCGGTGCGGCGCCAATGACGCAGGTCGAAGCGGCCGTAGGGCTGAGCGTGGGCTGGCAGGTTTGGGGGCTTGGCGGGTGAAACAGGAAGCCCGAGCTCTGCCGGCCGCCAATTCGCACCTCCTTCGAGCTCTGAAAGTACCTCCCAATTGCTCTTCAAATCGGCCCGCGCGCCTTACTACCTCCTCGCAACATCTCCCCTCCTCCTACCTGGTCTGTCTGAGGTCTCAGCAGACTCAGTCTGGTGTCAATCGCGCGGTCCCGAGCTCAATCGTCTCACATCTCCACTCCTCACCATGCTTCGCACCGGAGCTCCCAGGGCTATGCTGAGGCCCTTGGCCAAGGCTCCTGCTGCTGCACGCCCTGCGCAGAATCTTGCTCGGTTCTACGTAAACGCCGCGGTTCGGCCCTCCGCCGCCAGCAAGGCCGCAAAGCCCCTCGCTCTCTCCGCCTTCCGCCAAAACACTGCCCTCACCCGTTTCTACGCCGATGGCGCCCCCGTCCTGACCAGGAACACGGCTTTGGAGAAGAAGCTCGGCGCAGAGAAGCTCTCTGTTGACACTGAACACGTCACGGCAAGCTCTGGCGTCGGCAGCCCTGTCGCGTTCGGTGAGAAGCCCGAGGAGGACACCGACATGATGGCTGGCATCAGGCACGACGTTGTGAGTTGTACAGGCGCTGACAATCCATTGGAGAATCCACTAACAATTTGTAAAATAGAGCGTCATCAAGGACACTTTCGCCCTCGACTCGGTGCCCAAGGAGGCCTACAACATTGGCTTGGCTGGAGTGCTTCCCTACCTGGCGACTTCGACTGCCACAGTCGCCTGCGCTTTTGAGCTCAACGCAGCGGCCAAGAACGGTGGTATTGGCTACCTCATGAACGAGCGTACTGCGGAGCTTTGCCTGCAGGTCCTTGAGCCTCTACAGGTCGGCTACGGCGCGGTGGTAAGTGGAAGAAAGAAAAGGCGTATGACCAATGCTGACACAAAAAAACAGATTCTCTCATTCTTGGGAGCTATTCACTGGGGTCTCGAGTGGGCCAAATTTGGTGGTACCCACGGCTACAGTCGCTATGCCATTGGTGTGCTCGCTCCCGCGGTTGCGTGGCCGACGATCCTGCTACCGGTTGAATATGCGCTGATCGCGCAGTTCCTCGCCTTCAACCTGCTTTACGCGGTTGACAGCAGCGCGACCGTCAGGGGCTGGACACCGGCGTGGTACAGCTCATACCGCTTCATCCTGACTCTCATCGTCGGTGCTTCCATTGTGCTGTCCTTGATTGGCCGTGGCCAGGTGGCAGACCGCATCGGTCAGACTCCCAGCACTGCTGAGAGAATCAAGCAGCTCCAGGCGGAGACTGCGGAGGCAAAGGCTCAGGCAGCAGTCAAGGATGCAGAAGGCGAGAAGGAGGAGGAGGAGGAGTAAGCAGTTCGATGCATCTTTTCACCACATTTTCATATGTCATAAATATGATCAGGGACGATGCGCCGGAGGAGCCATCGAACAGCGAGTGCGTGTACTCTATATTGGTGTTAAGTACAAAAGCAGCAGCAAATTACTAGTCTCTAGCAGTGGAACGGTGTCCAAAACAGGCAGTCTGTGCAGGCTTGACCCAGGCCGGTGGCACAAACTGGGCTACGTGAAGCCGCCATGAAATTAGGGAAGTCCCACTGATTGACATAAACCATAGAGCAATGATCGCAGCACGGTTTACTCCACAGTCTATGGCGCCAGATCAAACTGCCATGCCAGTGCCAGTCTGGGCGTGATCAGAATAGGACCGACTGTGCTGCTTGACGCGTGTGGTTGCAAATGCATGTGAAACAGCAGTCAAGACTAGAAGTCGAGACCCGGATATGCCGCAGTATGATTTCCTGGCCGTGCCTAGTGCTTCCTCCATGCATGTTTCAGACCGGATTCCGTCCAGGACGCACATGCGAATCATGAATTAAGAGCAGGTCAGCCGCATATGGTAACGCAGGTCGAGTCTAGGAACAAAGAGGATAGTCGCCCAGGCTTTGCGTCGGGCCAGACGGCACGAACTCGGTCCACCTACCACGCCAGTCCCAGCCAGCCCGCTGCGTGGCACACGCACATGCTCGCCACGGCGTCGACTTCGACATGTGCCTCCTGGCACCCAATTATGCGTAGCCGAGCCTTCTCCATGGGCCGCCAATGGCGCCCTCCCCGCCATGGCCCTGGCTGGCGTCCTCATGCTCCACACTCGTGCCGCATGACAAGATCCTGTTGTTTGTCCTCACCCTTCTCTTCCTCTCCCAATCCTCGCGCTGCATATCCGCAAATTGCAAGCCGTTTCCATCGTTCTGTTCGCCTTGTACCGTCAAATACCAGCAGCATTCCTCATTCAGCCGCCCGCAGTCTCAGATCTCCGTGTATCAGCTCCCCACAGCTTCCCCGAGCGCCTTACGTCACAGCTACTCGCCTCACCCCCACGCCGCCCCTCCGCCAGCAAGCATCTGCAGAAGTCACCAGACTGCGACAGCCTTGGTATCCTCCTGGTATCTTCAATCAGGAACGTAATTCTCTTTCCACGACTTTGGAGTGGGCCCCGCACCACTCCACCACCCTTCAACCCTCGGCCACCATGCCTACCTATATTGGCTCAATCGACCAAGGCACCACCAGCACTCGCTTCATCATCTTCGACAAGGCTGGCAATGTTGTTGCTCAGCATCAATTGGAGTTCAAGCAAATCTATCCCGAGTCTGGGTATGTTCTGACCATTCTTCTCCGGCACATGTCTGCTGGCGCTGGCGATCATGACTAACAACTCCCCAGATGGCACGAGCACAACCCTGCCGAGTTGCTTTCTTCTGTGCAGACTTGTATAAAGGAAGCATGCGCTCAGTTTGAAAAGGATGGCCATTCCATCTCCGACATTGCCACCATTGGCCTCACCAACCAGCGCGAAACAACTATTTGCTGGGATGCCTCAACAGGCGAGACCTTCCACAACGCTATTGCGTGGCCTGACACCCGCACCAAGAACTGGGTCCGGGAACTCAAGGAACGCAAAGGCGCCGACGACCTGAAAGAAATTTGCGGCTTGCCCCTCTCTACCTATCCGTCATCTGTCAAACTCACATGGCTGCTCAACAACGACGAGAAGGTCAAGAAGGCATACAGTGACGGCAAGCTGCATTTTGGCACTCCGGACACATGGCTCTTGTGGAACCTCACCGGCGGTGCAAAAGGCGAGAACACCGTCTTCGTCACAGACACCACCAACGCCTCCCGGACCATGTTCATGAACTTGCACACCACAAAGTACGACGACCGCCTTCTCGACTTCTTCAACCTCGACCGCAACAAGCTCCATCTACCCGAGATCGTCGCCTCCTCGCACGCATCGGCCTTTGGTAAATTTGCCGACGGGCCACTCAAGGGTCTGAGCATCACCGGCGTCCTCGGCGACCAGTCCGCAGCGCTCGTGGGCCAGCAAGGCTTCCAACCCGGCCAGGCCAAAAACACCTACGGCACCGGCTGCTTCCTCCTCTACAACGTGGGCGAAAAGCCGGTAATCTCGCAGCACGGCCTGCTCGCCACCGTCGCCTTCGACTTCCGCTCCTCGACCACCCCGAACGCCCCAACCACGCCCACCTACGCCCTCGAAGGCTCCATCGCTGTCGCCGGCTCCGCAGTCAAGTTCCTCACCGACAACCTCGAGCTCGCCAAAAAGTCGCACGAGGTCACCGCGCTCGCCGAGAGCGTCCCGGACAACGGCGGCCTCGTCTTCGTGACCGCCTTCTCCGGCCTGTTCGCGCCCTACTGGATCGACGACGCCAAGGGCACCATCTTCGGCATCACGCAGCACACCAACAAGGGCCATGTCGCGCGCGCCACGCTCGAGGCTACGTGCTTCCAGACCAAGGCCATCCTCGACGCCATGGAGAAGGACAGCGGGCACGCCCTGGCGCAGCTTGCTGTTGACGGTGGCATGTCGAACTCGGACATTACGATGCAGACGCAGGCCAACATCATCGGTATCCCTGTTGACCGGCCGTCAATGCGCGAGACGACGAGCCTTGGGTCGGCCATCGCCGCGGGATTTGCCGTGGGCGTGTGGTCGTCGTTTGACGAGCTCAAGCAGATCAACCAAAAGGACCGCACGCTCTTCGAGCCACAAATCGATGAGAAGCAACGTAGTAAAATGTACCGCGTGTGGCAGCGCGCCGTCGAGATGTGCCGCGGGTGGGTTGTTGAGGATGAAGCCGATGATGAGGCGCAGAAGAGCGCGAGTGGTCAGACAGAGGAAGCCAAGGGTAGTGGCGAGCGACGGGGGTCCGAAGAGCTAGAGAAAGGCGCGAAGATGGGCGTCGACGGGAGCGGGCGGCCGACGGTGGAGCGCAAGGACAGTAATATACCCGTGGTGCAGCATATCGAGAAGGTGCTGGACTCTGTTGGAATACATTGATGGAGCCTTTGTGTAGTTGAGGCCTAGTAATCACATAAGCACGTATCAATAGAGAACTTTTAACACTTATCTTCATCTTCGGGTCTCGTGCGTGTGCACGTAAAACGAAAACCCTCATCTTGTATGGTTAAACATCTATCAGGAACGAAGTATTCTTTAAAGTCTTCTACATGACGAGTCCTTAAATTCATTCGTGTCATTAACGGTGTCAAATACTCGGCAATTCTATGCTAATTTATTCGCAATGAGATCACTTTGAGCTTAAATATCATGCCTTCAGTAGCAAAATCTGCGAAGGTGAATTCTAACTTTTGTGCTATGGTTGTTGTTCTTTACTACATTGGTTTCCACGATGCCGTCAGTCGAAGTATTGCGAGTCGTAGTTCCGATGAGCATCGAAATCATTACCACAAAATGCCAGAAGCTTCTGCACTGTTTGCAGATTACGATATCTGGGGAGCCCTTCGAGAAGTTTTTCATAATTCTCACTCCGCCGCTCAGAGGCAATGTCAGCCTCAAGCAAAAGTTTCACAGCCTCCACATTGTCAGCGTCCGCTGCGGCTCGGATTGCATAGCTATATGAGCTCCCCTGCGAATTGACCTCCGCGCCTGCATCGAGTAGTGTCTGCACTATTTGCTTGCGATCCACAATACCGGTCGACTGAAAGACATGAGCGTGCGAGTATTGATTTGATAAGATGTATGAAGTGCTCTGTACGCGATCAAGCACGTCCCAAGTCTTGCGGTCTGAGTCAAGACCCGCTTGTCTTACGAGTAACGGCCTTGAAGCAGTATCGCTGGAGCAAGCAGCTACAAGCGCCGTCTTAGGACTCCCAGGATATTGAACATTGACATCTGCTCCCGCGTCAAGCAGCTTGCGCACTCCTTGTGCGGTGCTGTGAAGTGAAGCAGCGAGCAATGTTCCTTCATAGAAACCACCCTTCAGGTGTACATTGGCGCCCGCATCCAGTAGCATTTGCAAGATCTGCACATTCCGATTGCACGAAGCTGCTTGTAGGGCATTATTAAAATAACCGGCCTGCGCATTTGGATCTGCTCCATGTTCGAGCAGGAGTTGTACAACCTTTTCTTGCCCATGGAATGCTGCAGCTTGCAGCGGATTACCGAGGAGACCCCCCGATTCATTTACGGTAGCACCGTACTGAATGAGTCTCCGGCTCAATCTCATGAGTCCATAACTAGCCGCGTAGTATAGTTTTGGCGCAATTTCATCGGGATGTATGCTACCCTTGGCGAATCCTAAAGAGTAATCCGGACTGTGATATCTCAGCCACAGGCCAAAGTATCCTGTTTCTTGGGAGAAGAACTGCCAGAGTGCATCTTCGAGGTCGTGGAAAACTTCGTTCGTGCTTTCTACATGCGTGAACCAGTGCCTTGCTGCCCAAGGAGATAAAGGGAGGTCAGTTGTTGTGTCTTTTGGTCGCAATTCCATGAGGTATGCCAAACACGTCCGTGCAATATTGTACGAGATGCTGCTTTTGGTGAAGAAAGGATTGAATCCTGTCAAAACTCTGCTGGATTGTAAATATTCTTGGACTGAAAAATGCGAAAGCTGGACAAGCTGCTCTGGAGATTTAGAATCCTTGCTTTCGATCGTTGAGGTAGTCACAACAGAGACCAGACCGTTGCAGATAGCCGCCACATCTCTTTTGTGTGGCATCCGGTTCTCCGGAGAGAAAGCTGGGGACTCTTCTGGAAAAACAGCAACTATATCGACTGCTTCATCAAGTAGTAGGGGCTCAGAAGCGGTGAGCATAAATTGGAGCAGAACAGTGGCTTGTATTCTATGATTCGTGTCAATAGACTCCAACATACGTGCATATGTTTCATCAAGGGTCTCTGGTAGCGACTCAAGTGCTCTTTTGAGAGACGGAAAATCTTTGCAAGTGCGCAAAGTGTCGAGCTGGCAAGCAATCCATCGGAACCTGAACTGTGTCAGCAGCTCTCATATTGTCTACCTCCATAGATGTCATTATTGACTTACATTCCGTTAGACTTTTCATTGAGACGATCTTCAATCATGTTAAGTGCCTTCTCGTGGGTCTTCCAGCGTCCAAACTCAACATCTGTATGAAGTGTTCCTTGCACGTAGGAACGAATATCGTGATCGATCAGTCCACTTTGGATAGGAAGTATTTCGTTGTGTCTTAATATCTTTTTTAATCGAGCTCGTACATCTTCAACTTCTCTGCTGGTCATTATGACATGAAGGTTGCTCTGCCTACGTTGTAAGCTTAAGATGACCTCGAGCCATTCCAGAAGATCGCGCCTATCCATGCATTCATCCAATGCATCGATAAGTAGAAAGACGCGGTCATAAGTTTCAAGAGCTTTTATGAATGTGAGTTCTAAAGAAGTTTGCGTCGGCTGAAATAAGCCGGAATTGCATGTCGAATATAGCTCTTGCAGCTTTTTCTCCGCATAAGTGTTGGGTTTACACAGCTGCAGCAAAATGGAGCGCATCATAGAGCCATGTGATTGTTTTTTACTGTCGCTGAAATCAAAGTAGAAGTATAATAAAGCTTCGTTTGGGATAGGCCAGTTGCACTCCCGTTTCTGGAGAGTCTGGATGATCGTCGAGCTGAGGATTGTTTTACCTGAACCTGCTTGACCATAAAGCCAAAGAGCAGAGGCATGCTTGGTCTTCCAGTCTTCAAATCCAGGTCCAGTTGTCAACCATAGACCTGTACCATCATGACGAGCTTTGAGGGCTTTGTTCAAATTGACTGATGGATCAGGTGCGTCTAACCATGCTGCCAACCGTGTCCATTGCTCGGTGTCGGCTATTGTGTTAACGGTTGTCAAAATGTGCTCTACATCTGCCAAAGTATCAGTCAATATCCAAAGTAGTGGCCCTTTCAATATGTTTAAGACTTACCTGCTTCACTGATGCTGCATTGCTTCACGGCGTCGATAGGGATATGAAAAAAGAGTTGTCTGGCGTATGCTGCCGCCACACCAGCTGCATAACCATGCCAGATGTCATTTTTATGTGAATCACAATAGTCAGATACTCCACGAACAATCAAGCAGCGGAATTCATTGAGAGAGCCGGCTGCTTCTGTTTCGAAACAGATGAGCCCCAGCTTTTTGGCCAGCTCGTCTCTGACAACTCCATTTTTAATCACTCTTTCCCCAGACGCAATAGTGCCGCGATGGACTACAATCTGGTCATAGTTTGCAGTACCATGATCACTCTCATCGTCTTCGTAGCGATTCAAAAGGTACGTTTCCTCGCATCCGGCCTTACGACACGATGCGTTTGCAACTGGATGGTCGTAATCTGGCTTGAAAAGTCGATCTTTGTCTACGCCTGGGTATCTGTAGCGCTTCAAACCAGGAACGGTCGTATCAAATCGCTGCATTGACTCCAGCAAAGGATCTTTGCGCGCCCTTGCTCGTTTAGCTGCCAGTTGCTGAGCGGCACTAAGGAGCACAGGAGGAGGGGGCATGATAAAACCAGTCGGTTGGAGACCATCCAGTTCTTCCTTACCCCGGTCGTATTGAATTGCGCCGGAGTGCATACCACTCGGTTTGCTGACTATAACGTGACCGAGGTGAACCAAGCCACTATCTGTCTTGGTTGGAACGCCCCCACCGATACCGACAAGCAATCCAAAACGAAGCTGGGGAAATGTGGTTCTCATCTGCGCAACTACTGTCGCAGCAGCCCAGTTCCCAGAAACAGGTAAGGTGGCAATGACAATATTATGTCCATTAATGCTGCCCAGTGTGTATGCGTTGAGATCAGTGGTGGGCTGAGTTAAGCATTCGTGCTCCTCGTCCAACATGACCTCGGCTGCTATGAGCTCGACCTCAAGGGGGCATATCCAACCTATTAAGTAGTCATCGTGCGTGCGTTTTGCAGTTGCCATAATCGACGTAGCTCTGGACCATCAACAGAATGTATGCGATATGGCTGGTAAGGCAACTCCGCTTGAGCGTCAAAGTAGCATCGCTGGTCCCTACAGCGATACCTCTAGGAACAACGGGAAAAAATGCTTTTACAGACACTGTTCGTCTAACAAGGGATTGGTCGGTGAAATCGATGTTACGTGCTGTCAAAGTGAGGTGCTGGTGTGTTCGGCTACCGCTAAGACTGCATTAAGCTGAGCAGCCATGTAAGCCCCGCAGACTTGTAGCCTGCCACTCGAAACCTCGAACATTAGAGGCAAGAATGGCAGTCTGCTGCTTTATACTCGCGATGCCCTATACTGAGATGATACCTTCTGCCTCAACGGCCAAGTACATCGTAGTGAATTAGAGTCCGATTTTATCGGAAACGTACGATACGAGAGAGCGAGGTCCAGTGGGAGCCGCATCCATCAACACTATGATAGCCTTTTGGCCAATCAATTGCATCAAACAAATATGGGTTTCCAACCAGGGTGCTCTCAATGCAGTCTGACAGGATACAGTGACCTCACTGCCACCCTGCTTGTTTCGTCTCAGAGAGATGTCCCCAGATACCATGCGGGCCTGCGCATCGAAGCACTTCTTTTGTTTCGGGACAAAGGAAAGGTCGTGCAAGGTAGCACCTGCTTGCACGCCTCCTAATCTGAAATGACGAGCCTGGCGGGATCGTCCGCAACGCGCCATCCGACGTTACGCAACAAGCGCATTTAATAACACTCCCACACTAACGCCCATCGCCGCACCACGAGCGTTTCGTGTGGCCCGGGGAAGACAATCTTTGCGGCTACTTACTTTAGACCGACCGCCATGTCAGCGCCGCCACCGGCGAGTCAGCACATTTCCTGCCCCTCCCATTTGTTCATCTCCAGCTACGTTGCATGCTGCTACTAATGCGTGCCCTGGCGCGGCGTCACAAACCACTCAAGATAGTTATTCATAGTGAGTGCTGTAAATTCTCCGAAGCGTGTTTCCCCACAGCCGTAAGTATGCCGTGGTATATCCGCGAGTGATGTTTTTTCTCGCTAAGCGCACTGAACGGGCCACCAGGCTGGATCTGGATCTGGATCTGGATCCCACCTGAGACGAGGCCATCCGCCGACAAAGGAGCGATGTCGATGCGCTCAGCACAACAAGCAGATCCAGTGCTGCAGAGAAAGCCGTCGCACACGCCTGACATGCAGCACCAGAAGCAGAAAGCGGCACAGTGCGCGATCTCGAAAGGGCTCTTTGCGCATCGTGGTACACAGTGCCTGCGTGGCTGCATCGCTAACCAAGGGACTTGCTCGGGCGCTGCCGCAGACCCAGCAACCAGGTTCGTGTTAGCTGAGCTTGCCACCTTGGTTCCCCAGCCAGCCCTATCTGCACGTCACAAAAATGTGCTGCACGACACAGGCGAAGCAGCTGTGTACCTGGTTACCCTGGATGCTGGGTCACAGTGCCGTTTTGCAGCTCCCAACAAGTGGGCGACTCCCTTTGCGGCTCTTATGTTATGCCTATTTCGTGGATCGATACCCTGGTCGCCTCTCAGTCGCATGTGGACAAGTAGGATTATATAAGACGAAGGTTGCCTCATGTTCCTCGATCCTTTGGGCTACCGTATGCAAGCTTCTCAACCCTACCTACCTAGTGTTCCCATTGTTGTGCTGGAGAGTCACCTTCCCAGATCGCCACGTCGCATGAACTCCTGACCAACGATATCCACGCGCTGAGCCGGTGACGCAACAGTGTTCGCAAGGATCCCTTTTTGCGTATTTACCGTTCCATTTGAAATCAGCCGGTGATCATAGTCTTGTATGTTTCAGAGCCTGTGCCTGATATATACCTGCGCCATCCGTTGGAATATTACGACTCGAGTACAGCTTGATCTCAATTGAAAAGACTGCGCACAACTGCAACATGTGTGACTATACCCGTGTCATGTACAAGTGTGGGCACTACCGATACTGCGTCACGTACTGGTGTGCACGATATCGTGAAAGCCACAAGCGGTGCGCTCCAAACTTCACTGCAACGTGAGTGATGCATTCCTCCTCAGCTTCACCCAACTGACATTCATCGCGGTCAGTCTACACAATGATGACGTTAAATGCGGTAAGAAACATGAAATCTCGCCTGTTGACGTGCAATCTATATCTCGCAATATTTGGCTGACTATTTCCCAGGCGACTGTCGAGACACGCGCAGCTTGACATACCATCACAAGGCAGTATTGAGGCGTGGCGACTCCCTCACCGCTGGCGGGCGGTAGTCTTCCTCGCCATGCAGATCACTGTGATCACTTCAATCTTCATTAGCATCATCAGCGTCATCTTGATCGCCATAATCAATTCTAGCAATGGGAGACTGGGCATGAGTAGCACGTAGCATTGGGAACGAGAGGTAAAAAGGTTATAATATTTCGAGACGTGGTGACTTGAGTCTCGACACTGTTTGGAAACAGTGGTGGCAAAACGCATGCTTCAAAACTATGATAGTATTCGAGAATATATTCACACATTCCACGCCACATTGCGAGCAGGTTCGTATCAGTTGCGAAATGCAAAGGTCAAAGTAAGGAGCGATCTTGCCAGTGAGTCCTCGTCTTGATTAAGTCCGATTTGTTGCTGCCGCGAGTCACGAGCGAAGTCGATGATCGCACTAATGAATAACCGAACGGCTGGGCCAGATGCAATGTCTATGCGCTACGAGTACGCCATGATGAGAAACATTCCGTACGAGTCGCTTACCCTTTTAAATGGCTTTAATCATCTTAGTACGTGTCTCGCTTCACTCTCGACACCTATGAGACCATCCTTGTGCGGTGATAATCGCTATTTCCCGGCAGAGCCAGGTTCAGGTATTTACAGACGTAATATCCTCGTGGCAAGAAGGGGGAAAATCAAATTTGTCAAAGCCATGGTCCCAGGTTATCGGGAACCATGCAAGTCGGGGATGCACGCCGCCTTCCGGAGACCAATACGAGACCCCATCTGCTGCGGGCACAACGCCATGCATGCGCCATGCATCGGCACATGGGCCGCCGTTTCTCCGAGCGCAGCACATGGGAAGCTGCTTCTAAGACCGGGATACACTGTCTCACCAACGTAAAGCGGATAGGTGGAGCGAAAATAATGGTGTTCATCTTTCGCGTCACATCATAAGCTGCGTGCAAATTATTGTGCAACCGCGATTTGGAGGTCAGGCTATGATTGGCAACATCTACAATGGCTTTCATGACTGTCGTCTTGGCTGTACTCGAGATTGAGGAGTTACGTGAGAACTTTATCACAAAAGCTTGCAATACGCGAGAGCAATTTAAATAAAATATGAGCCGACATTTCTCGTTGCAACCAGAAAATGAAAAGGGACAGAGCAATCTCTTCAGGAGCTGAGATCGAATCAAGAGCCTGACCTGCATACGTTGGGCCACTTGCTTGTGCTCAGCCTTTCCACTTGAGCCTCATGGTAGCTGCATTCAAGATCGAATACAGACGTTGGGTCGAAGCGCTGAGCTTGCGCAGGTGATACCAGAAAAGTCCATTTACGAAACACAGGAGTACAATAGTCTCGGTAGGGATGTATACCCGGCCTGCGACATGGATCATCTGCAAGGACTGTTTTTGAAAGCGAGTAGTCATCATGCCCACTGTCAGATCTATTCACGGGGGGGTCTGCTGTTCACCAACATGAGGAAGAAGTACCCACAGCAACGACTTGGAAATCCAAAACAGACCTTTGATGAAGCCTCGTATGTTTTTGTGAGAGTTTGCTTGGACCAGATGGGAATTGCAGTGCCTCCACTCCATATAGACCGAAGCAGTCGCAGTCCCTAAGTCCTGATTCGGTGGAGGGACTGTGGTACTGGATAACCGCGGATGTGTCATCCATCAAAGAGGATTTCCCACTTTATTTCACGCTGCACCCAGGGAATATGCCGTAAAAGATGAATGACCGTGTCCGTATCATTGAGAAGCGCAAATCTCTTACATTACGTTCCCTCAGCCACCCTCGGGGACAGAAATGATCTCGAAGGATCAGATATACAGAGTGAAGAGAATTCATTGTACATTGTCAAGGTGAGCACCACTTCGTCACGTGAGTAAACAGGCATGACTTGGGGTTGAGATAAGAAGACGATGGAGAGCGGGGGCGTGTGGAGTCTTATTTCTCCTCATTGGCGATGGAGCCGTCGTGCACGGACCCAAAGGTTGGCCAGACCGTCAAGCCTCCACCTCTTCCGTCCATCATCTTATTTCGCATCCCGCATAATCCAGAGACAGATTGAGAAGACAAAAGTCCCACATATAAGGTATCCAGGCATCGGAATACATCGAAAGAAATCAGCAGATATGCCTATTGATTGGACAAAGCCCCTGTTCATTACTGGCACTACAGTGTCAAGCATGACCGCTGGTACGTGAGCACTGCTCCTCCCGTGACTTAGTATTTTGATTCTCTTTAGAATCATACAACCAACGAGACAACATCAACTCACCACCAGACAGGCGGCATGCTGTGGAACTCGCTCATGAGCGTGCCCGCTATGGTCGAGACTGCACCTAACCCCAAGGCCTTGGCCACCCAGTGGCGGGCCATGTTCCTGCGCGGTCTACGACTGGCACCACCATCTGGTATCATCGGTGCGGCCAGCTACTTTGCATGCGCGTATCTGCATCACCACCCGCAACTTCCGCAGCGCTCTACCAACTTCATCCTGGCAGGTCTGGCGACCATTGGCATTGTTCCCTTTACCATGCTTGCATTGAACAGCACCAACAACAAGCTACTGGGTCTGGCTGAAGCGTACTCTGAGGGCAAGCTTGATGATGCCCAGGGGCCAGAAGTTGAAAAGGCCGTCAAGTGGTGGGGTACGATGAATCTGGTTAGGGGTTTCCTGCCTCTGATTGGCACGCTTCTCGCATTCGAGGCCTTGTGAGGACGATCTGTGTTTGAAAGCAACTTTGTTTGCCCCTAGCATATTTTCCCGCAGCAATGTCAGGGTCTGTGTCATGAATTCTGAAAGTTGGCGCACGTTAGGTTCCTCATTCATAAAACCAACATTCAACGCGTGCCGGCAAGCCAAGTCCGGTGCATCCGGGGAGGCTGCTTCTCCACAAATAACAAGACCACAGCTGGAAATAACCCAAAGCACAGTTCAGTGCAGCCTTTATATAATCTACGCTTCTACCCTCGTAAGAGCCTTCTTGTGGAGCGTTCGACTTGCGTTTATCCCGCGTTGCATAACTAAGGTGGCCCAAACACACGACGTCAGCGCCTTGGCAAATCTCGCCAGCGGATCGCCCGATCTTTAGATTATTGCCGCCAGCAATCATCCTCATTCTGCATCTTCAAGGGACCTGTGTCTGTTGTTCTCGGTCGGTGCTGTGTAGCGTGTCTCAGATCCGCCCCTACGGATTTGTGTTTCAGTGCGAAATTACCCCGGGTGAAGTGGTAGCTGCTACTGCGCGCAGGCGTGCCGGGCCTTCCGACTCAATCACCCCAACGACAACAGCGCCAGAACAACATGGACGATTACTTTTCGCGCGTGCGATCCCACAACGATACAAGGCCGTCGAACCAGAGGAACTCCTCGAGACTTGGATCGGGCGACCCTTTCCCCCCCTTCGAGTCCAACGACAGCCTCGCCCCAAACCCAACCATCCGCCTTCGTCGAGTCCCCTCCCGCCTTTCATCCTACCGCGCACAACCTCCTCCCACAGCCGACACTTCAACAAACATAGTTGATCATGCTCCTCGAGAAGAAGATGAGGACAACCGCAAAAGGAGCTTTTCTGCTCCTCAGAGACCGTCTGCGTCCATGCTGGCCGAGGCACGTGCTGAGCAAGACAGAAGAAACGAGGCAGAGCCTCGAATGGCCACGCTAGATGAAGAATCCTCAGTCGGCATCTCGCAACCACAGACCCACCTTGGGCCGCCTCGACCAACCGTCAAACCGGCCAAGTCGCAAGGTCGGCTGCGGGCTTCAAGCAGCGCCGCATGGAGGCGCCTACGTGGCGGCTCGACTTCAGCATCAGACTCTCGGCCTGGAAGCGCCGACCCTGTCGCAAGACGCGAAGCAGACGCTCTGGCTGCGCGTCAGTCGGAGTACGACCGACAAGTTGTCGACCTTTTGGATGTCATTGATCCGGAAGTCTCAACGCTCACCACGCTCAACAATGTGCAGAACTCTCTGTTTGTGCCAAACTTGGGCAGCTGGTTCAACCGAACGGCTACCTACAACTTGAATCTGCACGATGACAGCCAGACACCAACTGACACTGACATGGATACTGATAATGAGACCGCACCTTCTGTCAAGAAAGAGGATACTCAGACCGATGAACGACTTGAAGAAGTGGAGACCCCTGAAGCAAGCTCACCTACGGACCAGACATCTACTGCCGATGCAATCCGTATGAAGCAACTTAAACGCAGTCATACTCTGACCTCGGTCCTTTCGGCGTCAGAGCGACGGCACAAAGATGGCGAGGAACATAATTTTGCGGTTCTGCCCCACGGTGTTTCTCTTGACGATTGGACAGACGAAGACAAAGACGAGCTGAACGACCATGTGCGCCACCTCCTGCACTCTCGTAAGGAAGGATTCAAGCGCTCCATGCGAGGTTTCGGCAAATACGTTCGCACTCCGTTTGGCTTTTTCATCACCACATACTCGTTTCTCATTACTTTTTGGGGCGCCGCCTGGGTGCTTTTCCTCATCGGCTGGATCTCGGTTGGTGACAGGCAAGCATACTTCGTCGAGATTTGTGATCAAGTGCTCACCGCCCTATTTGCCTGCGTTGGTCTCGGCATGGCTCCCTTCCGCGCCGTCGATACATATCATATGATCTACATTGCCAAGTATCACTACCGTACGTGGGAAGAACGCGCCAAACGGGCTCTCCCCGACCTCGAGGACCCGAATGATCTGCCTGAACCCACCGCTGCGCAAGTGGCGGCCGCTGCAGCTACAAGGGACAATGACGCGGCCAAAGAGACCGATGCTATCACGGACGGCAAGCAAAAGCGGGCTTCATCCTCTTCCACAACTTCTTCCAATCTCTCGCAAAATCCGGCAAAGGCAGCTGCTGTCGCTCACGGCCAGCTGCCTCCAGACCAGGACATTGTTGATCTCGAAGCAGCCATTCCGGCAGTAGCTGCTCAGCATGCCGATGCAAAAGACAACGACCCAAATGCTGTTCTCACACCCCGGCAATGGGCTCTTTTCAAGCACCACCAGCAAAAGTTCCAGAAATCGCACACGTTTTATCGTCCGCATGAGACATACACACATCATGCATTTCCCATCAAGCTGCTCATCACAGTTGTGGTGCTGCTTGACTTCCACTCGATCTTCCAGGCCGCGTTGGGCGGGACCACCTGGGGCATCAACTACCACCACCGCCCCAAGGCCCTTACTGCTGTCATCCTTACGTGCTCCATCTGCTGCAACATTGCGGGCGGTATGACAATCTCCGTCGGCGACAAGAAGACGCGCAAAAAGGAGGTGGTGGAGCAACTGTTCCGCCAGGAGATTACGAAGCAGGCGATGCGACGACTGAACCGGAAGAAGGGCCTCAAGATCCCTAAGGAGGCGATGAAGCCGACAAAGGAAGAGGTCAAAGACGCCAAGAAGAAGGACAAGGCGAAGAAGAGCCTCGACAAGCACAGAAAAGAGGTGAAGAAGTTGGACGAAGATGGGCAATTTGGTGACAAGAGAGGTGACCTGGACGAAGGTGCTGGCGGCTACATTGCACGTACATGATCTATTAATGCACATATTGCTTTGGAGATGTTCTTACGCATTTCCTCGCCATGTATTATTCGCCGCTCTGCTCTGATTTGTGTCTGCTCTCCAGAGCAGAAGACCTGCGGGTTGGTCGACGATACGCCGTAGGACTGTAAGACTCCTAATCCGTAGGCGTAACCCCGTCAATATCATTTGTTCGTTGTATACCGTCGGCATACTTCGGTGAAACCAATCCTCGCCTTTCCAGAGGCCGAAGAACGAAATGCAGATGGTAGAAACAGCGGTGGGCCCCGACATCGCAGCGAGCAGCCGACCTGACGACACGCCCCCACCATCCATTGGGTGTGGGGTCGGTAGATTCGGGGAGAACTTGCCGCGACGAGGTGTTACAGCATGAACATTGGATCGATATATGTCTTCCACCTCATCTTTCCTCCAGCCTGATCCTTCCTGGGCCAACACGAAAGACAGTTGGACTGTGACTTAAACGTCCGCGTTTGCCCCTCACCATCTGCCCGTGCATACCACATCATCAACAGGAAGCAAAAGTAAAGAACACCTGACAAAATATCTGTAAGAAGAACAGCCGAAGATGGTTTCCACAGTACATTCAACAACGCGCCTCTTCAAGGTTGCCTCGATCCCCGGCGACGGCATCGGCACAGAAATCACCGCCGCGGCAGTGCAGGTCCTGACACAACTCGCGAAAGCCTACGGCACCTTTGAGTTCGTCTTCACCGAATTCGACTGGTCCTCGAAGAACTACGAGACGCGCGGATGGTACATGCCGGACGACGGCATCCAGCAGCTGCAGCGCTTCGACGCCATCTACTTCGGCGCCGTCGGCTGGCCCAGCGTGCCCGACCACATCAGCCTGTGGGGTCTGATCCTCCCCATCCGCAAAGCCGTGCGTCCCTTTCTTCCTCTTCCTCTTCCTCTTTTCTCTCTCCCTCTCTCCGTTTCCCAACCTACAAGAAGCACGTTTTCGCACTAACACACAGCAATGCACAGCTCAACCAGTACGTCAACGTGCGTCCGACGCGCATCCTCGCCGGCACACAATCCCCCCTCGCGCAGTGCCAGACGGACCCCGCAGCCCTCGACTGGGTCATCGTGCGCGAGAACAGCGAGGGCGAGTACTCAGGGCAGGGCGGCACGTCGCACGCCGACACGCCGTTCACGACGGCGACGGAGGTGAGCATCTTCACGCGGCCGGCGCTCGAGCGCGTCTTCCGCTTCGCGTTCGAGACGGCCAAGGCGCGGCCGCGCAAGCTGCTCACGATGGTCACGAAGAGCAATGCGCAACGGCACGGGATGGTGCTGTGGGATCAGGTGTTTGAGGAGGTGAAGCGGGAGTATGAAGGGAGTGGAGTCGTGACGGATAAGATGCTTGTGGATGCTATGACGGTGCGCATGGTCAATAAGCCGCAGAGTCTGGATACGATTGTCGCGACGAACTTGCATGCTGATATCCTGTCGGATTTGGCGGCAGCGCTGGCCGGGTCGATTGGGATTGCGCCGAGTGCGAATTTGGATCCAACGCGCCGATTCCCGTCGATGTTTGAGCCGATTCACGGCAGCGCGCCGGATATCGCAGGTAAAGGAGTTGCAAACCCGCTGGGCGCGCTCTGGTCCGCGGCTGAGATGGTGAGGTGGCTGGGAGGTGCTGATGAGACTGCGCAGGCGGCAGAGGGAGTCACGAAGGGCCCAGGCGTGGGAAGGATGGCCGAAGCAGCGGACGTCTTGATGAAAGCGCTGGAAAATGTCACGGCAAACGGTGTGGCAACGAGGGATTTGGGGGGCAAGAACATCACCAAAGAGGTCACCGATGCTGTGTGTGCTGAGATTGAGAAGCTGGTCAAGTCGTGATCACTCTATGTTTAGAGTAGTTGTCGCAGGAGAATCCATGACTTCAAGTAGCAACTTCTTGGATCTTCCCTTCCTTACCTCACAATGAGGTCTTGCCTTTCTTCAACCTTCTACATCACCGTCGGCTCCTATGGACCCTCAAGGGACCCTGGTCTCATTGTCGCTACCAGGGCAGATAGAGAGGCGCAACATGATTTGTGGAAATGTGTCGTAATGACTGTCCTACACGCCCTTACCGACTGCATACAATGCGCTCCGCTGTCTTATCAGACTTTTGACGGGTTCGATTGGTATTGGAAACCCTATTCGACGGTAGCTCGAGATGGGCGACAGCGTTGTATTTGGTAAGGAGCAAGGATACTTAACCAAAAAATGGAGAAGAGGAAGAAAGTTGCTTTCCAAGAAAGAGCCTCACCATATGATACAATCAATAAGATGATTATATAATGATAGCGGCGCGCGTTCCTGGCGGTCAAAGCTCCTCTTCCGACTGCACACACCACAAACTTTCAGCAAGAGCCGACACCACCGGTGACTTGATGTCCAGCTTGACCAACAAAAGGATACTAAACCCTTGCAGAAATGTAGAAGCGCATAGCCTTGACGGTGCAGCGGGTCGATGTGGAGAACTACATGCTAGTCCGTCTGCTGCGCCGCTTCTTGCGACGCTTTTCCATTGGTGAACCTAGAACGCCGACGATCCCGAACGGTTCATACCAGAAGAAATCTGCGCATCGAGACCTGAATGAGCTAGATTGGTTTCGTGGCGCGCTATGCTAACCTGCAAGTGGTGTGGTCGCGGCTGTGCGTGCTGATTGTAGGTTACACAAGCATTTGCTAGACGCGGGAAGTATTAGAATATCTCGCGGCTGAGCCCCCTTCTGCAATCTATTTCCGCTGCTCTTTTCTGCATTGAGAATCATTGGACAAGTTCCGTCAAGTTGAAGATGTGCATCTCAACCTGATACTTCCAACTGAACCTACATCTGGAGATACCGATCCACCCTTCCAAGCATTGAATCATTCAATCATTCACCCACAAGCGTATCAGCATACAGTCGTTACCACCAATACTAGCCTCCGCGACACCTCGCCCACAAAGAACCAACACTCCACAAAATACCAACACCAAACCATGCTCACAACCTGCTACTTCCCCTCCGGCGCCGTCGCCGACCAAGACGTCCCCTGCAACGCCCTCGCCCCAGCATCCGCCTGCTGCGCCGCCAACGACATCTGCCTCGACAACGGCTTCTGCCTCGCGGCCACCGGCACCGGCCCCAACACCATCTCGCGCGGTTCGTGCACCAGCGCCGCCTTCGCCGCGCCCGCCTGTCCCCAGCGCTGCGCCAGCGTCAACCCCGACAACGGCGCCCTACTGTTCCTTGTCGGCCTCGGCACCAACGGCACGTACTGCTGCAACGGGGTCAATGCCGAGGGGACCGCGTGCGCTGCTGCGTCGACGGCTGGCGGGGACACCTCGCCGTTTGAGCTGCCGAATGCGCGCGTCGTGACGAATCGCACGGATGGGAGCACCGATCCGCTGAGTCGGGTACTGGGGCGGCCGGCGGCGGCAGCAGTGGCGTACACTGTGACTACGACATTGGCGGCGGCGACGGCGACGGTGACTGCGGCGGGGCAGGCAGCCGGGAGTGGTGAAGGAGAGAACACAGCGAAGATCTTGGGAGGTATAATGGCGTTTCTCGTTGTGGTTCTGGCCGTGGTGCTGGCGGCGATGTGGCAGCTGTGGAATATGATGAGGAATGCGCGGCGAGAGGCGACGGAGGCGAGGCTCGGGAATATGGCTATGGATGGTGGCTATCAGGCGGATCATAAAGATGGACGAGGCATGGTGCAGTCTGATGGGGAGCGGTATGAGGTCGGCACCGACAACATACCTCACGAGCTGGATACAGGAGTGAACCACACCGCATGACTGACTTCTCTTCTGTTTCTTAGATTTGCTTCATGTATGAACCACAATATAATCAAAATTATCGAAGGGAGCCGATAGCTTCCGTGTCACTTTTCAGTCGGCTTCTCTTCAATGGCTTTTCTACCAACACCATAAGAGTGGCAAGCTTGAACGCAATCACTACCTACCTGTATGGGAGGACATACACAGAGCTGTCCAATCACATGGCGGCTCAAACGGGCGGCTCAGTGATTCTGCGCCCGTCCATCGCGCGCCGCACTTTGACGCCGGGGCGCGAACCCCAGCGGAGCGACCCGACCGACTCCACTCCAACAACCTCCAAGGGCATGGAAGAATGCCGGTCAACCCACTGTTGTGGCCCGGCCCAGTCGTCACAGGCGGCGTGAGGGGCTCCGCTGCATGCTACCGAGGGTCTCGCCTGAAGGATCATGCGAGGCAAACGGGGCAACTGCAAAAGCTGCCTGACCGCGCCGCAATTGTGACCAATGGCCCGTGCTTTCACAGCCGTGGGTGAGATGCACGTGCACTACGCGCCGCCCTCGGACGGGGCGGTGTTTCGACCGGCGGCGGGGCCTTGTGAACGGACCACTGATAGCCAAGGATTGCTTATTTTGGCGGCGCGGATGTGACAGGCCACCGCGCCTGGGGACGCTAAGCATGGGCGGCTAATGCTTGTGAGGCACAGCACCACTCTTACAGCGCCGGCCCCCGCCATATATGAGCTCTTATGGCCCGCACTGTGCTGTCTGTTGTGTGATACCTGCTCATCTCGCTACTGACGTTTGGTCTGGCTTGCAGCTTCGCACTTGTTGTTACATCCTGCCGTCATGATGTCTTCACGTTTCATGCTTGCTCTCACGTGCCTGGGCCTCGCCTGTGCTGTGCCGCTTGAACGCATATACGGCCCTACATGTGACGAATTCCTTCTCAGCCCAAGCAGTTACCCACCCCACATCATCAACAATTCCGCCGCCCAATCTTGCGCTCCGTGGTATCCAAATGAAGAGGCATCCGATGCTATGTTGCGTGAATTCGAGGTCTGCTATGCCAGAAGGTGTGCACAGGACTTGGCGATGCAGAATGTAGACACACACAACGCACAAGCGCCGACATACGACACATACGCTGACCAACCTACTTCATCGTGGTCACCGCACAAGCCGACACCGGTGGAAGCAGCCTGCCTCCGCATCCTGAAGGTCTTCGACAACGGCTTCCAGAGTGTCTATGCTTACGCAACCTCGGCCGGAGACACCTTGTACAGCATTGTGCTATGGGTCATCCACGACTTCGTCCAAAGTACTCTCATGCTCTTTTGGATATTGATCAAATACAGCATCCTCGCCCTCATCCTCCGAAGATTGGGCTCGCCGTTGCTGTCAGAGTTGACCATCATCCGCGTCAAGAGCAACCCAGTTGGGCAGGCTGCATCTCCGTCCGTGTCACAGCCGCCGCCCTCGGCCGAAACTATAAGCAAGGACAAGAAGAGGAACAATCGCAACTTCAAGGACGATGACAGTACTGCGAGTGAGGACTCTGACGATGAAAAACCCTCGTTCGGAGGCCGGTCGACGCTTCGATTCTCTTCTGGTCACCGCAGAGAATGGCTCTGATCCTTCCAGTCGATGACTAGTTGGAGCAACAGTATTCTTGGATCTCTTTTCCTGAGCTTCCGACCAATGTCCACTGCGTCGCTACCCTTCGCGCCACAGTATCAAGTGCGGTGTCAGTACGCTCAAAGCTTGGCTCAGTTGCTAGAGTCAAATATAACGCGCTCACGAGTTTTCTTCTTCTCGTATCTCCACGACTTTCTTGTCTTGCATACTAGATACCTGCTGAACGAATCAATCCACATGTGTCTTCTTATACGTGCCTACATGTGCTACTGCTGTTCATATGTGTCGCCAATTTAAGGTCGTGGCCTCACCTAGGCCTGATCCCAGTAAAAAGAGTGTGCGAAAAGGGCTCGTTCTCCTCCGCTGAGTATCAACCTTTATCCGATACTATCACCGCTTGGAAAGCTCAGTCTATTTTGATTGATGTGCTTGGACCTCTTACTTAGAACTGCTCGTGGTAAACTTTGAGATACAGGCTAGGCGAACAAGTCCAATCAACGTAATCAGCGACACAAGCTTCGCAATATCGTGATACTTCCCAGCTTCCAGTGCATAGTTCAAAAATCAATTCCCACATGAGACAAAAGAGACGCCGCCAGATCTTTTGAAGCTCACCCGTCCGCGGTACTACCCCGTGATTCCTCTAGAAGCCCTTCAACTGTGTTGATTGTTTCGTTCAGCGTCGATAGCTGCGCATCAAGCGTACGTCTCGTCTCCGGTGTCTCTCCTGCGATTTCTGCCAAATCCTGATCAGATAAGCCGTGGACCATATCAACGCTGAAAAGATTGAAGATGCTGTTGACTCCAAGAAGATGCCGCTTTATGACGATCTCTGTTACGTTCTCGATGAATCTTTCGAGAGCAGAATTGTAATAAGCGTATAGCACGTCATGAATTTCAGCAACCATCTTGTACTCAGAGTCGATGTGAGAATATGTTTCGACGTCTTCAGGTTCGACATTCTCTTCATTCGACTTTTTCACCATGCCAGTCAGCTCTAGTCGGCGCAATTCTCGACTCTGCCTGAGCTCTTCCATCAATTTGTTATTGGCTGGATTGGTCCTACTGAGAACCCTGGTCTCATCTTCAAGTAACTTTTTAAGTTCTTGAAATGCCTCGGTCTCCATCACTTGCTTCGGCTCTTGAATGCGCCTCAAGAGAGAGGCTTTGACCGTATCGTCTAGTTGCAGCTCTTCATATACCGCTTTTGTAAAGTTCAACACAACTTTTGCGGCATCGTCCACAAAGTCGCTTGCAATTGGTCCCCACTTCTCGATCTGCTCCATGTAGAGATGCAAGACCAGCTGAGAACTTACCGCTCCAGGAATACTGGAACCAACAGTGTTTCGATATCTTTCTCTGATCCAACGTCTGATATCTTCATCCTCCTCCTCCTCTTCTTCTTCTTCTTCTTCTTGCTCTCTACCCTCTCCATTCTCCTGCTCACCGTCCTCCTCACTCTCGTCATCCTCATTCTGCCGCTGGCCTTGGTTCTCGCTCTGATCATCTCCCGGATCCTTGTCTGAAACGTAGTCGGAATCAAGCTCAGAGTCGTATCTCTCATCGGCTTGATCGAGCCTCACATTCTGGAGGTCCATTGCATGCCAGATATTTTTCTTTTTGTCAATGAAAGAGCGTTTGTGACCATGATTTTTAAACTTGTCCCGCATGCCTCGACACACTCGTTCAATATTTCTTCCTAGTTGCAGCGCTGGGACAGACTTGGTGCCTCTTCGGTAGAACCCCCCTTGTGATACCCCCAGTATTCGTGTGTAGTCTTGAGCGTGCTTGGACAGGTACCACCTTTGCTCTTCTGCAGTAAGTCTCGACGGGCCGAGTTTTTTCTTTTCTTCAGCCTTTCCGTCGCGAAGTTCTCTGGCATTCTGAAGAATACGTGGAAGGTCTTTCACAATCTTGTTATGAAAATGACTACCTAGAAATTCTTTGAGGGCGGGGACACCTCTGCGGTCTTTCCTGATACTAGTCCATGGCAAATTTGGATTCGAGAAGATCTTTTCCTCCTCGCTATCTCTTTCGTGAGGGCTAGTTCGTTTGGCGACTTCTTCCGGGGACCGGTTCCTAACTACAAACCATCCCAGGAAGCGGGGTTTGGAGGTGTTCTTGGCTTCAGCGATAGCCTAAATAAGGTTTTGAATTTAGTGGGTGTTAGTGAAAGAAGATCTATTGTACTCACAGGTGCTGCAAGTTCTCCATTTGATATGTCACATTTGGTTATGACACCAATAGTTCGTTTTCTGCCTTTGTCATATGTCTTTGCAAATTCAAAGCAATCCGCCGTACTTGAATTCTGCACTGCAGTCATTACAGTTCTCGCAGGTTGTTAGATGAATATGACTGTAATCTTAGAACGCAAATTTGACTCACATGATGGTTGCACCGGGATCTGCAATATGCTGTCCTGCAATTTTTTTAACAACTAGCGCATCCTCCACGTTTTGCCCACCCATGCCAGCTAATTACATTATGAGTTGTGATTCAAAGCTAAACAAGGCAACTTACAATGGTAAAATCCGGGCACGTCCAAGAGAATGAGGTTCTGCTGGTCTTGACCGCTGATTTTGATGCTCAGTATATCTTCAGAAAACGTATTGTTGGCATTGATGTCAAAATGGTCTTCTGCTAATTCCATAGCTTCAAATGCCTAAAATTCATCAGACGAAGAACATCGCAAAGTCGGTGGATCCCGTACTTTCCGAAAAAGTAGTAGAAATGAAGCTGTATCAACAGTACGTTGGTATACTTGACGCTGCAAAATGTTTCTCACTTGCGCTGCTCTTCCTGGTTTCTTCTTTCGGATCACTGAGGCTTCGATAAAGGTGACATCTGTTGCTGTATTGCGCATGATGACCTGGGTTGCAAATCGAGTACACAAAGTCGCTTTGGTCGGGAAATGAAGCCCGCTTATGCTTTCGAGAAGCGAAGACTTGCCAGAAGACTGGTCGCCAATGACAACTAGCTGCAATGATAATTTAGAGCCAATGCATCGCCACGCGTCAGTTCGTGGCAGTCGTACCTTTGGTAGCGGAATTTCTTGATTTATCCCTACACTATAAAGCTGATCAATGGCTTCAAAGTAAAGTCTTTCTGTCTCTGTAATTGCTTCGCCAGTATCGTCCCGCGTTGCAGCGGCATCCAAAAATATTTCCAAGTCCTCTGTAGCGTTGCCATCATCCGCGCGTCCTTGGTTTGGAAAGCTCATATCAGGCGATTGAGAATGAAGGCTATCGCGTTTGATTGAGTGTAGATTTTGCAATCATGAACTAATCAATAGAAGAAACGAGTCAGGAAAGAGAGACACGTAATCGCAGTAGTTATAACGAGACAGAAGGACTCAGAGAGTGGGGGTTGCTGCGCCGCATAATCTCTTATGGGGCCACACTACGCCTAGAACGGACTCGCACTAGGTCTTCAAAAACATATCAGAGGACTATGCGTCCTATTGAAGATGCAGAAAATCTAGATAAGCACATGCCCTAACCATTTCGGTCTTTAGAAGGCTGCCTCGTTGTTGCCTTGTCGTTTTCTTGCAACCCGCCACAATGATTTGGCCCCCAACTTTCGGCGGCCCTTAGGGGTACGCACGGCAATAAGCATCCCAATTATAATTCCTATACTCAAATCGAATTTTACAATCTCTTGTGGGGGCTTCAGAACAGGATCGAGAGCAATCGCAAGATCGAGTAACACTGGGGCTTGCCGCGTAGTCCTATCTGGTAAAGACGCAGACGTGTCACGTGACAGTCATTCCGATGCTGCCCCGCATAACCCATCATTTGATCTATCTTCTCTGTTCTGGATCACTTGAATGGTACCCTTTCGGCTTTCCTCGAGTCATAGACCGCTTAAGAAAGTAGAACAGTGTCGATTTCAGGCGTTGGCGTCACTCAGTACATCTATAGAGCTTCGGGTGAAGCCAGACTTAGGAAGGCGTGTTCTGATACGCACGTACTGACCGGGGCTATACTTCACCAGATTGTCGATCTCACTCTTTCAAAGCTTTAACACGGGAAGGGTCCCCTAATACCTTAGCTAGGCGATCCACAGAGCTATACTAACTTGGGACACCATGAACCGCGAGAATAGTGCCACTGGTTTCAGGCGTGGACACGCCAATGGCGTGCGCCGAAGGATCCTTAACATACCAAAGATAACGCCAGCATTTAGCTTAAATTCAGACATATCGCTCTCAACCAAAATCAACACTCAGAAAAGTCAGGCCACGCTTCTGTCGTTGAACAAAAAATCCAATAGTGTAGCGAAGAAACTGCTATCTCGCGGCGAAACTCACCGTTTCGTCACTTCACGAAGACCTAGAGTAGTAACGAGTATCAGGCCTGGAAGCTATGAGTTTGAAGTGGAACTTATAAAGGCCGGCGTTCTGTTTCCTCGAAACGCACAAGTTCCAAGTAATTACAAATTCTTGAGAGACGTCCTTGGAGAAGTCAAAGACACCACACACAGTCTTTATAGGCAAAAAAGACAATTCGACCGATTCTCTAGAGCTTGTAGTGATGCCAAGGACGAGAACGAGATAACGGCAATCGTACTTCGGGAACTGGATTTTCAGGATTTGCTCCGTGGGCCGAATGAGGTTTTCAACAATGTTTGCATGCATCATCCTATCTCTCCCAAGATTAGTTCTTCTCAACCTGATAGATATTGCGGAGAAAAGAAGTCCAGTATTCCATTCAGCGTCTCAACAGCGCTTTTAAAATATATCCAACCCAGCACATCCGCTGATTGTCTTCTTGCGCCAAACTTTTTCCTGGAGTTCAAAGGACCAAAGGGAACTGCTGCTGTTTGCAAAAGGCAGGCTTTTCATAATGGAGCAATAGGCGCGCAAGCCATGCACATGATGCGGCAGCATATCGATATTCCTGAGAAGACACTCTTCGATGCCAAGGCATACACCATCACAATCACCATCGAGGCTTCCACTGCCATTTCCATATACTCTACACATGTCACACAGCAGATTGATGCTCACCAGAATATTAAGCGAGCCCCTGAGAACTCCTTGAGCTACCACATCGTCGAAATCGGAACGTATCACCTTCGTAGTAGTGTCGAGAGCTTTGTAGAAGGTTTATCTGCTCTTTCAAACGCACACTCTTGGGCGAGACGACAGCGCAGAAAGTTACTTTCTGCTTTGCAAAGCTCAACATCGGCAACAAGGTCAACTAGACCCCCAAAGCGAAAAATCTGTTCAACTTGAAGCCTTAATCATGTTTCAAATATCCTCCTAGGAAGAGTGCGAACTAGACAGCTGGACTGAAAGTTTTATCAAGACAACTCGGGTAAAATAAGATAAAATTATGCTTGAATTCAAAATCACATTCAAACTTTGAACGTGGATAGCTTATATGTAGTCTTTATTGAAACAAATGTTCCAAAGTTCCCCGAACACAAGGTACCTCTAGGATACCTAGTCACCACAACTCTCAGCCTTAGAGATACTGAAGTGTTTCTAGTGTTGCGTCTAATGCATGTGTCCAACTGTAACTGTTGAGCTCGAAGTATCACGTGCAAGTGTCAGAAGGGCCAAAAGCAAATGATCTGTTTAATCCTTGTCCTCATCTATACGTCCTGGTTCCACTGTGTTCATCATCATCTACATAGAAAGCCTCTTCACTTTGACATATCAACCCTAGTCAATTGTTTGTTCGAAGTGCTATCTTCACCATCAGCTACATCCGAACATTGTGGCGTTGTGAAAGGTTAGAGCAGCTGTATGGGTCCTACAATGCGCTGATTTAATATACTGTAGCTTTGAATTACCCGCAAAACTAAGAAGACATTTAAACGTTTCAAAAAGAAGCTGCGGTTTATCTAGCCAGCAAGTCGATTTGAAAGTCGAAAGCAAAAAGACGAGGTCTATCCAAGTACATCTACGCAGAACTCCTGAGATGTAAACGGGCAGGTTTGTAGGATATTTCCAATTGAGATAGGTTTGTGACTATATTCCACGCACATTGGTTCAAGTTCATTGACTCTTCAAATAAGTAGCTTCAATATACCACAGTATTGAAGGCTTCAGTGACATACGGGTCCAGCCTGAGTCCCAATGGGCTGCATCTGGATCGATCTCGATGCAGCTTCACCTGACGTGGCATGCTGCTTTGATGAAATTTTGAAGAAGTAAGCACGGAACGACGCTGCGATCTTCTTTCTGTGGTCTATGATCAGCCCAAGTGCAATCCACGATGCGAACAACCCAAGAGGTAAACCCAGCAGAACACCGCATACCTGGGCGCGCATGTGATCACCACCGGGTTTGTACATAGCTGAGCAGTCTGTTCCAGAGCAGGGAACCTTAGTGTTGTTCACGATGGATGTAGGGGGAAAGGCGGGTATTTCTGTTGAGGATGAGCTTGCAGCTGTACTGGTCTTGGCTGCAGTTGTCTGTCGAGTTTTTGCGTCTGTGGTTTGTGAGGGTTTACGTGACGACATTGTAATCGTCACGTAGATTGGAGGGAGGGAAGAAGAGGATGGTCCGGTGAAGACAGCTGTCGACTTTCCCGAGTCAGTCGTCAAGGGGGCTGCGGTAGCTTGTGTGAATATCAAAAAGACTACCAAGGTCGTAATGAAGCGTAATTTTGACATAGTTGTCGCAACTGCTTCGATTAGAAACGCTCAAAAAGCTACTTTCGGCCGTTGAGAGGCTGCAGTGAGCGGACTAAGCAACGCAGGGTATGTCAAGGAACGAAAAATGCAAAGCGTAAAGCATGAAACACAAATAATCGTAAAGGACAATGGCGGTATTCTTTCAATATATTGCATACGTTGTGTTGTGCATTTAGAGACAAAGATGTTGTGTGTGGGATGTGTCAACAGTCAACAGTACCGCCGACAAAGACTTGCACTGCAGACAAAAGAAGGTTGTCTTTCAAAAAGCTGGATTACGTGAAAACAAGTATTGTTGCTTATACGCTCACTCTAGCATTCGGCCTACGCCCAAATACAAAGTAATGCGAAATTATTGATGTGCTTTTCCAGTCGTGACAGAATCAGGGGCTGCCCCTGAAGCCGACGCCAGCGTGGGCGGCCGAAACCCACAAACACCAACCCATAACCTTAACACGGTTCTGCATGGAGTCCACTATGCATCAAAAAGGAAAACTGAGTGAGATATGAATTGTGTTGTCATATCACCAATTGAAAGTCAAAAGCTTCCACGCTTGCCCTTGTGGGGACAATCGCGTGAGCTTTTCCTGGCAGCCCACTCCCTACTTTCCTCGAATAGCCGCACAATGGCTTCCCTGGTGTGTACTTCGGGTAATTTTGATAACCAGACTCGATAAAAGGTAGTTTTTGAGCCTGAGGGTACAGTGGAAGGCACACGTTAGAGGCATCACCGTTCAGCAATTTTGACGTTGGTCTAGATCTCTTGCCATAGTAGCGTCGGTAGTCCACTACTTGTGACTTTGCGTGTTGAACTATATTGTTCGAGTCTTGACTTGCCATTGACAAAGGGTCCGGAAACTTTGCTTGAGTTTGGTCGTTCACGGCCAAAGTAAGTAGTCCAGATGCCCTTCGCGGTAGTGTGAGTGAAGCCGGTGGACCACGATAGTTCTCAAAACTAACAACGCTGCTTGAGAGAACTTCTTTCTGATGGACATTAGTCTGATCATACGTCAAATCGATGACACTATGTGTCCCATCATTACCACCGTACCATTTATCGGTAGACTGTCTCCGTCGGCGACGCTGCAGACCTCTGAGGAAGAAGACGGCAGCGGTCACGACAAGTACAAGAACACATATTGCAATCAGAACGATTATCGTCCCAAGGAAAATTGTAAGTCCAGTTTTGGCTTGCTTTATGGCCTCGGTGATACTCGGATCTGGCTTACCAAGCATGACAAGGGCTGCATCCATGGCTGGCATGTAATGTTTTCCGAAGAAGACCAAGGCAAGATCATGGCAAATGTGAGAACTAGACTGCTTTCTCCGAGTTTGAAGCAATGGCCTTTTTTGTTATTTATTACCAACAAAAACGTTGTGCAATACATGATGCGAATCACCAACGATCGTTGTGTAGACACAATGTTCAGTTTCTTTGTTCGAGCTCAGTGTGTGAAACAACCCACATACCACATTTATCTCTCTCAAGCATTGTGCAAATCACTGTTATGAAACAATCTTCTCTTAACACATTTTTGGAAGTACTTATATTGAATGGAAGCGATGCTCCAATCTTTGATCTGCAGAAAACCTTCACCAAACTCAGCCCTCCAGAGCACGACCATCCAGAAAGAAAGCTATCCATCAAATCAAGCAGGCTTGTTTTAGAGAACTCCAGCTGTTCTATCATCTCTTCTCGTACGAAAAATTCTCTCACGTTTTCAAGATGTCGTCGCAAAGTCACCTCTCATACCACCCAGCGGCAGAGCTGAAAGAAGCGCTTCCAGATCATCTTCTTCTCTATGCTCTAGGGTACTTTGGTTTGATAACTCCCGTTACCAGACACGAGCTGGCGGCACGCTTCACCTGTCCGACTAACAATTCTCAGGCGCGCCGCGGATCCACCAAGCTAATCATGAAGAGAGAAGCCAAGCTCATCGATCAACTCATGAGACCCGGCGAGAACGGTGCCTTATGGCGTCGAACACATCGCGATCGGGCATCCAGGTATGGCTCTCTCTTTTCACGCATGCCCGCAGGACTAACACCTCCAGACATGGCCGAGCTCCGCCGCCGCATCAGGCATCAACCTAACCCCTGGACTGGTGTCAACCACGTCGAGGGCATTGGGCCTGCGTTCGACCCGAACATCCACCACATTGTCGCGGTCGAGCCCTCGAATTTCGTCAGAGGATCTCTCGCTGAAGCAGAGATGGACGAGGAGGAGATGGACGAGGAGCTAGATGCTGTCGTTTCCTCCTCCGACGACGACGACGACAACGACCCTATCCCTAGCCTTCCTGTTCCGCAGCATTGGACTGTGCCCGACGATGCGTTCGAGCTCACACTGCCTGAGGCGCTCCGTCTGAATGATGCCATTCACGTCTCGGAGATCGGACGCTACATGCGCTTATACCAGTGTGCCTTCACCGGCGCTCGCGACATGATCCTTGTGGAATTTTGGGGAGGTCAGCGCCCTGCACACATGGGCTATCGGTTTGACCCTAATGCCGGGTAACACTCTCTACCTTTTATTTGTCCTGGTGATCTTGTTTTTCTTTTGGAGTTTCTCTGTTTTTCCCCCAGCACTAATGATCCACATTCATGAGCCTGCACACTCTATTTCGTTGTGTTCTGCTTTTCATACTCTGTCCTAGCATCTCACAAGAGCATTTGAATATATCCAAAGATCATCTAATATATCGACTTTCATGCAATCATCTCCATAAGTGACAATAAACCCCAACTCCTCCTTTTCGCCGCTTCCTCCGCCCAGACCTTAATTGTATTCCTTCCATCTCATATCTATCGACGTGATACTCACCATCCAGTACGTCACAGATACTCAACACAGCTCAGCGGACATGTCAGAGCAGAAGATCAAAACAGCATTGCATTCAGTTCCAGCCGCGTCATTAGAGTTTCTAGGCTCACGCAACATCACACATAACCAGGCCCGCAAAGCTCCCCGCCAACAGCCCCCTCAATCCGAATCACTGCTGCTAGAGCTCGACGACCCACTCTTCTTCCTGCGATGATGCTTATCCCCATGACCATGCCCCCCACCATAAGCATACCCATAAGCCATATCACCCTCCTTCTTGTGCTTCTTGTCCTTCTTCTTCTTCTTGCCGCCAATGCCCGTCGCATGCTCCAAGACATTCGCCCCAATCGCCCCGGCCACCATGCCGCCAATCGTGCCCAGCCCGCCACCGCCCATCTTGTGCCCCGCGAAGCCGCCAGCCGCGCCGCCCAGCAGCGACGCGCCTAGCCCGCGCTCGCCCTCCGGACCCACCTGGCCTTGCTGGCCGTACTGCTGGCCCGGCGGCCCACCGTGCTGCTGCTGCTGGTAAGGAGGAGCGCCGCCGTGCTGGGGGTGTTGCTGGCCGCCGTAGCCGCCGTGCTGCTGCTGGCCTTGGGGTGGGTAGCCGCCGCCGTGTTGGTTGTAGCCGTGTTGGTCTTGCTGGGGCGGATAGCCGCCGCCGTAGCCTTGCTGGGGTGGGTAGCCGCCTTGTTGGTGCTGCGGCGGGTAGCCCTGTTGGTTGTAGCCTTGTTGGTCGGGGTACTGGCCGCCTTGGTGCTGCGGCGGGTAGCCGGACTGGTTGTTGGGGGGGTAGCCGCCTTGGTTGTAGCCTCCGCCGCCGCCGCCGCCGTAGTAATCCTGGCCGGACATGATGGGTGCTGTAAAGGGGGGAGTGTATGTGGAGTGTCTTGGGCGGTCGAGGAAGATGACACAGGGGAGCCTGACCAAAGAGTTCTGGACTCAGACGGCTTATAAGGAGGAGCGCGGGGCTGGGAATAGCACGAGCTACTAGCTGGCGAATCGCCTGGTGGTGTGAGAGACACGGCCCCGCTGCGGGCAATGAGCTTACGTGTGGCGCAGCTCGTGCCTCGCGTTCTGTGGCTGAAGCGCCGCCGTGCCTGGCCCGTGAAGCATTTTTAGAAACAGCTCGGCAGCGGAGCAGTGACATTGAACCTTCTAGTGACATGACCCAGGAGACAGGACACATGTCATGGTGGAGACTCCATAGGCTCCAGCCAGACCTGTGACCACCTGACCTCGCCGCCTACTGGATCCATCACCACTCCGAAATGTGTTGACTCGTTTGCCGTAGGCCATGCCGTCACCCATCTGATGAGCTCGGCTTCGGTCACCGTCACATTGTCTTCGGTTACAGCTTCATCGCCTCTCTTGATAGCCCGCTGCTGTACTCTTTTTACCTTGGCGTCCCACTTCTCCACGAGGCAATTCATCCTATCTCGACTTTCCTCTAGGATCTCAGCCATTCCAGCCACAGCCGCAGGTTGATTCGCTACTGCTGTAGGAGAGTCGGTCGGCGTAATGTAGTCATCGACATCATGGTTGGTTGTGACAAGAAACGATGTCGACTCGCGCTTGTGCAATGTGGTAAAGTCTTTGTCGATTGCAACTGTACGGTGCCCGTCGCAGAATATCAGGTAAGCTGCGGTTGTACGTTGAGACTCTAGGTCTGTGCAGATTGATGCCAGATCTTTCGTTTCTTGTTTGATTTCACGAGGAGCTGGGTCGGTAAATAGATAACCTCTCAGAAGACTGGAGATGGACGGCCGCCGACCCAACAATACGAGGAACCGATGTAGCTGATACCTGATGCTCTCTACCCGCGTCTGTTCATTGTGCACTCCTCGGAAATTCAGCGACATGCTCAGACCTGGGCAAACCCCTGTCAAGACACCCACGAACCCGACATATGTCACGCTGCTCGCAATCACTCGTGACGGTTGACTGGAGGCGCTACGCACAAAGTCAAGCTGGACAACAATTTCTCGAAGTGGATCCATTCCCCAATCCAGTAGGCGGAAGTGCAGCATTTGTGCTTGGTTTAGAGGTTGTCTGGCTTCGCAGCATTTGACTCCGCCGGATGTGCAGCCCATGAGCAAGTCCAGGACGACATTGAGTGCCACGAGCAAGTACATGGGGACTTTGATCGAATCTGCTATCCCTCGCAGCTCGGCAGTCTCGACGGGAGAGTGGACCCCACGCAATAGGTACTTAGCAACCCAATTGATGGAGCCATGACATCTTTCCGGAATGCCACAGTCACTGAGAAGATTGTCGAACAAAGGAATCAGGTGCTGCAACTGCGGTCGGTATTGTGCTGCAAGCTCTTTGTATCGCTCGTACGGTGGCAAAGACAGGTCTATGGTAAATCTAGGAGCGCTCAAGTGAGTGCCTGGCGCAGGATTTCTCTTGCGACCAACCATGACAACAAACGAGCAAAGTAGTGTTTAGAAGGCAGATGGTCCTTTGCACCCATATGCATGATTGAGTACGTTGAATGAAAAATTGGAAAAGTCATGTTCAAGGTCAAAATCTCTCTGAGTCACTAGACGCGGTTGCCTGGAGATCCACTGTCCGCTTGGTTGCCTGCTGAAGAATGGCCAAGGCTCATTGATCATGCTTGCCAACCGAACGTGGAGAAGGACTATGACGATCGTCTAGGAAAAAGTGTCTTGTGGGAAGAGGGGTCTTGTACATCAGTCCATTTGGTCTTATGATGCCACAAACGATTATATTATGAAATGAGGTCTGTTACAAGTCATTCAAACAAGAGTGGAGGAAATCAATAGAAGCGGCGGTGATATTTGAACAGTTTGTTACCCCGCCTCAGGGTCCACCGCAGCCTGCGGCCATTGATCGTGACCATTTCCACTCGACGCGTGCTGAGACAACTGCTTCAATGTCGCGATGGATGATGGGGACGACTTTCCAGACGACTTTCAAGACGATGTCGACTTTGATGCGATTGAGCGCTCTGCCATCGAAGCAACACAGCACCATAAATCTCAGCTTGCATACCAGTCCGGCACCTCCACGAGAAAGAGTGCGGCGCAAGCGACGGCAAGAGCCCATAGCCCGTCGAGCGACTACGGCCTTGATGACGAGGGCGATGTGGTAGATCTAGGTGATGGAGGTCCGGTCGGCGATCAAAGAGCAGGCGGGCCCTCTGAAGGCGAAAAAGATGCACAGCACGACGAAGTTAGTCGGCGCGAACAATGGCGCCAGCAGAGGTATGCAGAGCCGGCGAGGACACCAGCGTCACAGAACAACGGCTCCTGGCAACAGTACAAGGTGCCAATGCGGGCTTCTCAGGGACAACCGCCTGCGTCGCAGAAGCAACCCCAATACCGCCTGACACGCCCGCCTCAAGCTGCTCCACACCTCTCGAAGCAAGCCAATGGTCAAACACATCATCAGAACCGATCGTCCACTCCTACACAGTCTTCACAAGAGACTCATCACACTGTCCAGCAATATGGGGCCCAACCAGTTGGGAATGACCCTGTGGCTCTACAGGCCCGCATCGCGGCTCTTGAAGCGGAGCAATCGCGCCTCCGCCGGGCTGCGGAAGAGGCCAAGTCTGCCTTGCACTCCAAAGCTGGTGAAATATCCATTGTTCGGTCGAATCACGACAGGGTGGCCAAGGAGTATGAACAGAAGGTGGCTGCAATGCAGAAGCAGCATGCTGAAGAGGTTGCGAAACAAAGACTAGAGCTTGAGGCGGCCAGGAAGGACATGGAAAAATCGGAGACTGACAGACGCTTTCTTGAACATGACATGCGGGAAGAAGCCAAGAAGAGGGCCAACGCTGCGAGAGGCGCGGCCAAGGGACCTGCAAGTCCTGCTGTCACCCCCCGGAAAACCCGCAGCAAGAAGATGGGAGATGGATTTGATGACGATGAAGTCATGATGGTGAGTCCATCCAAGTCCATGGAGCGGCGCGAAAGAGGCACTCCATCGAAGAACGGCATGGCTGCAAAGCGAAAGCGCCTGGTGCAGAGCGATCAAGCCAGTCCCGGAAGAGCTTTGCCCTTGAGCGAGTCTGCGGGCTCATTCGAAGAGCTGAGATCCGTGGATGACGCTTCATTCGACGTGAAGATGCCATTGCGACCCAAAACAAATCTGGCCTCCGGAGCCAGTCTTGAATTCATCCAAACCATATTAAACCATCGACACGACCTTGAAAGCGACCGCACGATTGAACGACTGACGAAACATGCATTTCCAACGAATCCAACGACTTCCCTCTCCTCCATCATTTATGATTACTTCACACCCTCAGATGCCTCAGCGGAGTATCAGTTGGGCTTCTGCGAACTCATCATGAACATGTGGACACGCTGCCTCGACGAGAAATTTTATGCTCCGATGAGAGACTTACATGGGCTTATACAAGCCGTTCTCTTCGAAGCAGACGTGACACTCACGAGCGCATTCATCACGCGTATTGTGCCGCTTTGCCTGAAGACGGCTGATCTGGTGGCCCTGCCCATGGCCAAAGCAATGGGTAATCCAACCCAGCACCAACCACCATCGGCAGAACTGAAATCTCAAATACGAACGGTCGACTATGTCGAGTTGCTAGACACTGTAGCCGTCAGTATTTGTGCTAGTAACGAGCTGCTGTCCGAGTTCTGGTCGGCCATACAGTTTGATATTCTTCTGGTGCTCATCTCAAAAGTCCAGCCACTTGCACAAAAGGCGGCGATGCTCGGCCTCTTGACAACCTCGATCATCCCAGAGTCCTTCGGTCCGCGAGCTCCCGAGGCCGGGGGCAACAACGAAGCGCCGCAGCAGATGAAGTACCAGTCAGACCTCCTCGACCGACTCACAGTCATGCTGCTCGAGAAAGTCGAGACACCCGCAACGGAGCCAGCATACGAAGCAGCAGACGTCCTGTCCCTACGCGCCTCGCTCCTAGACCTCTTCCGACAAATGTGCCTCACGGAATGGGGCGGCCGCATCCTCGCCACGCACCGCGTCTTCATCGGCAGACTCGTCCGCTTCCTCCACGAGTCAGTCGTTGCCATGTACGCCTACGACCCCGACACGCACGACCTCACGACGGAGCTCATCAACCAGGCCGTGCGGCTGCTGGCGCACTTGACGACGGTGCACGCCGGCGCGTTTGACCTGCGCGCCAAGGTCGCTGCCGTGCCGGGCGGGCCGCATATGCACCTTGTCGCGCTCAGCAAGATTGCGTTCGTCGAGGGCGTCAGTGTGCTCGAGCGGGGCATTGACGCAGATGTCGCAGAGGCGGCGCACAGGATGCTGGACGAGCACCTCAGCCCCGAAGAGGGCGAGGCCGTCGTCGAGGTCTTCTCAAGCGCACGTGGTTGATTCACGCAGGGTTCGCCCAGCATAGGATTGGAAGGGTTTGCGAGCTCGCGAACAGATACTTTTGGTGTTTTTGCCTATGACGCCTGAATGCCCCTGATCCTAGTCCTAGCCCTGACCCCGCCGAATATGTACCCAATAATGTAACAACATAATTCTACAGACCGGCTGTGACCATCAGCGCGGCTCCACTGCTTCTCTCAGTCTCCTCAAGCACGTGTCGGGCACCCGGCCCTTTCTCACGTCGCAGTCACAGCGACACCCGACCGCCTTGCCCGGGCAATGTTGGAACGGTGGGTGCCTGTACCCAATGTCCTCAAAGTAGTGCAGATTCTCCGGCTGCGCAAACAGGCCCAGTGCCAGACTGTGCACGGCTGCGTCACCCCATCGCTCGTTGTAGAAGCCGCCCGTAGCATCCAGGTGGGCGAAGAACTCGCGGTACTCGGGCGACCGGAAAAAGTTGAGGTTTGCAATCTCAAAGTTGCTCCAGAAGTGGCAGAAGTTCCAGGGATCGCCGCTGCTGGAGCGCGAGTGGAACGCGGTGGGAAAGTGCGGCAAGACCAAATTGCGCACTGGCCAGGGCGCCCAGCTGGCGTCCATCATAGCCGTCCAAAGAGCGCTTGTGGGGATGCGGCGGTCGTCCTTGTAGTCGGCGACGGTGCGGAAGAGGCTGGGGGCGGTACTGCCAACCTCCCACAGGGCCATGGTGTAGCCGTAGGTCTTGTTGTTGGCGGCCATCATAGCGAAGGGATCGTAGGTGATGGCGCAGGTGAACTCGACGTCGGGCTCGATGCGCCAGTACCAGTCGTACAGGCGCAGGGCGGGGTGGTCGAAGAAGTAGCCGCTCTCGAAGCGGCACATGTGGTGGTAGGACTCGCTTCCGGCGTAGGGCATGCGCCGGCGCTCCATGTCGCGCATGCTCTCGCGCGCCGCCTCGCGCTTGCTCTCGCCCATCCACGCCGGCCAGCCCCACATGTGCTGCGGGATCTGCTGGAAGGCGGCGGTGCCCGAGACCTCCTGGCGCAGGGCCCGCACGAAGCGCGAGTCCCAGGGGGCGTCGTTGAGGAAGACGACGGGGTAGTTGAAGTGGCGGTTGAATTGTCGCTCGAGCGAGCGGATGGCTGTGACGGCGCCGTCAAGGTCGCTGTTGCGAGCCAGCATGACGATGGCGGCATTCTCGCGTGGTGTGTCGCGGGCTGCGTCATACTGATTTTGGCAGCCGAGGGCAAAGGGAGGATCGAGGGGTAAGGGAGGCCGGGACACTTGGAAGGAGCGGACGTGGTAGAGGATCTCGAGGATCATGAGGATGAGCAGGAAGAAGATGGGACGACGATTGCGCCATATGCGACGGCGGCCCTGGCGGGTGCCGATGCCGAGCAGCATAATGCTGCCGGATATGAGGACCATGCTGCCGGCTACGTGCTCGACGTAGGATGCATGATCAGGGGAAAGAAGAACTGACGGACAGCAGTGGGGCCCGGCGAGTATGATGGGAGCCCAATGGAACCGGGAAATATCGTTGTGTGGAGGGCTGGAATGGCAGCCACCAAGGGGTCCTGCCGCCGGGCGGCGGCGCCTGTAGCCGCCAAACATTACAAAGTCACAGCTCAGCGCAAACGTCATGTCGCGCTCGTCCAACTTTTGGCCGCTCGCTCGCCAACCATCGTCCGTGTCTGTCGGCTGTGATTTGCCTTTCCCTGAGCGCTCTGGTCCTTGCGTTCTGCCTGTGAAGCGAGACCCGTATATCCTTCCCGGAACTTTTGCAGCGGCAGCAGCCAGCCTGGCGCACATCGCTGCCTGGAGAGCTTGCACGTGTCCAACGCCACGACACTGACGCACCCACACACCCCGCAGGACAATCGCGACGATGACCAAGGCACAGAAGGGAATCAAGTTCCAACACAACAAGTCCGGAGGAAGTCCCAATGGCTTGCGGAAGGAGAGGAGACCGTCGAGCAGCGAGTCGAATGTCTCGGATCCGGCAAGCAAGGAGGGCCGAAATGGTGGTGCCGTTGAACCGGTTTGCCTGCACCGTCTGCCACCACTTGTCGACCAACACTAATTGAAGCTGCAGCCAAAGTCCGAGGAGCAGATCAAGGCCGACCGGGAGAAGAAAATACAGTCCATCATCACACGAACAATATGGACTTTTATAATGATAGCCTTTTTCTTTGTGGCCATGTTTAGCGGCCACATCTACATCATCATCATCATGACCGCCGTCCAGATAATATCGTTCAAGGAGGTCATTGCCATTGCCAACGTGCCCAGCCGCGCACGAAGTCTGCGCTTCACCAAAACCCTCAACTGGTACTTCCTGGGCACCACCATGTACTTCCTTTACGGCGAGAGCGTGGTTTACTACTTCAAGCACATCGTACTCGTCGACAAAGTCTTACTGCCATTTGCGACACATCACCGATTCATCAGCTTCATGCTTTATGTCATTGGTCTGTACCCTCTACCATGGTGTGTGCTGTGGGTTATGAAGAGCTAACAGTAAAAATCAAGGCTTCGTCTTTTTCGTCACATCTCTGCAGAAGGGCCACTACAAATTTCAATTTACTCAATTCGCATGGACGCACATGGCGCTGTACTTGATCGTCGTCCAGGCTCATTTCATCATGAACAATGTGTTTGAAGGCATGATCTGGTTCTTCCTCCCAGTCGCTCTGGTCATAACAAACGATATTTGGGCGTACATTTGTGGAATGACTTTTGGCCGCACACCGCTGATCAAGTTGTCGCCCAAGAAGACCCTGGAGGGCTTCTTGGGTGCGTGGATCTTTACCGTTCTCTTCGGTTTCTTGTTTGTCAACCTCATGGCAAGGAACAAATACTTTATCTGCCCAGTCAACGTAAGTTGACCTTGTTCTACTCTTCTTGACAATTATTAACACATCACGGCAGGATCTGGGAGCAACCGTTTTTACCGGTCTGGAGTGCACCGTCAACCCAGTCTTCCTACCACGGACCTGGTCACTTCCTCTGACTGTGCCCTACGTTCCAAGTACCTTTGAAATTGCACCAATTCAATTTCACGTGCTGGTAATTGCGACTTTTGCGTCCTTGATTGCTCCCTTTGGCGGCTTCTTCGCCTCCGGTCTAAAGCGCACCTTTAAGATCAAAGATTTCGGCGATTCAATCCCCGGACACGGTGGTATGACCGACCGGATGGACTGCCAGTTCATCATGGGCTTCTTCGCTTTCATGTACTACCAAAGCTTCATCGCTGTCTACAAAACCACCGTGGGCGGCGTGATTGAGCAGGCTATCACGGGCCTCAGCCCAGAAGAGCAAATAGAGGTCGTGAAGGGCTTGAGCAAGCACCTGGTCAACCAAGGAATAATTGCAAGTTCGGTGAGTTTCTGACACACGGCTTTGCTGCTTTGGTAGCGGGCGGCGCACTGACAGGTAGACACAGGTCCTCGACTCAATCTCCAAGCAGTTCATTGCACGATGATGGACGTTAGCCATATTCTTCGCTTCTTGGACACGTTGTCATTTCGACTCCACCTCCCCTCTTCCCTGCGGATACCTTAACATAGCGAACAAAAGTCCTCTCTCTCTCTCTCTCTCTCCACCTTGTTCTTTCGGAGCACACTCTTACGGTTAGGGGTTCTTGCTGGTGCGATTAAATGTGGTAGTGAAGGCCACATAACTTCCAGTCGATTGAGCACTGGACAGAGCTCGATTGGCAGTATATAGGCAAAAGAGAAGAAACTCATATGATCTGACAAGCCTCGAAACTGCACGTGATTGGCCTCCTGTTGGACCCTGAGCAGATGATGGAGGGGCTTGGCCCAAGCTTCAATGGAGCGCGAGGAGCGGTGACCATCCCACCCGCCCCTAAGCATCTTTCGTATTTCCCCCTCAAGCTTCTTCTCTTGCCATTTCTCGAGATACACCGTCCTACCTCTTTGGTGTCTTCCATTGTCGAAATCTTCCTAAGCTATACAGCATGTCCAAGCCTACATTTCCCCCGGGCGGCACCTTCTTCGACACCGTCAAGAAGTCCTACGCCGACGTGTCCGTTGGACCCGACAATGCCATCCCTACCTCTCAGTTCCTCGAGGCGTCCGAGTCTCTCCTGACTCTTTTCGACGTGCTCGGCTCAGTGGCCTTCAACCCGGTCAAGGGCGACATGGCTGGCAACATCAAGAAGGTCCGCGACCGCGAGGTTGCTGCTCCGACAGAGAGCGCCAGCTTGCAGGAGCTGGTCGTCAACGAGATCAAGGGAAAGAAGCACACTGCTGCTGAGGGTTTGTGGTGGCTTGTTCGGTGAGTCTGTCCCTCGTCGCTGTGGCCACCCCCGGCGGACTCGCCCGAATAGACTCGAGCTGGAAGCTAACGAGTTGCAGTGGTCTTGACTTCACAGCCCAGGCACTACGCCACAACCTCACGAACCCAGACAAAGAGCTCTCAGTCTCCTTTCGTGAGGCGTACGGCGGCACACTGAAACCCCACCATAGCTTCATGATCAAGCCCATCTTCAGTGCCGCCATGAGCGCCACTCCCTACCGCAAGGACTTTTTCGCCAAGTTGGGCGACGACCAAAGCAAGGTCGATGCCGAGATGCAGAAATGGCTGGAGGCACTCGAGGAACAGGTCAAGATTCTGAAGGACTTTCAGGCCACCAAGCCTGCCAAGTGGTAGGTCGGCTGCTACATGTGGTTGCATGATGGATACTGGGCAAGCGCCAAGTAGAGGAAAAGCGGTGGGGTATACATGTTCATATACCGTCTTTGGGGTGCAAGAATCCCTGTTACGCATTAACGGCTACAAGTTTATCATATCTTTTGCATTTCGACAAGCTTAACTTTGCGTGCGCATCCAAGACGTCTAACAACACAATACGAATAGAGTACATGGCCCTCTCACCACTGATGTTGACAGAAATGCTAGACCTAGACTTCGTCCGAGCCGTTGGAACTTTTCGACACATCAGCGGGCTAGTCGGTCCCATGAAGGACTGCTCATGTCAAACAATAGGAAAGTCACGCGGCCCCCGTGACCGCCCAGGACCAGTTTGTCACTGTTGCTGCAATACACGTTCGGCCGAACATGTGCTGGAAGCCAGATGATCTTCTTACTCTTCCATAGGACCCACTCCCCCAAAGGGTCCGTTTGAAAATCCGAAGACATCTCATATGCTGAATCGTTTGTACTCTTCCAACCAGAGAGTCGCTCTAAAGCCCTATGGTTCAGTAAATCATCTATATCATGCCGGGGTTCGAAGGAGGTGGCCGCTTTGTTTTCCGAACCCCAAGGACTGCACTCCCTCTGCGAGGCACGTGCAATCGCTCGGTCGTCTTGTGGAGCGGCTAGTTTTGTAATCTCATGATAGGGAGATTCTATGCTTTGAATGATTTCTCCAGAGATCGCATCCGAAATTCTGAGTATTTCGTCAAAATCTGCCCAGGCCACTTGCTGGCCATCTGGAGAGAGAATCGTAGAGGTGCGAATTCCTAAGTCATAGGTGGCGAGAACCGTCTGAGAGGATGGGTCCCAAACTTTCGCAGCTGCATCGAAGGATACAGATATTGCTCGTTGACTGTTTTGTGATATTGCTAAAGTTTTAACCCCTATTGAGTGGCTTTGCAAAGAGTCGACGTTACTTTCAACTGCTGTGTCCCAGATGTTAATTACTCCAGTCATGCCCGCGGACGCTACTCGACGACCGTCATGCGAGAATGCCATACGAAACGAATGACCAGATTCTCCTTCTGGTGTTTTGAACATCGTGCTGTTATTCAAGTCGCAAACTACGAATGTACCACTCGCAGATTCGCACGCAACTTGCTGGCCTTCGCGTGAGAACGTAAGTGTTAAAATATCACTTATCGGAAGTGAGATAGCGTGACGTATAGCACCGCTTTCTGTATCTCTCACCTCCAAGGTGTGACTTGAAGACACAATGGCAAATTGTTGAGCATTATACGAAAAGCTCAATGCGTCCGATCCACTCATGTCGAAATCTAAGACGCTAATCTGCTCTTGAGTGGTCATGTCATAGATAAAAATTTGGTTATTTCCCAACGATATGAACGCTGCTCTTTGACCGCTCATGAGAAACATTGCTTTTCTGGTTTGTGCAACACTCAGTCTAAGAAACGGAGATCCGGTTTTTGCATCCCATATTTGCAGTTCGGGTTCATGATCAAATGATTGAGTAAGTCCGAATAATCTATCATGATCGAATGGTCGAGTAAGTCTGGACAATATACTATGGCCATCGTCGGAGAATGACACGAGATCGGTCTCTTCATCACGATTTGGATGTGTGCCATGTGCGTCAATCGTGACTAGTACAAGTCCTGTTGCTACATCCCACACGGTGATTGCACATTTTACCCCAGAATTGGAAACTAGTCGTAAGCCATCTTGTGAGAAAGCTAATGATGTAACTATATCTGTATGACCTTTAAGGGTCTGAACTGGAGCTCCTGTATCGGCGCTCCAGATGTTTATCAATCCATCATAGCTTCCCGAGGCAACCTGAAGGTCGTTTGGCGAGAAGGCGATTGACCAGACCCAGCGGGATTGACTTTCGATTGTATGAAGTGACGCACCCCAGGTATCTCCCTGACGAGGTAACGATTTCAACGGCACTGACAAATGCCTCTGGAAGTTTATCCGAGTTGGGCTCTGGTTTGGACTGAACAACAAAGCCGAGCAATACAGCTGCAACGGCGCCCGTTCAATACCTAATCGAAAAGCAAGGAGGAATCGCAGAGCGTCATGTATGCAAGCGTGAAGGCAGAGTTTATTGCTCGTTCCAGAGAGCTAATGCACCGTCAGTGTCGAATTTCGATTTGACTTCGGAGACAACAGCACGAAACTGACCTGCAGGAAGCTATCCAGGATCTTTAGCAGATGTACTGCAACAGTTGTTTTGCCCAAAATGCTCAAGCATTCGAGCCAGTACAAAAAGTGTTTTTGGAAGAACTCATGCACCCGTCCGTCATCGTGAACGCCAATCCGTGCCCATTCACTATGCGCAGCACCTATGTTATAAACCCAGTTCATGCACGCCCATCTGAGGCTACTGGAGATGCACTTGTCAATCTGACTCTGTTCTATTTCCTCTACTAGCACTCCAGGAGCCTCAAGACCACATATGTCCATCTTTAATGTGTCCATCATCAGATCGAGGCATCGGATGGCCTGTGTTCCATGTGCGTATGGCTTTCCAGACGGAAAAATTTCCACTGCTTTGTGCTTGTCTAGATAGTCCTTGGCGGACTGATGTACAAAATAGATGACATTGTCGTTTTCCTTTAGCAAAAGAAACGATGCACATTTAATTACCAATTGGCGTAGGTAATCTTGCTTCCGAAACAAATGTTGGGGAAGATCAGCCGCGAAAACTAGGTTGTCCAATGTCAAAGGTCCTAAATTGGTGATCACTGCTCGGAGTGTCCTCTCGCAGTACTCGATGGTTGCGGGTTTATTCAATCTTCGAATGCGCTTCAGCATACCATCATACAAGGGTATCAGGCCGGGCGGGAAGGTTTCTAAGGTTGTTGGCGTATCCCAAATATCTGTCTCACCTAGCTCCCGACATACCAAGGACACCCAGAGGAATGTGTTTTGTGCATTCTTGGTCAGGTGCTCTTTGACCAGGGCCGATAAGTCTTCATCATAACCAATGTGACTTGCGAGAAAGCTAACTTTGACATCAATATATCTTTCGACAGCATCCGCGACGCGTGGTGAGTTCACATCCAAGCATATATGTTCACGGCCTTCTCTAGGCTCGAGATATCTTCGAATCTTTTCCTCGTTCCGGCTTGACACAAGCCATCTGATCTTGGAGAAAACCCCAATTTCCACGTGTGATATGAAACCCAGCAAATTGTCAAGGTCTGTTTCGCACTCGTCGAGCGCGTCTACGAGAAGGTATATGGTTTGTAGAGTGCTGTCCTCGACAATATCCATCAACGTTGCGCGCAAGGAGAACAGAGCGGCAGGACCCTCAAACAATCGAGGACCCGCTTCTTTGTATCTTTTTTGCACGTGGCGAAGGAGCTGCGGATTTTCCGAGACAAGGACGTAAATGAGCCCCCGTAGAATAGCCACGACGTTATTCGCATCACTGCTGGTGCTTTGACAGAAGAAGTACGCCATGACACTCTTGGTCTCTCCTGCTAATCGACTTGACAGTTCATCGACCAAGGCCGTCATAATCATGGTTTTGCCTTTACCAGGGTCGCCGTGCAACCAGAATGTCTTAGTTTGGGAGTTGGTGTACCATTCTTGGAATGCTCTATCCTCGCAGACCCAACGACACGAGTCGTGAAGTAAATCATCCTTGCGAGAAAGAATGGCGTCGCGGTCAACCCTTGGATCGCTAAGGAACAGGGCGCGCAAACACTCGGTCTCCTCGTGAGATGACCCAAAGGTATTATAGGTATTGGTCACGTGAGAATCGCCGACCTGGACACTTGGCTGTCCGCTGATATCGATATTCGAATAGCTTTTGTGATACGGGGGTCCTGATTGTGACATGGCGACTCTCAGGTATTTGCGTACGCCACGTCACGCAGGTTCGCGTCTGGCGCGTTCTACCATAGACCTTTGCTTCCGTCCAGCGGAGATATACCTTCTCACGGGACGTTTCGCCCCTAGCGCCACGTTGATCCGGACTTGTGTGAGGGTTTCGAGGCAGGAAGGCAAATAATAGGAGTACTTGTCCTCAAATCACTAGAGAACAGAGGGGGGGGTCGGCTGGGACTGGTGTGGAGCTGGGGCGGGCACTCCATACCCGCATTAGATATATATACATAAAAGCCCCCTCAGGGAGCGTCTCGTATTAGTATGATTGATTTGATTGACTTAATTCCCTTCAGCTAGTATCTTCAGCTATCCAAGTACTAAACCTGGGTAGTACTCAAGTCTGTCCAAATGCAAGACAAAGTGGCCTTGCAAGAAGCTCGAAAATAACTCCCTTTGGCCTTGTTAATTCGTAGAGCGTATAGGCGAGAATGCCCAACGCTTGAAGCTGCCATGCTGCATGTTTCGGCTTTAAGATTGTCTTCAAGGTATCCCCTTCTGATGAAGTACCATACACGCAACGGCTTTATGCCTGATGCTGTTATTGGAACTCGGTAGCGAGCCCGAGTGGGAGGTCCAAAAGGTCCTCGACCACCGCATTAGGGCCGGCAGAGACGAGTTCTTGACTCGCTGGTACAAATGGTAACCTCGGCATGATTCCTGGTAACCACGCGAGCATCTCGAGAACTGTAAAGAGCTGTAGCAGAAGTATCTCAGCAAACATACTGATCTATGCTACAGAGAATGTTTTTTTCACGCAGAACCTAGGGTAGTACACCGGGCTGGATCATTTCGCGTAAACACGAGATTGTTGGCACGCAAACTACTGAGTACGATCCGGTTAGGGCATTAACCAAAGGTCAGCCTACGATACCCATCATCATGTTCCTGAGGATCTTTTGTCCCTCTCACAAGTTGCTCGACTCGTCTTTGAGCTGAATTCGTTCACGGTCGATACTTTACAGTTCTGAAGCGAGAGTCGTCCTACCTCTTCCCTGTCTATGCGGCTCGCAACCCTTGGAGAGAAGATATTCTAAAAGTCTCATACAATGTAATCTTTCACCACGAGCGTGAAGACAATCTCTCTCAAGACTTTTGCTTTCACCTGGGCTTCTTTCGTATGTTTCCATACAGTAATGATTGTCGTTGACACGGCGAACTCTGTAAGCCCTCGTGCTTTTTGGAAAGGGGCCTCAGCAATGGGGCTACGACTGGCTTGTGCGCCTGCTGACTCAAAAGTATCAAGCAATTAAGGGGAGACGAGGAGAAAAAGTCATTTGCACACAGTCTACCTTGAGAGCTGTTTGTCGATTGGACCTATTTCGTTCATTCCGTAGTTCCAAGGCATCGCCTCTTTTCTACAGAACCCCACCTTAGAGGCACATTTTGAAACTATTCACAAATTAGTTGGAAACGGACGACAGAAAAGAGTAAGCTGACGTCAGGTCTCCATCATTCTGGGTCAGAAAAGACTGTGTGACTCGCTCGGCCTTGTTGCCCTTCCATCACTATGCGTATTACTCCACTTTCATGTAACGCTGTGAGAATGCAGACTTCGACAAACTCCAAAAAATGGCTCAAATGCGCACGGCATGCCGTCCCCATACTGCATTGCACCTTGGTCATGCTCTGCAAGCTGGTGCCTTGTGGTCAAACAGAAAGACATAAAAGGTCGATGGGCTGCACTCTTCCCATAAGATTGTTTCAACAGAAATCCAAATAACAGGATAACTCCTCTATCTTCCACCACAATGAAGTCAACTCAATTCATGACCGTACTCTTCGTTATTGCAAGCTTGACAGCGGCTCAGACGTGCTACAATGCGCAAGTCCACCCTCATTTATAGTTCATGGGGCAAGAGTAGAGCATCTAACGGCGGCACAGTGCTGACCCAGACAATGGCGTGGGCAACTATTGCGATTGCGAGGACGGTACGTTACCACCATACCCTTCTTTACCAATCGTACAGCATCCTGATAAAAAAATATCAGGAAGTTGCTACTACGAAGGTCCTAATGGAGACTGCAACCCGGTTGGCCGTCAAGCTCCGTCGTGTCCTCCACCCGGATCTGGACCCCCGAAGATAGCCTTCAGATTCAGAAGAGATGATGACGAGTTGAACTGTGGTGCTTACGCATGTGATGAGGATGAAGATTGCCTTTTATTCCACTGCGGACCTTGCAGTCAAGCCTCGAAGAAGTGCTACCCCGCGTAGAAGGCGTGTGGGAGAAATGGAAAAACCTACAGCGAAGTGTATCTATTCTCAACTACAGCAGGCGTTTATTGTCGGTACAATGTAACAGTAGTTTGCGAGCAGTTCGATCAGAATATGAGACGGCTTTGACACGTGATAAGTTCTAATTTGGAATGACATCATGATGAGCCCTTGCTAAATAAATTACACATCCCGCTCTCAATTCCTTCTGCTATATCTTTGCAGTGGCCGGTCTTGCAAGTGCCAACAAAACTCCCGGAAGATCTCAATCATGAATACTCTCACGACTAGAGAACCGATCAATTCATTCGTCCTAGGCAATCCAGATTCTGATGTCGCTGTCACGAAGTACATGGCACAAGGTAGCGTTCTCGCTATCGCGCTCGACAACGGCGACATCCAAGTCTTTGATACGTCGTCAATGAAGAACATGGTCCTGCACGGTTGTGAAACAGCAGTCTGGGCACTCGCACTTGACGGCGGGAGGCTCGCCAGTGGAAGTAGCGGAGATGAAGCGGAGGTCAGGCTGTGGGATCTCAATGGAGGGAATGGAGGGTATGTTTGAGTTGTCCAACTTTTAGGCCTAGCTCCGACGGTTTTGATCACTGATTTTTTTTACTATAATTGCACAGGCAATGTACTCAAATTTTCAAAGGACATCATGCAACCATACGGGGACTGGCATTTCTCCCAGATATCGGACGTCTTGCGTCTGCTTCACGCGACTCTCGTATCAAATTCTGGAATCTCGAGAAGAATGAAGAGGCACAAGATCCCGTTACTCGCACATCACCAATACGATGTCTTGCTATTGACAACGTCGCAGGATTTTTAATGTCTGCTGGTGATGACGGCGCTATTCAAATCTGGAATGCGCTAAAGAATTTTGAGTGGGTTAGGACGCTTAAAGGCCATCAAGCTACCGTGTTTGCTCTTGTTGTCAATGAAGATCGGCGACTTACAGCGTCGGGTGGAAAGGGTGGGCAGTTGATGATATGGAACACTGATGATGGGTAAGCCTCTACCGTACCCCCTGATCCCTGACGCTCACTGCAGAGAGGTGTGACTGGGCAGTAGCACTGATTCATGTGAAGACGGCGTCTTGCGGAACCGAAACACCATAGAGAGATCGTGGCCCGCGTGCAATTCTTCGCCGACAAACTTGCTACGGCCGATTCAACAGGCACAATGTGCATCTGGTCACTGCAACCTCTGATGCATTTACTCACCAAGGTATCCGCACACGTTCCGAGCATCACATGCCTCGATAGCTGTCAAACAACGGAGACAATTGCTTCAGGGGGCAAAGACCACCGAGTAAGGATATGGAATGTTTTGAAAGATATGGCCACAACGCCACTGCCCATTGCATATGATACGATATGGGGAGTAAAATGGCTCCCTGACGGTCAACTTGCTGTGATTGCTTGCCGAGAGGGCATTCGATCAGTCGAGGTAAGTGGTTTAGTGTCTGTGTCTTTGGGTGTGGCTAATGGTCTTGTGCAGATTTGGCCGTGTTCTGCTTTCCAGCAGTGAACAATTTGAATCGAGCGAGTGATAACATTCGTGATGTACCTTATTCGTATAAGAGATGCAATAATCACATGTCTGCGTCCCTTGCCTTTCTATTCCCACGATTCAAGACTGTCTGTCAACGTAGGTAGTTTCGGCGAGAAGCAGGGTTGACCGGCGTTGAGCAGAACTAGGCGTCAGCGACAACGATGCACCACGCCACTGCCGCAGTCACCATTTACCAATCTGTTCGCTGCAAATCAGAGTAGCCTTAGGGTTAGCCATAATATTATTGAGGAAACCTTCCATACTAGTCTTGGCGGCCGACCGAATGATATCTTTCCCCAAATACGGGTAAGGGTGCACCTGATACGCTGCTTCTACAATATGAACTGCAGTTATTCCTTGAAAGGGTTGTGCACTGTAGAGAGGACAAGGTAGCTACCCAGGATGAGCTAAATGCCAACCCTCTATGGTCTGATGATTGACCGATGAAATAAGAAAGGTGTCGCTGGCAAGGTCGTAGCCGATTTTTTGGCCCCACACGCGCTACGCGCGTTGGAACTGGTTTGATCTAAATGCTGACGCCCCGGTTGCGATCTTGTCTGGGACGAACACTTTGGCTGGCCTGGACTGCTAGACTCGCGCGCGGTAGCAGCAGTGTTCATTCCTTCAAAGTGGCGTCTTCTGACCGACCAGAATGGACCCCATAACTGGTGCGGCTGCGTTGTCGTTGGTCTGCAACGTGTTCCAGGTTGCCGAATATTCATGTAAGATCCTTGACAAAGGTTTCGAAATCTACAAAAGCGTTGGCGGATTCGATGCGCACAATACTGCGCTCAAGGCTTGCTCCGATGAGCTGTTCGACTTGAATGAGAGTCTTGCGAAGGACATAGCCAGTTCAGGAGGACACCGGCTTGGCGACCACAGCGAAGATGACGCCGCAATCGAACGTCTGGCTCGTCAATGCAATAAGGAAGCTCAAAAGCTCCTCAAATGCCTCGCTAGTGTTCAAGGGCGTTCCAGTGGTTCACGTATGCATAGTCTTCGCCAGGCTCTCAAGGCCGCTGGTAAAAAGGATGAGATTGACGCCATTGCCTCGCGCATGAGGAACTTCCGTCAGGCAATCGACAGCACTTTGATCCAATCAACAAATCTTCGCCTTGAGATTATGGCCGTCGAGCAGACAGACCGCTTCAGCGAGCTTGACAAGCGTGAGAAGGAGACATTGGTTGAACTGAAACGTATACATAAGCTCTACGTCGACAGACTGGGCTCTTCCACCGACATGCTCGTTCAGGTTACGCAGAATGGCCACCGCCAGATCATCGACATGTTGCAGCCAATCCTCTCCTCGGGGCGGTCTATGTCTCGCTCACCGTCGCCCCGCGGGAGATCACATAGCATGGACTTTGTCACAAACATTCACGACCTCGTCGAGGATGGCGACAAGGCAGCTGTATTCTCTCTCCTCAATGACGATCCGGGATGCTTACGGAAGCCTGATGCAGCTGGCCGCACCGCGCTTCACATTGCTGCAGAGGTCGGTAACGTGTCGATGCTGGCTTTGCTCATCCGCAAAGGCGCCAATGTTAATGCCGAGGATTTGGAATCCGCAACTCCACTTCATTTGGCCGTCAAAGCTGGTTCCGTGATTTGTGCTCGTCGCCTTCTCTTGGAAGGTGCTAATGAGCTTATTGCTGACGAGAACCATGTACTTCCTGCACACTATGCTGAAAACGACTCCGAAATGGCATGGGTACTGCAGAACGGTGGTGGTGTAGATGCCAGGAATCCTTCCAAGGATACGGCGCTTATCCACTTTGCAAAACGAGGCAAGGCGGATGTTGTGCAGTCTCTAATTGATCAGAAAGCTGACATGGAGGCCGTGGGAAGCAATGGAACTGCCCTTGTTCAGGCTACACTTGAAGGCCACGACGGGGTTGTCGATATCTTGCTAGATGCAGGGGCAAACATCAACGCAAGATGCAATCAGTCTTGCACGCCACTAGTCATCTCTGCTCAGCGTGGCCACACCGTCATTGCGCAAAAGCTATTACAGAGGCCAGATATTGACTTGAACGTCCGCACAAGGTCAAAGAGCACCGCATTAGCCGAGGCTTGCATCCACGGTGAAGACGACATTGTAATCCTTCTGATCAAGGCAGGTGCCGACCTTGAGACCAAGTGTGAGGAACAGCTAGGTCCAATACACAGAGCATCTAGAATGGGTGCTACCCGTGTGGTCGCCGAAATCCTCAAACGCAATTCAACGCTAGTGAATTGGCGTGGTAGACATGACTGGACACCCCTGTTAGAGGCCAGTGCTAATGCGCATGAGCAAACTGTGGAGCTCCTTCTGGCATATCATGCCAACACAGAGGCTCGAGGCCACGATGCCGAAGGCTTCGTAACCCCCTTGCTTCTGGCATCTCAAAGAGGACACCGAGGCATCGTAAAGCTCTTGCTCGAGAAAGGCCATGCAGACATGGAAGTACGGGCAGGTAACCACGGATGGACACCGCTGATATATTCCATCCGCCATGCGTTTGATATTGACACGATGCATGAACTTGTTAAGCACGGGGCGAATGTCCACAGACCCGAGTGCAACGCCTCGCTTTGGCCACCGCTGCTCCACGCAGCTTATAGGGCAGAGCAAAAGGGTTTAAAGATGGTCGAGATTCTTGTGAGAGAGGCTAAGGCTGACATAAACGCACGGCCCGGAGGCATCAGTCGCACCGCGCTCTGTGAGGCCATAGACCGCGACCAACCCGATATGGTGGAGAAGTTGCTCTCACTAGGCGCAGATCCAGCAATCGCAGACGCAGATCCGAACCAGGATGGTGATGGAAGACATTATCCTCCGATTTGCCTGGCCGCGCTCAAGTCATCCCAATGTCTGATGAGGCTTGTCGAAACGGCCGAGCTGATGAAGATCGAGTCATTTGACTTAAACGCATGCAACAAAGATGGTTGGACTGCGCTTCATGAAGCCGCCTTTCACGACAATCTTGATTTGGTCAAGTATTTGCTGTCGAAGGGCGCGGACAAGACTATCAAATCGCGCGACTGGGCAGGAACGCCACTTGAGCTCGTCATGAAGACAACAAAGGCCAATTCAAGAGCCATTCAGTCTGAGTTGACGAAAGAGTAGTTGCTGTATGTTGGGGCCTATTACACTCTCACTACGAACATCAAGCAAGTCCAATCAAGGTAACCTCCTACCTCGAGGGCTTGTAAGCGTCCAGTTCATGAGCTCCTTGGTTGGTCCCGACCTCATACCGCGCATGAACCGGAAAGACCGAGTCCTGTGCATCCTTGCGCTCGGCGTAATAGCCATCATACCGTTGCGATGCCGGTCCACCCTGCTGGCCTGCCGACACGACCATGTTCGTAAACCTCGCCTCCGTAACCTGCCGCCGTGCAATCCTCATCATATGCCACAAATACCACATTCCGCCCGCCGCCATCAACAGCAGCACCACCAGCGGCGCCACGATACCCCCGAGAAGCGTCCCTGTGCTGATGCCGGACCCGACACCCGTTGCTCTTGCAGTTGCTGCCGCGGTCGCAGTCGCAGTCACGGTATATGTCACGACCTCTCCCGCGGGCGCGCCCAGTACCTGTTCCAGCAACGTCACGCTCCCATCCGTCCGATTCGTCACCATCCGCGCATTAGGCAGCGTGAACGGCGCCTTACTCCCACCATCCGCCTCTGCAGCCTCGCACGCCCCAGCATTAAAATCGTACACGCTGCAGCAATAGCCCGAGTTTGCACCGTCCGAAACCTGAGTAAGGGGGGCGCCGCCGTCAGGATTGACGTTGGCGCAGCGCTGCGGGCAAGAGGAGCCGAAAGTAGAGTCGGTGCAGGAGCCGCGGGAAATGACATTGGGGCTGGAGCCTGTGGCGCCGATGCAGTAGCCGCTGTCGAGCCAGATGTCGCTGGCAGCGCAGCAGGCGGATACGGCGGCGAGAGCGTTGCAGGGGCGGTCGTGGGGGGAGAGGACGCCGGAGGGGAAGTAGCAGTCTGTGAGCATGCTGGCGTTGCTTTGCCCGTCTGGAAGTGTCTTTTAGAGTGACTTCAGCTGTGTGGGTTACCACAGGCAGAAACAATTTCCCGGTGGGTGATGGGTCGGTTGTCAAGGGAGGATTCGATCTGTGCAGGAAGACATAGGGCAACATAGGGCAAAAGCAGTGAGATAAGAAGGGATCGTTCAGCGTCAATCAAAAGGGTGACGAAGGGTTACCCCACAAAAGCGACCTTTCGCGGAGAGACATGCCTGTGTCAGCACCCGCTAGCTGGCGACCACTAACAAATGCTTGTAGCAGTTACGCTATTTGTAGCGGACGGATTGGCCCCCAAAGAAGCCTGTTTTTCAGATGCATGTCACTCCATAGCTGTCCGCACTAGTAGAGAGAAGCCGACCAAGGGCTATCAGTGCGGCCCCTGAGCAAGGTAAGAAGAAGGTGATTCGCGAACTGCGCCACCGGCCAAAGCGGAGTCCTTCACATCGTGACAAGTTCCAAGCTGGAACGGCGTACTTGTTCCTGCGCCGAGCTGTCGCTCTCTCTGTGGCTGAAGAGTGGTCTGGCAAGGGCGCGAGAGACTTGAGATTGTTGGCGCGTGGTGTACAAAACACGCGACGGACGAGCGCAGAATCACTACGTCGCTTCGGACTTTACGGAGTTTGCATCCTGACATAGTCATACTTTTTTTTATATGAAGGAATGTTCAAGCGACCATGCATCAAAAATAGGCCGGACTGCTAGAAAGTATGTCGGACGAGCTATTAGAAATATCCAGAAAGGATCTCTCCACGCGCCTGCTGGAAGATTTGAAGGAGCCTCTTCGAGCGATAGAAGAGGCCCGATTTCACGATGTTTTATCATGGCCAAAGCTTCGAACGATCGTGGGTAAAGATGTCCAAGTATCAGGACCGACTCAGGACCTTGGAATAGATTGGATCAAAGCTGTGAGCCAGGATATTGCCATCTTCCTGTCTGAGGCGGTCGATGATGGCCAGGATCCCCACTTCCGACACCAGTACTTGTTCCTGGCTGCCTATGCCGCACTGCAGGCCTTTCAACAATCCAACGTGACAGGCCCTCCGCTCCCATTTGACTCTGCAAAAGTCTTGTTTCCGGACCAGATTTTTCAAAGTCCGCGAGCTATTCAACAAGTCAAACGGGCCATCATCGACTCGCTGGGTGCAGATGATATAGATCCTTACAGTATTGCTCCAAATATTGAGCTGCTGTGGCTGGCGCATGTCATTCTCGACAATGTTTCCATGTACAGTTGTGTGTGGGCAACTCGCTGGGCACGCATGCGAAAAGATTTCATGCGCCAACGAATCTTACCAAAACAGTCTTCTTCCGTGCGTGTTGCTGTTTACGAGCAGATGGCCCTGGTGGAGTCAAGAATACGAGAAACTCAGGTGTTCTCACCATTATTCCTACAAGAGCAGGCTAACATTCACATCTACCACGGCCAAGATGAAAATGCTAGCAAGGCTCTGAAGGACGCCGCTCAACTGACCAAATTCGAATTTGAGTTGAGTGGCGCCTTGGGTAAGAGGACCAAATTTCAGCAACAGGACCTCAGTCAACTGGTTGTCTTCGCCAAAAGCCATGATCCTTTCGCAACAGCAGATTCAGAAGCCATTTCAGATCATAACAAACCTCAGAACCTCGAGTTGAAAGATGATACTCTACTCGAATCTATATCTTTTGCCAAAAAAGTCTCCACTACCGAAGCCGATACCAAGGATGCAGATAAACTACCTACATCACTCTTAGGTCTTGATCCTGATAACCAGCCACTGCTTCAACCAATCGACTCCATCACGCTCCTTCTTTATGCATCATCTATCACAAACACCTCCCCCAGCGATGGAATCACACGTGAAGAGACTTTACCCTACGCCACACGTGTGATCGCCGATGGGAGCTCAAACTGGCAGATTTATTCTCAAGCACTTCTTGTTCGCAGCCGCATAGAAGGCTACAGCTCCCGAACGATCGAACGTGGTCTTTTCCAACTACAGGTGCTTGTGGACCAAATCATCGCAGATACTACCACATCGTCCGAAGCTCAAGACAACTCTTCAATCAATGTAATTCCTTCAGAATCCACTACAACTACTTTTCTCCCAAGACCATCCGCCTCACAATCTGCCGACCCTGCAAAACGTCTTCGCTACATCTACCAGCTCTGCTCGCCGACTCGCTGGGAGCTAGAAGCTGAATTAGCAGCGCGATGGGTGTCTGTAGGTGGTTTGAGTTCTGCCTCCGTAATCTACGAACGGCTCGAAATGTGGGCCGAAGTCGCTCTCTGTTGGGCAGCATCAGAACACGAAGGCAAAGCCCGCGCGCTCGTCCGCAAGCAACTCTTCCACAGCACCGCCGGTCCCGACAACGACGACCGCGCCGGCGCCGATGAAGGTGAACAATGGCAAGGCCCAACCCGCTCCCCACCACCTCCTGACGCAGCGCGGCTGTACTGCATTCTAGGCGACTTCGACGGCGACGCCAAAATGTACGAAACGGCATGGTTCGTCTCGAACAAACGCTACGCTCGAGCTCAGCGCTCCCTCGGCAAACTCGCTTTTGATGCAGGGGACTTCCCGGCCGCGGCTGCTGCGTATCGCCTCGCAGTGGATCAGGACCCGCTCAGCGAGCCAAGCTGGTTCAGACTCGGCTGTGTTCTGCTTGCGTTGCACGAATTCGAGTCTGCCGCCGCGGCATTCACGCGCACCGTCCAACTCAACTCGGAGAATGCAGACGCATGGGGAAATCTAGGGTGTGCGCTGCTGAACTGGGACCCCAGCGCCAACGAAGTCGCAGCAGGCGACAAAGGCGAAGCCGCTTTACACGCTGCAGCCATACTAGATGACGAAGACTTCTCACCAGACGAGCCAGAAGGTAAACAACCGGCCATCCCGCTGCAGCGCAAGAAACAGGCCCTCGAAGCCCTGAAGAAAGCCACGAACCTCGACCGCAACAGCTACAAATACTGGGACAAGCTCCTCGACATCGCCGCCTCGATCGGCCCACCAGCATACGCAGACGTCGTCAACGCGCAGAAGCGCATCATCGAAATCCGCGGCCAGAAGGACGGCGAGGCCGCCGTCAACCCGCGCATCCTCGAGTACCTGGTACGCTACGCAATTCTCCTGTCCGAAGACCCTGAGACGGGGCGCTCGACCTACGATCCGAGCAAGCCCGGCCTGCAGCGCATCATCGTCGAGATGGTGGACAAGGACGTCGTGCCGCTGATCACGGCGAGTCCGCGGCTGTGGGGGTGCGTGGCGAAGCTGGCGCTGTGGCGGCAGAGGCCGGGGAGTGCGCTGGAGGCGCATGAGAAGGCGTGGCGGGCGGTGATGGCGCAGCCGGGGTGGGAGGCGACGACGGAGGAGAGGTGGAATGCGGTGGTGGAGGCGACGGTGGAGTTGGTGGATGCGTATGAGAGTTTGGGGCAGATGGAGAAGACTGAGGGATTGGCCGCTGGGAGTGGTGAGCTGGTGGCTAAGGACTGGCGTTTCAAGGCGAGGAGTGCGGCTAGGAGTACCATGGGGAAGGGGAAGGAGGTGTGGGAAGATAGTGAAGGATGGGGCCGTCTGGTAGACGCTCTAGATGGACTGAAGACGGGCTGATATGGTTGTGTTTGCTCATTTCAGGCACTACATTATAATCAAACCTGCAGGATGATACATCTTAAAGGTTGTATATAGTGTTTGACCTGAACAGGCTCAACGATCTTAGTGATGAAAGCCGCCGCTCAACAATGTTGTGAAAGTTAAAGTCACAGACAGGCAGTGCAAGCTACCGAATGGACCCAGTAAGCCATCTGCGGGGAGAGCATTCAGCCCCGCAAGTTTACCATACATAAAGTACTCTTGCATTGTGCTGCTCGGAATTCTGCGCCCAAATATCACGATTCCTACGAGCTGTGGGCCGGCGTGTGCGAGTTCGTGAACCACTTCCGGAGTAGGTAAAGAGCTGATGGTAATTTATACTAGCACAGAAGCATCCTTTGGGTTATTCAACAAGCTGATGTAAGTGATAAAAGCGCAGACTGAGAATTCGAGGTAGTATTGTTTGATATATCTGCTAGTTCCCCCTCTCAAAAGCTCAGCGACTCTTAGATGAACGGCATATCCGCCCATAATATCGGATTGGCCCAGGAAGACCTCGGCGACGACTTCACCTCACCACAATTTGGCATGTCACCTATGCAGGACAGCCAGAATCGGCATAGGACCATGTGCATTTCCAGCAAGAGCATGGAATAGTGCCGCCGCAGCAGATGTTACCCTCATTGATGCAGTCACCAGGAATTTCCACCGATACACTAATCAGTAACTTTTAGCCGCGGGTTTTAATAAAGAGGATTGGAGAAGGATGCATACATTCCAGCTGGGGTGGTATATGTGACCGGAATGGGATCTGTTATGCGACCCCAATTCCAAGAGAATGTATATCCGTCATTGCATGTGGCCGAGTCTTGATTTGCGCCGTGGCCCTCGCAAGTCTTGACATCGTTGTCGGTAACAGTGAATCCAGCTCCACCTCCAAGCCCGACGTCACCTTGACCGGAAAACCTGATGCAGCCCTGCACGAGCAACGGTAGAATGGTAGTCAAGAGAGCTGTATAAAGTCCATTTCGTGAGACGAACATGATGTGATCAGATTTGATTTGAAGCCTTAATAGTAAAGTCTGCGTGGCATTTATGTTGATTCAAAGTTGAAGGAGAGCGAAGGGACAAATAATTTATAGTCGTAGCTAGCATGGTCTATGCTCGACTTCTTGCAGTGAAATACTAAGAAAAGACGTCCAGGCTGACTTGGGAACAAGTATACGGTGTGAGCCTCGCTTAATTGTCAATCTCACGACGATCTGCAAGTATCTTAAGCTACTCTTTACGTCATAACACACTTTCTTTCAACACAATGCGACTAGCGAAATGTTGTGCACTGTACACAGTCAAGTGTTGACCTGATTTAGCCCCTAGTCTATCGCGTGGCCTACCATGACGTTCTTTTCGTGGCCCCCAAGGACTCGTTCCCGTCCAGTCTTCAGACTAGAATTTACCAACAGGCTTCGCCGATCCTGAGATATTAATACCACGCAGGGGCTGAAATACCACTCCATTTAGTATTGCCAAGATACAGGACCTTATCTTGACAAAAGATCTCACCGCACTTTACGGCTCAGCTTGCGAAGTCGAGGAGAATTACGTTGCGCACACAACCCTGCAAGTAGTTGCATCAACTGTCCCATGGAAGTGTTGGTATTGTGTTCGTTTTCGTACATCATGCTCAGCCACACCGAAGTATGATTCAAGTACCATTAGACTGAACCCAACTGATAAGCTATTCGAATACAAAACGACTACCATCTGCTATATTTGGGAGCACTTTGCGATTAGGGAGAGACAACGGAAGGCCGGACAGACATCAATGAATCCGTTTCATTATTCGAGAGCCATGGTAACATAATCATGTAGACATTACCCAGCGAAAAGTGAGAAAGTCGCAACCAATATTCAGGCCCTACCATCTGGAACAATAAGCCACGTACGTAAGCAAGTGCTGCAGAGTGAAGCTATTAAAGTCAACCGATTTCACACGAGTCAGACTCTATTCCCGACCTATCGGATTGATTAGAGTAGTATAATTGCGCCACAACATCTGCATACCTACTATCGGTTACAGTTCATCGAGAATTTGGCGTCCTTTCCTTTCTAACCTGCAAAAACCGCCAAACACCAAGAACACGCAATACTTGCTTGGAAGAATTCAAGAGCATTCTGAGCTATGTAGGGTTTCATATATCTGGGAACCAAAATATATTATCCATCACAATTACGACAAAGTTCATGCAGTCATGTTGTAAGGGCATTCTCCCCGAAACAGCCTGGCATTAACATCAATGAGATCCATGCTGGAGTAATTCAATACAGTCTACCATGTGAACCAATGATATCTAAGTTCTACGCGCCTTTTCTCGTCCTTCAACATCCTTCATCTCATCCCTGATCATGCTGTTGAACTCCTCCCACCCATCCAAATATACATGATGCCCGGCGCCTTTGACGACAAGGACCTTCGCGCTGCCTTGATCCCGCTGTTTCTCCTCTTCAGTCGCCTGCTCCAACAGCTTATTCTTGGCGGCCCTCATCTTGTCCAGTGCCTCGTATCCACCGTTGACATCCATCCAATCGTTTTCGCCATACATCATGACTACCGGCAATCCGTTCTCCTTCTCCCGCTGCTCGCCCTCACGGGGTATCCACTGTCGTCCAACTCCGCCTATCCGCCTTATGAGTGGTGATCGGGCAAACGCGCCAGGCGCAAGGATGTACGCAAGGGCAAATTCACCAGATCCGCGTTGCTTGAAAAGTGTATAGGCATAGTCATGCAGCGCATCAGCCTCTTCTTTGGGCATCTGGCTGAAGCGGCGCGACGTCCAGCCCGACACCAGGCGCGGTCCGAGCGGTCCGCTCCAACGAACGAACGCGAATGGTGAAATATTCGCGTCCCATAAGTACGTGAGCCACTTTGGTAGCGGCTTGCGCTTAGGCTTGCCGTCTGTGTCTACAGTACCGTTTGACTTTGAGTTGAGGAAGTTGTTATTGTCGCCTTTGGAAGCAGACTGCGATTGGTCCTGTGTGATTTCACTTGCAAGCGTGGACTCTTCAGGTTCCGGCATATCTGCATGTGTGGCGTAAGGGTCTTCCGGAATGCCAACTGGGGAGGCAAGGATCAGCTTGTTCAGACGACCCGGGTATTTCAGAGCATATGCCACTGCCATGTAGCCACCCATGCTGTGGCCGAGGAGCGTGAACCGATCAATGTTACGTTCCTTGCGCCATTCCTCGAGCGAGTCGACAAACCAATTCTCTGCCTCTGTAATCTTCCCTTGCCGATCTTTGGCATGGATCTTGAATGGCGGTCGGCTGCTACGGCCCATACCGAGCAAGTCGAGGGCATAGAGTTTCCATCCCTTGTCTCGCGACAAAGGTTCAAAATTCTTGTAGAAGAAGCCTAGGCCAGCACCATAACCATGGAGCATGACAAGCGTATTCTCAACGTTTTCGCCAACGCGCTCGACAGAGAACTCATTCAACGCACGATCTTTGCCCGCCAATTTGACCAGACTAGAGTGCCACTTGCGCGGTCCATAAGGGTCATCCCGGGAGCCGGTCTTGCTCAAAGACGTGCCGTGTGACGTGTCGTCCTTGGAATCTGCGTTGGAACCGGTTGCGACGCCAGTCTGCATCTGCGTCGGCGCCTGTAGGAGGTAAGGGCAGAACGAGAGGACTTTGTGTTCAGCGGCGGCGGGGGTTATGCTAGCCCACTGCTGGTTGTCAGTTGTGCGCTTTGCTTTCCGACGCGATCAGCCCGACTTACCCACTGACTGAAGCCTTCCTTGTAGCCCATTGGGAAATATCCTCCCTTTGGTGGTGCATTGCCGGCTTGTTTTGCTCTCTGCGACGCGAGCGGGCTCTGTTGGTCGGCCATTGGACCTCTTTCGTTGAAAGCTTTGGGGTTGAGCGGCAGCTGAGCTGCGTTCCAAACGTAATGGGCCCTTATGCGGGCGTCATGCACAGGGGTAGTGCCAAAACTCCTGCTGCCGTAGGGTACTGTAATCCGTGGGGTATGGAAGAAGGCGAGGCCGGTCTTCGGAGGTATGTTGACAGCGAGCCACGCTGAGAGGGAAGGGCAGGGCGATTGTGCTACTGCTGACGAGTCGAGAAAAGCGACTATTCAGCAGGCACTGTCCGGGAGTGTAGAGCGCAACGCGATGACGTTCTTTATATGGGAGGCGAAGACGAACAGGACTGGCGACAAAAAGTAGCAGCCTGTTCCGCCGCCGACGCGGAGACAAGCGGCACTCTTATGTCCGCCGCCGAGGGAGAGGTGGAGCTCATCCGGTGTCCAGCAAGTGCACTCTGACACCACCAATTGCTCCTCGCATCCTCCGTTGAACCGCAACCTTGCTACGAACCTGGAGTCACAGTCTACAACTCATGTGCTAGCCATTGGCTCTGCTTCGACGTGTGGTGAAGCTGCGGGCACTGGCACCGCCGCGCCACCAGCCCTCTCATTTTCTCTGTCGGCTCTACGTCCATTGCACCAGAACGTCGTGAAATGTCGGAGGCAAAACTCGATCAAATCGTAAAGGGCGCCGTTGCTCCAGATGTTACCACGAACGACGTCACTGCGGCCGCCATCTCGCGCGACCACCCTCTAGACCGCGCCGCCGAGCTCTACGAGAGCAAAAGACCAGCCTCGCAATCCACAAGCGACCCTCTCTCAACCTTGCCTTCTTCGCCTCCGCAAATATACCTCAACCTACTCATCCTCGAAGCCTCTCTGCGCTCGCAGTATCTATCCCTTCAGGCTCGGAAGCGGCTGCACACTTTCTTCATTGGCTTGCTGGGCTGCTGGATCGCTCTCTTCACATACCTCCTCTTCTTTCGGGTACGCGAAGATGGCAAGGGCGCGGGTGGCTCTCCGTATTGGGTCATTGACATGGCTGAAAAGGTGGGCTTTATGGGTGGAGTGCTCACCCTGATCCTCGTATGGGCAACTGGCCAGTGGGAGCGCGGTATAAGCTGGCCACGACGCTGGGCTGCCACCACCAATCGCGGCTTACGCACCATGAATCTCAAACTTGTCATCATACGTGGCCCGCGGTGGAAGCGTGTGCTGTCCTGGCCAGTGGTGTTGTTCCCTTACTCGGCCTTCTTCCCTTCGCAAGGGTCGTCATACAATTATATCGAGCTGCCCGAGAAGCGCGGCCCGCCAAGCACCAACACAAAGTACGCTTACCGGGACGGCTATCAAGCCCCCGGTATGCGCATGGAGGATATTGCTGCCGGTGGTGATCACGTGAAACTACTTCTACTCCCGCGGCCGTTTTCACCCGAGTTCCGTGAGAATTGGGAAGTGTACCGCACCGAATATTGGGAGCGGGAGAACGAGCGACGCGCAGATCTACGCCAGATCGTAAAACAAAGGCAACGGGAGCTGGCACGGCAATCGGGCGGCTGGAGATGGTGGTCCGGGTGGTGGCGGCTGTCGCGGCGCACCCGCAACGGTGATGTCGAGAAGATGCAACGGGCGAGCTTGAGCCAGGCAAAGCATCGACATCATCGACAGGACAGTACAAAGAGCCGACGCAGCAGTCTCATGAATGAGTCTCGGCCGCACTCTCGCTCATCATCGCGCACTTCATCTGTGATGCCTGAGCTCGACGAGCAGCCCGAGCGTGTACACCGGCGGCACAAGTCGTCCATGTCTGGTGGCAAGCCCGGTACGAGTTCTTTGCGATCAGGGCTGCGGCCAAGGACGTCCGATGTGGCAGAAGAAGTGGCCAGTAAGAGAGAAAGTGTGGTCAGCAATGCGAGCATGTCAAGCGACTCTGAACGATCTACAACGTCTGCAAATACTGCCAGACATGAAGATAGCAGCTCGAATACTAGGACTCGGCGGGCAGACGGGTCGTCAGGGGAGACTTAGTCTTCGAATGCACATTGTCAACTTACTTCTACAATGAAGACATGCTGCTCATTGATGCAGTTCACGTTTATCGTCCCTTCTGGCTGTAGAGCCTCGTTGTCCCCTATCATAAATGTACACCGGATGGCAGTCATTACGCGTCTTCGTGAGACAAAGGAGCTGAACATGGAATGTATGATCAATCTAGGATGACGGAAGCCAATGGTTCGGTTTAGCAAACAGTGGTACACCAAAACGGCAAGGCGCGATCTCGGCTGGGCAGATCTGACAACTATCACAACAGAGAAGAGACGATCTACGTTTATGCCGCCGTGCCTGGATTCAGGGTATCAAAATTACATTACACAAAGCACTGTGCATACCCTTTTCCTTCAGAGGTTCGATGAGCTCAAGCTGGGATCGCAAATGTCTGCATCAAGAACCTGATGCAGCTACATGCGGCCAAGCAGAGAACGCCAAACCAATGGCGGCGGCGGCAGCGGGCGTTAGCGTGCCCGTGGTTGCCATGCCTCCAGCCGCCAAATCGAGCCCAGATCTGAGCCCCACATCTGCATCTTGGTCAGATTGCCCTTCTGTTCTTCTGTTGTTACTTCTCTCGCATCTGTGGACCTTTTAGTGTACAACATCGCAATCGTCTACATTCATCTCTGGCAATTGCAAATTCGGAGTCGGTAGCTGGCAGCGCACTAGCTGCGGCGCTCTCCGCCCGACAATGCGCCGCTTATTCTCCGCCTCAACAGCTCTCTCGTCCTCCATCAGTCTACGAAAGACCGCTTTAATTCTCACAACCCTCCTACCACACGCCATACTCACCTCTGCCCTTCCCGACGCCGACCCAAACGCCCAACCACAACCTCTCCCCGAAGCGCTCCCAGAATCTTTCCCAGAAGCTATCCCAGATGCCCTCCCCAATGCACTGGCAGAAGCCCTCCCCGAACCCGACGCAGACCCGCAAACCACCTACGTGATCCCCTTCAGCGGCGCCATCTACATCACCGTCCCCAACCCCGGCACCCCCGCCGTCCCCGCGCAATGCCCCGCCAACGCACCCCAACCCTGCGCCTCCATCGGCCAACCCAACTACTGCTGCCCCAGCGCCAACTACTGCGCCTGGGCCGGCGGCCAAGTCGGCTGCTGCCCGCAAGGCCAGACCTGCAGCGGCTGGGCCGGCGGGCAGGCGTCGTGGGCGCCGACGAGCAGCTACTGGGCGCCCAGCACGACGTACTGGTACGCGTCGTCCACGGCGTGCCCGGCGGGCGGCGGCGGGTATGGGAATGGCGGCGCGGGGCTGTGCGAGAGCCCGGTGCCGGCGCCGACGACGTATGTGCAGCCGACGTCGTATTATGCGGGCGCGGGGGGGTGGGTGGCGCCGGTCGTGACGACGACGGTGTATGCGGGCGTCACGAGCTATGATAACGGGCAGTATACGCAGACGGTGGTGGGGGGCGCGGGGGGGCAGGCGCAGGGGCAGTATTGCAGTACGTTGTATGCGCAGGGGCCGGGGTTGCCGACGACGCGCATGGGGCAGTGCGGCACGATTCTGGTGCTGCCGGCGAATGGGCGGGCGGCGACGCTGAGTGCTGGGTGGGGAGTGTTGATGGCTGCGTTGGGAGCGCAGATTGTCTGGTGGAGGTTGGCATTGCGGTGAGTGTCGGGTCGCTTGCATGTTCTTTTTCAAGGTTGTGATGTTCTTGTATCATGAGGTCATGAGAGCGCATGGCTTAGCAACGATTACTGATATACATAATGGGTCTTCCCTTCAATGGGCTAATTTCCACGCTTTGCGTCCTCCTCTGCGTTCTTCGGGACGCTGATCATGTGCGGTACTGAGTTGGCATTCAGACGACGGAAGGCCTGCATTGGGATCATGTCAGTATGTGTTTCCAAATGTGTTGACAGGCATGAGAGGGTAGCCGGAACCGAGTAGATACGCACCATCCAAGGTGTCGTATACCACACCCAGCTCCAGCCCCAAAAGCTCCATGCGAAGGCATAATGCGCCCACCAAAACGGATTCACGAGCTGCAGCGGACTACTCACGTTTGCAATACCGCTTTCCGGAAGCTTCCCATCCCACTTGTCCTCAACCTTTGAGATTTTTCCAGTGGCCTCATCAACAAAGATGTTGATCTTGCTGGCAATCGTGACTTCTTTCCCAATACCTTTGACGACGTAGCGGGTTTTCATGTCCATGGTGATGGGATTGCCAGAGCTGGTGACCTCGTGGCTGAGCCGCTCGATTTCTGAGAAGGCAGATTGCAGGCCGTACCACTGCGGCTCGTACTGCTTGCGACCCTTGGCAACAGTAATGGGATCTTCAAACACGCCCTCATCCGACCATAATTGCAGCTTTGCCAGAGACGGGCGGCCGGCGAAGAGGTCTAAAACAGACCCAACGACAGTCTTTTGTTGATCTGACAAAGACACACCCGCAGCAGTCTTGACATTGGTATTTTCAATTCTGAGTTCTTGCTCTATCCATGATTGTCAGTTGATTTGCACGACGAGTTTCGGAGAGCTCCAAGAGTTTACCCGTTGTCATATCGCCGACTTTGAAGCTAATAGCTCTAAATCTAGAGGTTGCTTGGGGTCTTGAAAGATTTCTCAGTGTTGTCGTCGTAGATGAACGAAGAGATTGCATGGAGAGATGATGCTACTGAACACAAGTATGAGCTTCTTCTGAAAGGTCAGACTGGATAGTTGCAACATGGTGTCGTCATGGCACATGCGGCTCCACTACGTTCTTGGCAGAGAATCCCATTTGATCCAACATGCGAATCTAAAACTTGCCCATGGTGGTCAGTTCATTTCAACATTTCTTCTATGATCATCTTCCACCCAAGTTATTACTCTTAGATCATACACTCATTGCTGATAAAGTTCAAACAATTTATGCACTCATGGTCCTTGCTTCTCGTGACCTGCTGTAGCCACGGCCAGTATTGCGTCCTCGAAGCCTGTGACGTGTATTTGCTCGATTCCAGCAGCCTTCAATCTTGCCTCACAATTATTCTCATTTACAAACTTGCTTGGCTCTTTGACTCCTGTGTACACCTTTCTGATGACTTGCCCCCCACCCTTTGTGATACGCAACACTCGCTCCAGGCAGGGCAGGTTGCCGCTGAGACGCTCTACGCAGGGCTCCATAGTCGTGTAAAGAACAGTTGTCGCAGGTATCACATTGCCAATCTGATCCTCCGGTATGCCATGTGCTTGGGCAATCTTCTGAAAACAGCACTGCTCTGCGTGGGTGTTGCCCGGGAGCTCGAGCGTGTAGCCAGACGCCAGGATGGCCCCAGCAGGACCAGCTTCATCCACCAACAAAGCACCAACGCAGAAATTTGTGGGCTTTGGTGGTGATTTCCTTGCTTGCTCTATCGCCATGCGCATGTATCGATGCTGTTGCGAACCTACATCATCTTCCAATGGTTCAGACTGGGCCATTTTGATCCAGATGTGACGTATCAAGCGGCGACCTGAGATGTAGGATAATTGGTCAGGCTTTGTCGGTCCTTGAAATGACAGTCAATGATACAGCCAGTGAACAATGAAGCAAGAAGTGAGGGGGAGGCTGTGAGAGCCACGACGGAAACAACTCCGACTGCTCCGCGTTTCTGGGCGCGTCCAACGCGTTTCCGTGCAACGCAACTGGCGATTTTATACAAGACTCTTGAACCTCTCGATTGCCCTTATTTATCGTTGTCCCAGACTAGCTTAGATCACGCCTTACTTTTGACGTTCGGTGAACAAATCGCAGGCTCGCATGCCCAAGATGCCGTCCAAGGACAAACGCAATGCCTCCGAAGAGGTCGAGGAGGAGGAACAGGAGCTCTCCGATATCGAGTTGCCAGACTTGGACAACCCATACACAACTCTTGAAGTAGCTGAAGATGCAACTGAAGATCAGATCAAGAAGTCGTATCGCAAGCTCTCACTCAAATATCACCCAGGTAGCGCTACCTTCCTTCGCTCATCTGGAGACGCCTAACAACCCCACCAGACAAGGCCGCTCCAGAAGACAAGCAGACCGCCACTGAATCCTTCCAAAAGCTTACAGCAGCATACGCTCTCCTCTCAGACCCTCGACGCCGCGCGCGCTACGACAGTACTGGCGACGCTTCAGAGTCGCTTCTTGATGATGATGACTTCAACTGGTCCGACTTCTTCCGCGAACAGTTCAAAGAATCGATCACTCAGGAGAAGATTATCAACTTTGCCAAGACGTACAAGAACAGTGCAGAAGAGCACGCAGACGTGCTGAAGGCATATGCAAACAAGCAGGTCAAAGGGCGCATGGTAGCGCTGTACGAGCGCGTCATGCTGAGCGATATGACTGAGGACGAAGAGAGATTCCGCAAAATCATCGATGATGCCATAAGTAAGGGCGAAGTGGAGGCATATCCAGCCTACACTGATGAAACGGAGAACCAAAAGAAGTGGCGCATGGAGCGGGCAAGAAGAGAGGCCGAGTCAGAGGCCAAGGAGGCGAACGAGGAAGTAGACAAGGCCAAGAAGAAGCAAAAGAAGAATAACGGCCAGGCCAAGGGCAGCAAACCGGGCGACCTGGCCAGCCTAGCGGCCTTGATTCAGAACAGGAACAAGGCTCGTGACGATGACTTTTTAGCAAACCTAGAAGCCAAGTATGGAGCAGAGAAAAAGGGGAAGAAGAGCAAGAAGCGAGGCCAAGCCGGTGAGCCTACTGACGAGGAATTCGAAGCGATCCAGGCGAAGTTGGGCCGAAAGAAGTAGGCCTTGCATGACACGAACTTATGATCACAATATTAGGCAGGAGGGGCTGGGAGACTGGACATTGAGGCGCTTGGATAACAGCATATGGCTGCTCTACAATGCAACATTATGCATCAGATCCACATGATATTCCCATGCCCTGTTTTTGTGCTTCATTGTAGCGTCTTGCCCTTGTAGCCGCGTACCACAGCCCTCTATCTGCAGTGTCGCCGAAACGTATAGTCCAAGCTTCCGTTCCTCATTGCTTTGAACTTTTACATGTGTCTGTACCGTTCCTTCTACATTCTGAGATCTTCAAGCTGCCGCGCAGGCTGATAACTGCAAAGCTAGTCCTTCCATCCACCACTGGTTCGCAAGTTCTCGGGTATATCCATTCCAACCCTCCTCGCAGTCATTCTGACACGATCCTCCTCGCCCATGTTCATCCCAGGGTTGTAGCGTTCCAGGAGTGTTGTATGTATTCGTTGCGCCTTCAGATACTGTATTAACTGTTCGGCAATCTCAGTGTCCACTATACTTTGCGCTTGGAGCGATGATGTTGAATCTGATGGCGGTGATGAGTGTGATGAGGTCTGTGCAGAAGATGACGATGGCACTGCAAAAGCTGAGCGTATTCGTTGGTGGATTGGTGATTTGTTAGCGAGTAGCGAAGGTTCTCGCGAAGGGAGCTCGCGTAGAAGGCGGCGGTACAGGCCTCGGAGCTCATGTGGAGAGGGCATGTCGTATGGCTACAAGATACTGAAAAACGCCAGTTTGAAAAGCTTTACTCGTAATGCGTATGCAGTTCACGTTAAGTGCACAACAGAACGTTGATGCCGAGGATGAGGATGAGGCTTATGACGCCAACAAGTTAGCCCGGCGATTTTTACGATCCTCAACCCGCAAGGTATAAAACCTTATGTGCCTTTCCGACATCACACGTAATCGAGGTCCAGAGAGATCTCGTGAACATCGAATCGCTTCCAATCTCATTGACGATTTCACGTCGTATTCAGTCTTGCTAGCCATTGTTCCTACATAAATACAAGCGTTGGCTTCAGGTGGACTCAAGCGAGTAGACATGGCATAGCCAGTCACTTCGAAACTTATAGCCTGGTTCATCCATTGGAGATGTACTTGCCTACTCAGTCTCGGTCGTCCCACAAAAAGATGATCAACGTGCGTCTTGAAGAAGTAGCCCGTACCTCGCATAGGTGTGGCTGCTGGCCAATAGCTGAAGACTGAGCACGCGGTGGGGGTCAGTTCACGTCAGCCCTGCTTTGCATGCCTTCTACTTCCGCTACCTTGCCATCCGGGTTCGTCTTGCGTGATACTACCTCAATTTCAATTCCAAGAGTACCCTTAGATTCCCATGGACGGAAAGCGCCACCTCCTTACGTCGATCGTCAACAAGCGGTGGAGCTTCTCGTGGCTCTTGACCCGTCTTTAGGGCCATCACAAAATATTGAGATCCTCTCTCTTGCGCCTGGAGTCAGTCCCTGGGAGACTTCACTAACGCAAATGGCCACAGTTTTTTTCCTGAGCTTACCTCCGACCTTCGATAATGACACTACCTCATGGGATCTTCCACACCGGAAGCGTGGGTTACAACGGGATGTGATTGCCGACATAGACTTTTTAGACTTTACTGTTCTCAATTCCTCCACCATGGACGGGTCATATCCATTCGAGTAGGTTCTTCGCCTCGAATGATCAAGAATGGTGATAGCAATATCACTAATACACCAAGCGGCATAGCTATCTCTGGCCTTGCTGGTTATCCGCTTGGTTCATGGAAAAGCCGTAACGATTCCAGATTCGTTTGGTTGAGGGATCAACTACCTAATAATTTCCATGGATTACGGGCTATCTGCTATGGTTTCGATACAAAAGTAAATGGACACGATTCTTTCCAAGATGTCAATGATCTGGCGGCCGCTCTGGTAAGGCGGCTGCGCGATGTCGGTCGCGCTTCTTCGTCTGCAAGACCTCTGCTCTTCCTGGCACATAGTCTTCGCGGCATAGTCCTCAAACGTGCCCTTCTTCTACTTGCAGGAGGTATTGATACCGACAGAGCCGTACTGAGTACCGTGAAGGCAATACTGTTTTTTGGCGTCCCTAATAAGGGCATGCATATCGACAATCTACTCTCTGTTACCGAGGGTAATCCACTACAAGAAACAATCATCAGGCAGCTTGGGTCTCACTCAGACTATGTGCTTGTCCTAGAACACAACTGTCACGAGGTGGAATTGCTGAAACGTATTCGCGTCATTTCAGCATACGAGACCAAGGAGACTCGCATGATACAGGTAAGTGAAATTCATGAATTGCGGTTGTAATCAGCTGACATCCACTAGAAAGATGCCAATGTTGGAGTGAGGCGCAATGGTGAAAGTTGCATTCTTGTGAAGCCTACGCCAGCCATCCATAGTAGCTCAGACGTCTGCGATCGGAATCCAATCAACAAAGCCCATAGCAACATGATGAAATTTTCACCAAGCGACGAGAACTACGAGAGAATAGCTTCTTGTTTACTTGACGTGTTCGACTGGGTTTTAATTCATGTCCAGATGTAAACACACTGACCACGGATGATACTTGCCTTTCGGAGTCACCCCAATTCAGGAAATGAAAATGCAGTGGCGAAGCCTTGCACAATGGATTATGATACTTATCATTGAATTTCATAGGGCTATCTTCCTCACAATGGCGTCACTACCATCGCGCAGTTTATACAAGCTTGTATCGATGGTACGTTCTTATCAGTAAAATTTTGAGCTCTTTATCTAACACATGTTACAGTATATGGTATGGGCATCGATAACACCGGTTTCCTTTCAACTTTGGGCGCCGTTACAAGCGGTGACTTGACCAAGTGGAGTATCGGTGGACCTCCTGGCGGGTCTCTCTTAGGTGGCTTGCTGTCGCCACCACAAGGACTCTGGTATTCGCACAACAAGTACGAAAAAGACACTTCGGTTGGAGGCGGAGATATGTACACAACGAAAGGCGACGCGCATACGCTCCAGATTGAAAACTTTCAGGCCCTCTACGACCTACAGAAGGATGCCGCAGATCCAAACTACAACGTCGCTGTCTTCAATCAGCATCATGCAAATCAATGGGACAAAAGCTTGGCCACAAACCCGTACTTCTTCTACGGCCCATTCACCGGTATTGCAGTCTCGACGGCTGGACACGCCTTTGCGGCAAACCTCTTTGCAAACCACTCCGCAGAAAGTCCAGACGGGCTCCTCAACAAGGAAGTGCTGAAGTCCTTCTTTGGTGTGACCGGGTCAGACAACTCCCTCAGAGTATTGCCAGGCCAGGAGCGCATCCCCAACAACTGGTACCGCCGCTCTAACCTGGTTGGCTACGCCTTCCAAGACTTGGCCGCCGATACCATCGCAGGTATTCTAGCTCACCCTCAGCTGGGCAGCATTGGTGGCAACGTTGGTAAGACAAACTCTTTTATCGGTGTCAACTTGGCAGACTTCACTGGCGGAATTCTTAACAGCGCACAGCTGTTGCAAGGGAATAATCTGATATGCTTTGTCATGAATTTTGCGACTCAGTGCCAGCCCGATATCTTGAACGGGGTTTTCAGCGACCCCAGCAAAGCTACAGGCCTCTTAGATGAAGTCCTCGCCAGTGTTCTCTCAGGTCTCAACTGTCCCCAAAGCATCGAGTTCGACAATTCTCTGTTGAAGAAGTTTCCAGGATACTCGAAGCTCAACTCGAATGGTATCTGTAGTTTAATTGCGTGGAGTACACGTGGTTGTAGACATATGTCCATGTTGAACCAAAGAGTCTTTGCAAAGCAATAATCAAACCTCTCAATCTGCACAGGTTTTCTGGTGAGTCTAGGAGTTCTTAACTTGCCGTCAAGAGTTTCCGGCTTGATTAGTGCACAGTAACAGTCATCCGATCTATTGCTGCATCGATGGCAGCTAATGGAAACTCCCAAGATTTTCCAGTGCTTACGGAAAACTTGACGAGCTCATCCACGAAACTTCCCACGTTGATCTTCAGCGTGGACTTTGGGTGTTGTGCATGTCCTTGGAGTACCAAGGCCTGTGGGTCGACTGTCGCTTCAGGCGCACTGACTGGTGCCGGAGAAGAATCGAGAAATAGAGCTCGGGGCTCGAACCATGAAGATGATCTAGCCATAGATGGATATTGGTAGGCAGAAATTCTGGAGGAGTCGTGCACAGCATTATCTGTATGTGCTACACGAGCCAGGGTAGAGATGTCTGTGCAAGGGCTTTTACCAAAGATAATCTCGTCGGATCCACTGAATGCTACACCCTTGTCCTTGAGGTATTGTTCAACGCCAGGTGCATCCAAGTAGCTAGTCCGGCTGACGCCATCGCTGGAAATGGATCTGTCGATGCAGCTGCTGAGATCTTCACAGCATTTCATAAAACTGTTGAGGATATTGACCGTCGTTTGAACATAGTCCAGGTTGTACCCTTCACTTTGAAATATATTTGTTCGTTCGAGGGCAACAACCTTTTCGCTATCCGAATAGCCGACTGCCTTGAATCCCATCATGAATCTCAAAGCCCTCAATAGTCTTGGACGAGGCATATGTAATAGCGAATAGGCGTATTGTTTGTAGCCCAGGGCCGTCGAGGTTTTCCCGTCTCCCAAAAGTGCGAGGTAAGATTGGTAGAGCGAGACCCAGTGCAAACGGTATGCAAATGACGACCATACCTCGGTGTGAGGAAAGACAGACTCAGCAAGATGGTGTCGAACCAGGATATGGGGGGCTCTATAGCGAACTTCGGTCCAGGGAGAACACGCAGGCGGGGTGTTCTTGGTGACCAAGGCTTTCTGAAGGGGATGCTTCTCTGCTTTCACGTGCCGGGCGGAATCAGAATTAGAGAGTTCCATTGGTGCGCCAGTTGCTTGCGATAGTGCAAGTGTCTTTTGCACGGCAGTGGCAAGTTTTTGAACCAGCTTTTGATCGCCCTGGAAATCGGCAGAGGCAAGGAGTCCATCGCTCAAGTCCATAATTACCTTCCCCATATCGGCGATCGTTCCCTTGAGAGACTCAATTTTGACCTCCATAGCGGCAGCCGCACTTCTTTTGCGTGCTTGATAAGCCCTCTGGGCCTCTCTCAGTTGAGCCCTGCGATGCTGGTCTCATCAGTTCTGCCTAAACTGGCTTTGGGGAAGAAAAACACACAGTGATTGGACTGCCCGACTCCACTTTGTCCTTCATTCTGGCTAGATTCGTTGGATAAGACTCAGACTGACAGCCAGAGACATATAATAATGTGCAACAGTGGACTTGCGTGACATGTAGTAGGCATCCAGTGTGAAGAGGGATGATGCCATGACCACTAAACAGCACTAACCGCGGCACAATTGGTCAGCTATTGCCGCAACCTTCTCCGAGAGCCGCAGGGAAAGTTGCCGTCCTCTTCGCCAGCCGGTTCGGCCTTATCGCAGCTGCAGAAGAAATAATGGCAACAGTCAGAGCACGCCCATCAATGAGACGCGCAGGCTACATCTGCGCAAGCTGCCAGCGCCAGCATACCGCAACCCTCCCCCCGCGCCGCGCAGCATCCACAGCCACTTCCTCCACACCATCTACCTCGCCAACACCACCGCCATCACAACCCTCCTTCGCATCATACACGCAACTCACCCCTCCCACGCCCGCACAACTCGCCCACGCCGCCACCTTCTTCCAACACCCGCCCGCGCCCCCCACACACCTCTTCTCCTCCGCCCGCTTCCGCAGCCTCCCGCCCTCGGTCGTCCCCGAAGTCTCCTTCCTAGGTCGCTCCAACGTCGGCAAGTCCTCGCTGCTCAATGCGCTGATGCACCGCACCGCCGGCCCCGGGCTGGCCTTCACATCCGCCAAACCCGGGCGCACGCGGGCGCTCAATGCATTTGCTGTTGGGGGCGACGTGCATGCCGTGGAGAAGGGTATGCAGGGGCAGAAGGTGCGGGGGCCGCGCGGCGAGACGGAGGACTTGGGCGGTGGGAAGAGGTACGAGCGGTGGGTGGGAAGGGGTGGGATTGTAGTGCTGGATATGCCGGGGTATGGCAAGGGGAGTCGGGAGGAGTGGGGAAGGGAAGTGCTGAAGTATTTGAAGGCACGGCAACAGTAAGTGTTTGGTGGTAGTCCAAGTGGACTTGAATTGCTACAGAAGACTAATAAGAACCGTGATTCTACAGGCTACGTCGCACGTTTGTCCTCATCGATGCTGAGCATGGCCCGAAAACGACTGACGAAGATCTTCTTCTCATGCTGCGGCAGGAGGGTATCGTGCACCAAATCATCCTAACGAAGATCGACAAAGTGCTCTTTCCGAACAACAAGCAGACCCCGGAGTCTCTGACCAGAAACATGCCCAAGTTGGAGGCATTGGCAGATGAAATGCGAGAACTAGCAATGCCTCGGAGTGAGAGAGGTCTCAAAGCACTTGGTGATGTGCTTATGTGCAGTAGTGAAAAAGCATGGCCATCAGGTGGGCCAAAGAAGATGGGTATCGACGGCGTGAGATGGGCAGCGCTACAAGCCGTTGGGCTAGGTTGTGACGCTGACGGAGGGAAGATGGCACCACTAGAGATGCCGATACTTGCAGAGATGGACTACGCCACGGGGGACGGTAAAGGGAACATTTCAAGTTCCACAAGGAGATAGGCGATACGAGGCGTCGAGCCTGCAAGGTCAATGCACGTACCTGGGCTTTGTCTTGTCAGCTGGGCTCCATATGGAAAGGTAGCGCCATAGATGGAACAGATGTCTTGATCAGATGCACAGCCCTGTCAAGGGCGATATCATCAATACCAACTTGTGGCTATGTTGACCGTCGTGAGATGAGAAAGTAAATCATCATAAAAGACACGTTTCGAAGACTCCAAGGAAAAGCAAAACTTACAAATGTGTCGGGTCTGCACCTCTGCTTCGTGAGCAATGGCATCACAACAGACACTGCTATTCTATATCAGCCTCGTATTACTTGGAGATGATCCAGCTCAGTTGACTGATCGAGACAAATCAGATGTTGTGTTCCTTCTCGTCCTTGTCGCCGTGAAGCAACTTGGACATATGCTTGTCTTTGGGATTGTGTTTTCATCATGTTGAGGGCCAAGGGAAGAGCTGAGAGGGAATTTACCTCTTTGCGGCTCGGCAAGATTGTGGTGGCGACTGTGCCCAGATTAGTATAGATCCACAGTTCATGCGCATACAAAGGTACTCGTGCAAAGGTGTGTGTCAGTTAAGGCATGAATGGTATTAAAAAAAAGGTTGTCTGCATCGAAAACTCGAATAAGACTCGTCATCAAGGGTTCATCATAGAAAAAAGTGCTAAATCATAAGCAAACAAGAGACTTACCGTGCGACAAGCTTTGGATGCCAAATGTATCCCCATCAAGAGCTTCGCCATAAAGCATCTGGAAGCTTATGTCAGACTCTATTATGTCTCGCTTTTGAGCCAACAACCTCCGCAGGGTTGTGTTCAGTGGTCGAGGTTTTCTAGGCCTGACACAAAATGGCATATCCGTCATGGAGGTCGGAGCCCAGTGCCATTCATCATGTGAACCTGCGGAGGTATGTGGGTCGAGAGTCAGGGTTGCATACCGCTACTCTAAGGATATCGTCCTAAGATTGGGCCCCTGCGTTGGTCAGCTTCCAGTCACAACAAGAAAATGTGTGAAGCGTGAAGTGAAGATAGAGGTAAAGGATCAGAATGCAGCGTCTTGGTATCATCCGTAGCCGAAGCTTCAGCCGGTAATTCCATTTAGCGTATGTGTAAGGGACAATCATCATCCGAAAGAGTGCAATATGCATGTGTGTGTAAAGGAAAAGAAGATCTCGTACCCGGACAAGGCAACACTTGGACATTGGTATCATTGATACAAAGCGACAAGATGTGGCCAGCTAGTGTGATACCTAAGCTAGCCATTGATAAGGACACCGCCGGGAGACCTCATTCTACTACTGTTCTTTGAGTCAGTGCGCGCTCAGTCAAGACGATGTTGAAGCCAAAACGTTTGTAGCAGCTGTGATCAGACTGACGTGCTGTAAGAACAGTTTCATACCTCCGTAGAGGTCAAAGACTCTAGTTTTATCGGTATACAAATCATCACAAAGACAGGGGAACAAGTGAATCAGTGCTGTGCACACTTACCGGGTGGATTGCGAGCTTCGCGAATTTGTTCACGGTCAGTGCAACAAGAAACAGAAAGTCGGCAGAAATAAAAGATGAGCTTAGATTGTGCCGCAGCGGCTGACTTGAGCCTGCGCAGAGAATTGTGGCAGGCTGAAGATGCTTGGCACGGCATGCCTCTGCTAGGCTCCAACCATATCGTCCATTCTGCAACGATGAGTAAAAGATGAAATGAAAATGGGCGAGATTTGCAACTTGAAGTGTCGGAGATTGTTGCCAGCTTAAATACTGGGTGATTTGACTCCATCAGTCTGCTACTTGATCTTTGTTATGAGGAAATGGTTGGACCTGGCCTTACATGATCGCGAACTCTCCTCCAAAAAGTAAGGGCGTGGACACCTACGCCCATGGGTAGCAGAAAACATTTCACCTGGAGGATGGTGTTCATGCTGGCGTGCGTCTCTATGTCGGATCTGAGACCGCGCTCGTTCCATTGGATCGAGCGCTGTGAAATGGTCGCAGCATTTGGCATACAGTGAATGCATGTTCCAGGCGCAGTTGCAACTGCAACAGCCCGTTACGCCGCAGCCTACTTGTCTAAATTTATTCGGTGAGATACGCAGAGTCTACGCAGACCATATTACGATGTACATTTTGTACAGTACTGTCTGGCGGCAAGGTAAAGTTTACGGTATGGTCAGCGAAGAGTTATGGAGTACACTTCTGTCCTAGATGATCTGATTACCTTGTGGGTCAACTGTGGAGGTCAAGACATCCAGCTATAGATCGTTTCTACGTGTACGTTACGCATGAGGTAAAGTGGCTCTATCTGGCAGGACGCTGTCCATTCTCGACGCTTGAGTCAATCTACCAGTCCTGGTTTGTCTGTATCTGCTTCTGAGTAGCACATGCGTCTCTGGAACTCCAGTTGGATGGCTCAAGCGTTTTATGGTCGATTTCTCTGGTTGTGGGCCTGATAATGGACTGCAGTAGTGCCTGGCATTACTGTAGCCGAGCAACATCTGACGCAAAGCAGGACAACGCAATCTCCACCAAGATGTCAAAATGCACAAGCTATTGACCGAAAGCAAACATCAAGTTATCAAAATGGTTGAGATGACAGCGTGTCAGTCCAAGTTGCATTCCCCAGGCAACGTTTCACGTAGGCGGAATGGAGACAGGAGGCTATCGCATGTCACCTTTGCTAGCTGGGAAAGTCCATTGTGAAGCAAATCAGTTTCCAGTCTCTTTCTGCCGCCCTGCAACGTCTCAGATGGCTCAGGGGGTACATGTTGCTTGCTGCCGTTGGAGCAAATTTTCGGTTGTTTCAAACTTGGAACGGAATTGTGCAGTGTTGTGTTATCAGGAGATCACCAGGCCCGGTTCATGATTGCCCTGTAGATGCAAGTCGAGCTCTAGTGTCTACAAAGGAAGCAGAACATGTTAAAAGGATGATATGCAGAAGTCCGACGTTTGAGGTTACAGAGTTGCACTTGTTAAGCTGATGGTTCCAAACGATGCTGTAATAGCGATTACTGCATTAATTTATTCGCAAGAACCATCTTGTTTGCAATAGCAATTGGCTTCTGACACTTTCACATGAACATCGGGTTGGACGGAAGCAAGGAAGCGGGACCGCAAGATAATCGTGGGCCAGCATGCTGTTCCGTAGGGGCCGCTTGTGCTTCCGGCCGTAGTCCGCCTCGCGCTACTCTTGTCACAGTCGCACAGGAATCATGGCGGGAAGTGGACCAACAAGCCAGTTTTAAAGCCGGCTGCTTTCAGCGATGAGAGAAGAGGCATGTTTGAGATTTCGGACGAAGACATTTGGAGAATTCCACCCTGATTTGATGACTGGAGGCAGGCTGCAAAGATGCCGCATTAGTCCATAGGCTAGTATGTGGCAGGTGATCATCGTTGATTACCACTACGATGGCCCCAAAGTCATAGAGGCGAGAGTCATAGTGCTCGGCTTATGACACATGGCAGGCCCAGATCCATGTTCTTGGACGTGGGGTCGGTTCGAATCTGGAAATAATGTGGTAATAGCAAAGGATCATTATTGGCTAGTGTCGTATATTCCTCTCCACTAAGAGCGCACGGAAGGTAAGCAGTGATCCGTATTAGTTCTGTCAGAGCTAATTTGAAGAACAGTTGTAAGATTTAGATCGCGAGCTACATGCACACAACAGCGGAACAGCGATGATTTTATTGCAGCATGACCTGAGAGAATTGCATCATACGACATCACGTCTTTGGATCAATGATCGACGCGGATGCCGCGCATGTCCAGCAGAGAGCAAGTCCGGCGGGGCGCATCTGCGAACTGACATGCGGCTGGATCGAGATGCCAGCCCCGAGCCCCAGGAGTTGGCACTCCCAAAGCGGCACGGCTTTGATTAACTTGATATTGTCACACACGGCGTGGCCCTGACCCCTGCCTAGCCGGCCTAAACGGGCGGCGCCATCCGGCACCCCTGAGCAGCCCCTGGCACATGGCAGGCGGGAGGCAGACTGCGCACCGGCAAAGCCAATCGCATGCGGCCAGCTGTGCCCCCGCGGGAGTCGCTGTTGTGACGGAGTGCGGCAGCTTAGCCGTGCGTTCGTGAACGGCAGGCTGCGCACAGTCGCGAGGGACGCCACGGGCAGGCGTGTGGAGATGTGACCCAGACCAGTTCGACTGCCACGAGCCATTCGCAATGTGACAGCAATGCGGCTTCCCCTGAGCAGAGCGCAGGTCCAGGCCGCGCTGGCTGCTCTAAGCAGTGCAAGCCCGCGCCTCAGGCGTTTAGAGCGGTTCTGCGACACCCGGCAGTCCCCATTGGGACTGGCGAGGAGGTGCCGCTGCATGGCCAGTCACAGGATACGCCGATCATGCTCCTTCATCCCTGCCGCAGCGCCATGACCACTGCTCGAGCTTGCAAGTCATGGACGGGCCGTCGCGCTACGCTGGCATCTTTTTTGACGGGGGCCTCTTGCAATCCTAACCTTCCGTATATTCAGGCGCGCAAGCAGCCAGCTCCACGATACCGGTCACGCTGAGCAGCAACCACGAGACCCTGGTCGAGATCGACCACATGCGGAATTAGCACTCGGGTACGGCGCTTTCTGCGACACCTGACGGGACCACGATGCGCCCCGATATTGCGACGCGCCGTGCTCAGGCACCGCTGCCTCCCATCCAGGTCAACACCTCTGCGCCTGCGCCTGGCATACACACCTCCTTCGACGATGCCCTCCTACAAGTCAAGACGCCAAACACTCAGCGCTTCTCGCTCTCCCGGCCGGTGAAGCCCCAGCCCGCAGCGCCCGCTTTTGTCATTTCCGCTCAGCCTTCTCGTCCGGCCTCGCGTCCGAGCTCCCATTCGCAGCCGACGAGAGAGGACGTCGCTGCACCTCGACGTGACAATCTGCAGCACAACAACCCACCCGCGGCAGCCGTGGCGCACGCACACAACCCACCGCACAGACCCGCGCAAAGGATTCGCCCACCTCCACCGGACGCACCGCGGACGGACCTGCTGGCCGAGTCCCAGGCGAAACTTCGCAAACCTCGTAGCTCCATATTTAGCCTCTTCAGTCGTCCCAACGTCGAGCGCGCCAGAGGGGCTGGCCAGAGTGATCGCACCGTCTCGAACCTTTCGAGCTTGGTCGAGGACGAAGCTTCCCAATTGCGGAGAAGACTGTCGAGACAGCCATCCAGGGCGCCCTCGCGCCGGCCTTCTGTCGACAACATTGCCGAAAGCAAGAAGAGCGCCCCCTCGCTCAAGAGCCACAAGAGCCTGTCATCGCTCTCAGCTGCTCCTGTTCCTGCCACGCTCGAGGTTCCAAAACTTCCTACCCCTCCACAAACCATGCAGAGATCCAACTCTTCATCCGAGGCAACCTGGGCACCTCCCCCGCTATTTCAAGCGTACCCCCAGGCAGTCAAGCACACCACACTTCCACTACCAGAATCGTCAAGCGAGACTTCGGCCAAGAAGAAGACACCATCTCCACCCGGAACGGCGCAAGACAGGCCTAAAAGCAGACCGGGCACAAGTCGCTTCAGCCGACCCAAATCGCGCAAAGATGAAAAGGAACGAGATGCCACCGTGGGACAGTCCTTTGAAGCATTTCAGAGTGGGTCTGCATCGACTAAGATATACGTTTTGGTCACAACGGGATACCTGCTGCAATATGCAGGCGACGGATCATTCGACCGCCTGCCAGAGAAGGTGCTGCAACTGACGGCCAAGTCGGCTGCTTTTGCCTCAGACCTCATACCCGGGAAGCATTGGGTTCTGCAAGTCGTGCAGTCCTCTGCCAATGACCCATTCCGCTCCGCGACATCCTCCAAATCGTTCTTCTCCAAGTTCTCCATGCCTGTTCTCAAGCGCAGAGAGGTCTCAGGCATGCTCATGCTGTTCGAGACGCCAGAAGACATGGACTCGTGGATGGTTGTCATCCGTAAGGAAATCGAACGCATCAACGGTGGACGTTCTCTACGCCTTCAAACTGCGACTCGTCGCCTAACCGACGAGTCGACGGACCAGTCAGCCCAGAATCCTTTGAGCCATCGCTTCGTTGCCCTGTCAAGAAGCCCTAGTGTCACCCGCGGTCCTCCGTCACCTCTCAGTCCAATTTCACCCACGGTCGTCGACTCGGAGCGGACGAGCGGCGCCACTCATGCCAGTGCCTTCTCCGACATCACCGAATGGTCTGCCCGAGACTCACATATGCCACACAAGCTCTCTTCGTATCTCGCAGATCAACGGTCGAGAGACCGCGTTCTGGAGATCCCTGAGCCTACCCAACAGATGCCTGAGACTGCAGACATCCCTCTTTCGCCGAGCTCATCTAATGACGACGCCGACTTCGAGTATCTCTTCCCTCCGACACCCGGTTCAAATCGCCAATCTACCTTCCAGCCCCTATCGGACTCCCAGCCGTCATCTCCCGTCACATACACCAACGCTGCCCATTACTCACTCAGCCGCCAGGGATCTCTGAAATTTCCCACACCGCCCACGCATGCACCTGCCAATGGACAAGGAGAACGTCGCGTATCAACCTACAATTTACTGCCAGCAAGCTCGCAACGCCTGTCCCGGCAGCAAAGCATGCCTGCCCTGGCTCGGCAAAGCTCCTATCCAGCACCCACCGCTTCTACGACATCGGACTCGACTCGAGCCAGTCTGCGCATGAAGGGATCACAGCCACTTGCGATGGAGTCTATATCCGAGTCGACGTCATTCTTCAACGCGCGTGCTTCCGGCGCACTCCCATCACCACCACTCGCATCCCCAACGAGCACATCGTCTCTCTCCAGGGCATCCTCAACATACATGGGCAACAACAGCGGGATGCAGGGCAACTATCCTGCACGCATGTCTCTGCGCGCCCCAATTTCGGCGGAAAGCTTGCAACAGAGCGCGCAAGCCGCTCGTCAGAATATCGAATCTGCGGACGTTGTTGCTCGCCGCATCTCGGCACGCATGTCCATGCTGCACCAGGTTGGGTCCCATGACCCACAGAACAGCGGCGCGAGAGGTGTTCCACCCAGCAAGAGCACGTACACACGTGGTACGCACACGTCGAGCCACAATGCATTTGCTCTGACATCGCTTCCAGAAGGCGATGCGGCACGGCAGTTCTCGCGCATGCCAGCGACGACGCAATCTGCACCCTCGTTGCACAGCCAGCAAGCGTCAGGGGCCGAGCAGCCAGGATCTGCAACTGGCAGCGCCAACTCGTCGGGCAATAGCTCCCGCCGGACATCGTTCCGCAACAGTGGCATGCTTCTGCCACTGCAGACTTCCATCATTACCACATCCTCCCCGAATGCGAGCGGACACTCATCGTGGAGCGCCAGTCAACGGACGAGCATGAGATTGAGCCTGACGCCTCACTCGAATCGACAGTCTGTGTTTCAGAGCACGCAGGGAGCCGCATTGACGCCATCTTCTAACGCGGAATCGAAGACAATGCAAGCAGATGCTCGCCAACCCACGTCACCAACAACCATAATCGGCCAGGCTACCCGGTCCCCTGGCAGGCCCATGTCAATTCAGGTATCATCGGACCGCGCCCCATTTCTGTCGATGAACCGCTCGCCACGAGCATCGGCTCTCGCCAGCAGTCCCGGACCTTCGCCCCTGGAGATGAACTCTGCGCCAGGGAGCATGCAAAGCTCGATGGGCAACAAACGGGAATCTACCTTGGTACCGATTGTGCGGCCACCGTCACTTGCCAACCACAGGCTACGAGGGTCGCTGCAAAAGGTCAGCGACGTCGGTCTGCCACCGCAACAACCTCCACCGAATGTTCCGCTACCCATGTTGCCCCAGGCACCCGTTCAACGAGCGTGAAGCTGCGCCACCCCGAACATTGGACGAAGAAACGTGTTCATGCTTGTACGATAGACGAGTCAGATACGGGGGATATAGAAGAGGACGTTTACACTGTAACATATACCATACATGCTGAGCATGTTTTTGAAGACTGAATAGAGTAAATCGTCTGCCAAATCTACAAGTAAGCTTAAAGCGAGGGTAATGCACTGTGGCGAACTATAAGCAGGTGGGCTGGGTGTCGGCATCGCTGACAGAAGCTTGCAGAACTCCAGGGCAAGCCGCCGCGACCGCCCTCCGCATTACCCAAGTGTTTGACTGGGTTTCAAGCTGCTCCGAGGACTGTACGGTCTGAAATGCAACTTCCATTTTCTCCTGCATCCTCGAAAACCTTTGCGCCGCGAGCAGCTTGTCGGTTGCCCAGGACTCTTCCGTGGTAGCATCACGTTAGACATCCGCCACCATCTGCGTCATCCCACCCATCTCCATATCACTCGTCCCGACTCTCCACTCCACCTTTGCGTTGATCCTCGAAGGACCCAGATGCCATGTTTCAGACCTTCACAGGCAACTCCCGCCGCCCTCGCCAAGTGAACCTATCTTCCCGCAATCCAAACCCCTTCGCGAAGCCGGATCCCTGGGCAAAGGCAGTCCCCGGTCAAGGCGGCCAGAATGCTGTGGCCAAAGCACAATCCGACCGGCTCGCCCGAGCACAAGACCGAGAACGCGTGCAAGCTGCGACGCGCATACAGAGAACCTACCGGGGCCATGCCAGCCGCAGACAGTTCAAGGAAGCGCAGCGGAGACAGTGGGATGAGGCTGAGGGTATAGATGCGGAGGCTATGAGCATCGATCAAGACGCCGAGTACACCGCATACCAGAGCGAGGAAGAAGCATACGAGCAGCTGGGTCTATTGCTGCGCTTCGTCGCGCTGACCAAGTCGGATGATCTTGCCCGAGTTTGGCGCTTCTACCAGCGGCTGCAACACACTTCAGGCTCACACGGTATCTCTTGCACAGGAGGGCCGTGGCCAAAGGCATATCTGAAACTACAGGATCGTTGTCTAGACGCTCTGGAGCGAGTCAAGGCTTCTGAGGAGAGGGATGTGCTTCTCAGTCTCCTGAAGTACCTCGCACGGCGAACACCGTTCAAGACACCTACGCAGGCCTCGCACTTCTACAGCGCCGTCGCCATCGCGTTGGAGCATGGTGTCGCTGATCTCGACTTGATTTTCGCACCCTTGCAATCGATTTCTGCGTCTACGTTAGTGGCATACCAAGGTTTTCTTACGCTTCTGCAGTTGCCCAATCTCGAACATGTGCTGGAAAAGGTCACTTCATTGGACCAACTGGCAGATCGTGTCAACTGCAAATTGATAGGTAGTGCACTAGCTCATTCGCTGAGGGCCGATCTCTTCCTCGAACTGAAGAAGGAGGCTTCACAACAGCCGCCGGTGACAGAGAAGTGGATGTGGCTGCTCGCGCACGTCATATATTTCTATCGACAAGCCCATAATTTCAAGAGCCCGGAGAAGTACGCCTCGGACGATGACTTTGTCTTTGACGTGGCCACCATTCTTTCGGCAATGGTTGACCACATTGAAGTAGAATCGCGCACCGTCGAGCTCGACGCAGACCCACACTCAACTGGTGCTCTGCAAAACAGTAAACTCGTACCTCTGTTTGTGCGCGACCAGATCTTGTCCCTTGTCAATCAAGCTAGCATCGGAGGACTTTTAACACAAATCCGGCCAAGTCATGAGTCGGATACCCTTGAACAAAGCTCAGGAAACACCCGCACAAGGATATTGGCCAGTTACATTTTGACCCTCTTTCGACTTTTCCCTCGGCGAGGTGACGAGATTAGAATGTGGCTCTACATGGGATCCTCATCGGCGCGGTCCGACTCTGAACACGGCGTCATACCCGTCATCAGCCTGTTCTGGCAGTCTGCTCGAAGGACAGCGATCTATCAAGATATAACAAGAGAGCCAAGGGCGGCCATAGATTTGTTAAAGCCTGATGCACCAGTCTCGCGAACAGCCAGGCCTGGCGCAGTCCCATCACAGAGGCAAGCTGAAATTGATGACCAATGGCGAGTGATACTAATGTTCATTGAATTGTACACTTTTGTCTTGAAAGTCATGGACGACGAAGAATTCTTTGCGGGTGGCAAGACCTCTGAAGGGTCTGGCCGACAGAACAGCCTACGCTTAACCGATATTCGAGAGATGATTACCTTTTTAAAACACCTTGGCTTCACCATGTACTATAATGCTGCCGACATTGTTGCGTCGCATGAGGAAGATGAGCGAAAAGATATTCGCTCATTCTTTGAAACATCTGGTCAAGCTTCCGCGACTAGCAATGCATTGCAGAAGACGCAGGCTAATCACGTTGCGGGCATCCAAGGCATGAGCTTGGACTACTTCAAAGGACTAGTAACGGGACTCTTGCGCGCCATCTACCAGCGCGACTCACGGCGACCGTTTTTGCCAAAAGACCATTGGCTTATGATATCACGATTTGACATGACCAACTTCATTGATGCTGTTGTAGAGGAAGAAGAGCGCAGGCTCAAGATACAAGAGGAGGACGATGAGGATGACGTGCAGAGCGATCACGAGGAAGAGGCCACTGCTTACTCGTCTGGACTTGTGGGCACTGGACATGCGCGCAATCTGCAGCGGCATGAGCGCCACCAACGGCAAGCACGAAAAGCTTCTCGGAAGCGATATCTCCAAGCTGTTGCTCCTAGATTGGAAATCCTTCAGAATATGCCGTTCCTGATTCCATTCACCACTAGAGTCCAGATATTCCGTCGCTTCGTTTACCTCGATCAGCTGAAGAGGCGAAATGGACATGCAGATCCAGAGCTTTGGAGGTTGTCGCAGGTAGGAGGCTTAGGTGGCATGATGGCTCCAAACAATCCGCTGCAACGCCATCACGCTAAGATTCGCCGCGAGCACGAATTTGAAGACGCTTTTGAACAGTTCTATGAGCTCGGAACTGCCCTGAAGGAACCAATTCAAATCACCTTTGTCGACCAATTTGACACCCCAGAGGCTGGTATTGATGGCGGCGGCGTCACCAAAGAATTTCTCACCAGCGTCACCAATCAAGCATTTGCACCTACGGACGGCGTTCAGCTCTTCTCTGAGAACGATCAGCATCTCCTCTACCCCAATCCGGCGGCGGTTGAGGAGCAACGGGAGCTTTTACGAGAAGCAGGTCTGGCTGATTCAGATCCGGAAGCACGTGCTCAAGTCACCGACCTCTTGCAACGCTACGAGTTCCTTGGTCGGATCATCGGCAAGTGCCTGTACGAAGGCATTCTGGTCGACATCCGGTTTGCTGGTTTCTTCCTTCTCAAATGGGCGCTCACAGGCGGATCAGGCGCTGCCGCCCGCGAGTCGGGCTACCGAGCAAACCTGAACGACCTGCGGGACCTCGACGAGGGCCTCTACCAAGGCCTTCTGCAGCTGAAGAACTACCCGGGAGACGTAGAAGACTTCTCGCTCAACTTCACCATCACCGACACCCTGACCCTCCCCGCGTTCCCCTCATACTCCGCTCTGTCCTCCTCGCGCATCGAGAAGCGCCGCAAGGAGAAGAACATCACGCGTGACCTCACGCCCAGCGGCTCCAACATGCCAGTCACCAACACGAACCGCCTCTTCTACATCTCGTGCGTCGCGCGCCACCGCCTCTCCGCACAGCCCTTCCCGCAGACAACCGCCTTCCTGCGCGGCCTCGCCGCACTCGTGCAGCCCTCGTGGCTCAGCATGTTCAACCAGGCGGAGCTGCAGACGCTCGTCTCGGGCGGCGCCGCTCCCATCGACGTCGCCGACCTGCGCCGCCACACCATCTACGGCGGCGTCTACGTCGTCGGCGACGACGGCCGCGAGCACCCCTCGGTCGCGCTCTTCTGGCAGGTCATGGAGGCGCTCGACGACGCCGACCGCCGCCGCGTGCTCAAGTTCGTGACGAGCACGCCGCGCGCCCCGTTGCTGGGGTTCGGGAGTCTGATGCCGCGGTTCAGCATTCGCGATAGCGGCGAGGATGAGAGTCGCTTGCCGAGCACGAGTACGTGTGTTAATTTGCTGAAGCTGCCACGGTATCGGAGTGTAGAGGGGTGTCGGGAGAAGCTGTTGCTGGCTGTGAGGAGCGGCGCGGGGTTCGATCTTTCGTAGGTTGGGCGGAGGATTGTGTGACACAGTAGACGTATGTAGATTGGGCAAAGGGGGCACACTAGTACTTTCATGTAGCCTGTCTTGTGTGCATATGTACAGCCACTCATCCACATTAATCCAAACCCAACGCCGTCGTAAGCCATCATGCCACCCCCGTCCCCGCGCACCTAATAATCAAACCGATCCGGCAGCGCAATCGGCGCAACCAGGCTCCACCCATAGATCCCATAACACACCCACGCCGAGACAATCTTGACCCAGCTGGCCCAGTACGTGCGGCCGACAGCGACAAAGTCGGCGTCCTTGTTGACCGCATCCAGGTTCTGCGTCAGTAGCGTCGCGACCCACATGGTGCTCAGCAAGAAGATGATGTGGAAGAGCGAGTAGTTGTACTGCGTGGCGGTGCGCTCATCGTCGCGCGGGTTCTTGCGCGACGGCGCATCCTCGTCGTCCGAGTCGTCGTCGGACTCGTCGAGCGCCGAGGCGGGCAGCGCGCCCGACTCCACGGCTGCGCGCAGGGCCTCGGCGCGCATCTCGCGGCGCGAGCCGGGCTGCGTCGAGTGCACGGCAGTACCCAGCTCGGCCTCGTCGGCGGGTAGCTGGATGCCGCGGGCGGGACCGCCGAGGGCCAGGCCGTAGGTGGCGGCGCGCGTGGTGGTGTAGGCCATGGTGAGGAACGTGACGAGGGCGCCGATGACGACGGTTGCGGTGCGGGTGCCGGAGGCGCGGACGAGGGGGTTGCACTTCTGGTCGTCGGGCTCCATGCCGACTGCGGACAGGGTGAGGTAGGTGCAGTAGATCGCGACGGTTGCTGACTGGGCTAGGCCGGCGCGGGAGTTTGACTCTTGGATGGCGGGGTGGATGCTCAGGCCGGAGATGCCGATGAGTAGAAGCAGGTTGACGGTGATGGCTGCCTGGTTCATGGAGCAGCTTGAGCCGGCGAAGAAATAGTACATGACTATTGTCATGGCAAGAGATGCAAGGTACATGGTGACAGTGCTTCCGACCAAGAGATACTGCCACATCCTGCTGGGTGTTCCAGTGGCGTCGTCTTCGATCTTGGCCAGACAGTACTCCACCCAATTGTGGGCTAGGTCGACGAGGAGGACAAGACCAAGAAGTAGGAACAGAATCGCGCCAAATAGAGCGACATAGTTGCCCCAGGTGATGAAGAAGGGGTCTGGGATGAAGAATGTTGCAACCACTAGGCCAACCCAGGCGATGATCTTTGGTCCCCAGAAGCCGTTCTGGATGGGGGCTCGCGGGTTCCTTGAGCTGCGCACACCAAGCAAGATGATAGCCATGAGCGCATGGAACATGCCCAGCGCAAAGTTCATGCGATGGACAGCGACCCAGCCGTAGCATGCCTTGCCGTTGCAGGTGATGTCAACGTAGTCCAGAGCCAGGTGTTGGAGCTTCTTCATTGCCCAGTCGGTGAGCATGAGCCAGGAGACGAGCGAGTTGACGAGGAGGATAAGCGCATAGGCGATACGTGTCGCCATACTGTTCTGGCATTTCCCACATGCAGAGCAGACTGCCGAGCAGGTCGCCGCTCCGCAGCAGCTGGCGGCAAATGTTGCTAGCTGAATCATGGTCAGTCGGTCTTTGCGAGCAGTATTCGAGCAGGTTAGTGGTGTGACTTACAGTGCCGATACTAGGTACCGCCAGTAGCGGTATCGACAATAGAGCGCCCATGATTGTTGTGCTGTATGGTGGACATCGGCGGGCGAGGCAGCAGAGACAAGGTCGGCTTGAGGCGCATACGCAAACGGCTTGGCGAGAGGCCGTGCCAAGACGCCTACCGCCTGCACAAGTTACATTGTGCGCACTATAGGATCTACTCCATAGCCGAATCCCCAGTCTGATCCTTCCGCCACCAAGTCCAGTTCTAGATGCTCACTAAAGGAAATCTTAATCAATGAAAAGTCGTGCAATAGTCGCAGACGTCTATTGGATCCTAACATTGTTTGAATGTCATCTGGACGCTGATTCTTCACAGCATGCGAAGCGATTGCAAGTTCATTGCAGCAAGCAGCAAGCTAGGACCAGCTCAAGAATCGTCAGGCATGTACGTGCTACTATGCAGAGCCACGCAATAAATTGTACGACGCAGAATCGGGTCCGTGGAGCAGTGAAGGAATGAAAGCTTGTTTCAACAACTCGCACGAGCAGCTGTGGTTAGAAAAGGAATAATAAAAAGCACAACTCCATTGTTGTTTTGAGTCTTTTACTTGAGCGCTTTTCACCAGCTGCTCTGCTAAGTAAATTTGTTTTCGCCAAACGCCAATTCGATAGCCCCATTCCCGCAGATGTCGCGCCAGCTCTGGCGCTTCCCAGAGTCTCAAACCCTCTGTGGTGTCGCCAGTATGTCCACACACTAATTCCAACCGCATTTAGCGCAGCTATTGTCGCTATTGCTGAAGAAGCAGTTGTGTTCGTCACCCGGGCATGCAGAGTCGTCGCAGCAAATTCTGCGTCCGCTGTTAGAGGTTTCGCACCAACCAGGGCTCTGCATGGCTCATGTCAGTTCTTTCCCTCATGATTATCGCGATTTTTTTTTGAGTCTTGGTGCATACATATCCGTCACAGCCGTCGCACACTGAGCATCCTCCTCCAACAAGGTCCGCTGATGCTAGTGCGGCGAAGAACACACCCAGAGTGGCGATAAGGGTAGTAACACGCATGTTGAAGAGTTGAAAGGGAGATTGGAAGGATGCTTTGAAGTATTGTCTGGTGCTTCTGTAGTTTATTTCCTTACAAAATAGAATCTACGAGGATATATATACTTGAAAACAGAGCTCTCGATTGAAACCCTGTGGCTTCTTCCAGGGTTACTTCATAGTCTACCACGAAGATGCTTCTCAATGGGCCTGCAACTTTTCACTTGCAACACCGTATTCTACGTGGAAGCATAACGTCGACGAATCCAAGTAGAAGACACGACCACGTGTTCTAATCTGGCTCACAGTTACAAGGCTTATATAGGATAAGACCTCGTATTCACATCTCCCGCTGCCCGAATGTGGCGGTAAGGAGAGTCTGGTACATCTGCTTAGCCGAGTCTTCTTATCAACCAGCGTGATAATCACGAGAAAGAATGATGATCATTTAGATGCTAAGGGCTGACTTGTCTAGCCAGTCTTATGGCAGTTGGATACGTCCTTTGGCTTGAGCTCAATACGAGCGCCACAGACAAAGGTCAGTTCCGTTCCTCGTTAGGGACCTCTTGAGCAGTAGCATTTGACCGTTGTGTTAACTTATAAGACAACGTTCTGCCACATCATGCATCTTTATGAGTAGGCTGTCTTCCGCTCCTCTTTTATCTCTGCTTTACTTCACTACGGGTAGGTCAAAATGTGTTTCAAGGGAGATAGACTAGCTCATGTAGACAAGAGGGTCTGAAAGGAGCCAGGACTAGCTTCGGGAGAGGCGTTGGAAATACGAGCTTTTGCGAAGCAGATTGAAAAATGCCATCTCTCTCCCCTCGTTGTGATCAAGGCCGACAAACTAACACCATTCACTCCAGCTGATGGGGTGTGTGCCGAGTAGTAACACCACGTAAAGCTGGCGTGTGACATTGGCGTTGGGCCGACGAACTCGCCGATCAGATTAGCGCACAGGTCAGTAGTGTTCGAGATTACTCTGACATTAGTCAAGACGAGTCAAATACTATATTGGATGTGTAAAGAGGTGTGTTGCAGTGAATGTAACATGTATCGCTTCAGACAAAATGACAACAAATAGTCCCAGTAACCAAGACATGATATCTACAAGTGCGCCAGAACTAAACCCCAGACTCCCGCATCAAGCACTTGAAAGCCACATGGCTACTCATGCCCGACCCGCTGCACTCCTACCCATCATGAAAGCCACACTCAGGTGTAGAACCAATACTCAGCGGCATAGTCGACCGTAAAGCTTTTCTTCTGTCCTCTGCATGTCTCTGGCGCCGTGCCACCCACCGTATTCACGCGATAAACTTGAGATAGTCCTCTGGTCTTGCCATTCTTCTTGTCCTCCAGCAGCAACCAGGGGACTGCAGGCGCTCCGTTCCGCCCCGGGCAGGCCTTGTCGGGTGCATCTGCGCTGGCCTTTTTGGCGGCCGAGAGGAATAGACCGCCGCGGTGCTCCACGCTCCTGGTGCCGGTTGTGAGGTCGAAAGTGGGCGTGCCCTCGGCATCAAAGTAATGTACACCGATCTTCCTCTGGCCGTAGTTGGTGTTGGCGTGGTTTGCGTTGCAGGTGAGGTACTCGGCTTCCCAGTCGCCAAAGATCGGTATTGAGACAAGTGCAGTCACGTCGTACAGCTGTGCCACAGCGCCGACGGATTTGGGGGCCTCGGTCTCGGCGCCGCAGGTGTAGTTTTGGGTCCCGAGGCCGAGAGCGACGATGCGTAGGTCTTTCTTGGGTGGGGGTGGCAGGGTGGACTTTGGAAGATTGGGCGGCGCAGGCGACTGGCATGCTGGCAGAGCGGCCACAGCCACGGCGAAGGCCAAAAGCTTGAGCATAGAGTTCATAGTGAAGTGTTTAAGAGTCTGAGGTGGGCTGCGGCGAGGTTGAAATGTCGATGGTTGCCTCTTGCATGCGGACAGAGCGCTTATTATATGTCTCTTGGGTTGCTTTTGGTGGCGTCTGTCGAAGGATCATGCGGCCAAGCAAGGCACCATTGCAGGATCATTATTTTCTGCATCATTTCCTCCAGCGTTTGTGCTGCTATGAGTGATCAGGTTGGTGGCGAGGCATGTAGGCCGTCTGTCGAGCCGACCACCGCGGCGAAGCAAGGCGAATTTCTTGGGCCACACTGATGATGGCTGTACCCGGTCTCAAAAGCGGCTCGAGAGCCAGACTCTCGCGCCATGATGATCCAGGTCACACGGCGTAGCACAAAGGATCAAGCGGAACCAAGTGTGTCGAGCCCTAGGGTTGGGTGAAACACGGCTGTGTTCGGCCCCTCAGGCTGCAAGAAAGCCCGCCATGAGCGCCTACTCGGGTCAAAAGGGAAAAGCGACAGATTCATTGGTCTACAGAAGCGCGAATTCCAGGGCTGTGCGGTGTTTGTTGTGCCATGCAACTGGCAGGATCGACCTCGTGGGCGCTTAGCCATGGGGCGCAGCCGGCTTGACCCCATCTCCAGTTTCATCCTGCCCCGTCAAAAACTTTAGAGAAATCCAGCGCAGATAGGCGTCCTTTTGCAGGATATCAAGTGAGCCAATCATACTGGATGCTCATGGTGCTCCGTCTCGCATCTCAACGTGAAATCCTATGGCGGGAGATGCGACCTTGGATTAATGGCAAATACACGGACTTTGGAAAGCTGGACCTCTTCTCTCATAATCTTATAGGACACGTCAGAAGGACACTTCAAATCAATGCCCACGTGCTCTAAATGCGCAAAAATGCATTCACTACACCTCATCTGATCAGATTTTCATCTTAAGGAAGATGTGTCACCGATCAGCCTTAGGGTTGTTCCGTCGACCATTTCCATTACCGGATGCTTATTCATATCACCCGTTCTATCGACCAGCCAGGCATGCGATGCCTTATTACTTGCACCAAACAGCTCGCTCCGGACGCAGTGCTTCAAATGATAACCCAACCTCGCTGGTTGAGCAGAAAAGCTGGACAAAAAATACACTACTAGTCGGTGAATCCGGCCGTCAGTATCGTATCAAGCATGTCCTCCACGAGCGAGTTCCATCGCGCCCCGTCTGCTTAGCAGCGTAAGCAATTCAAGAACCAAATTGGTGCACTTTTGCGGACTACTGACTTGCATGCTGCCAGTTCCGAAGGAGATCTTTTCATAACCAAAGAGGTTAATCAAGGCGATTACGCATACCTCAGGAGTATGCAGCACGATCTCGGCAACAACCCCTATTTGCGTCTCCTCCATGACGCAGTCCCAGCACAAGGCCTCTTCATTTATCGATACCTCACCAACGACCTATTGAGTCTGGGCCGAGAAGATCTCTTGACCACCAGGGCCTCGAAGAGGATCCTTAGAGACTCTCTCCGTGGACTTGCAGCACTGCACGATCAAGACATTGTCCATGCTGGTGCGTCATTGGGACCCTACACCATCTGCGGATCCAATGAAACTGACGTATACCCAGATATCAAGGCCAACAATATTCTGGTCGAATATCACCAGCATGAAGGCGCAATCGTCCTTGAACAAGTTCGACTATCTGATCTGGAGGATGCAGCCCGCGTACCGCCTGGGAGCAATATCATGGGTAGCCAGGTTGGGAATCAATGGTGGCGAAGTCCAGAAGCGCATGCCCAAGGACGCGTGAATAAGCCTTCCGACATGTTCTCTTTTGGCGTCGTGGTAAGTCTACCTCTGGCAAAGTTTAGAGGCGATCAATGCTAAGCTCTCAGTGTATATTCACCGTGCTCAAGCGAGTTATATTTTTTGTCGACGAAGGAGAGCTAGGGGAGGGCGAGAAGATCCTAGCTCATGTACTGGAGCGTCAGATGTCCTTCTTCGCCGACCAAGAGGGATTGGACGGTCTTTTGACTTATCTAGGTGACAGCCCCTGGTGTGACGTGCTGCGCATCATTCGGGATGGATTTAACGAGGACAACCCTCGAAAGCCATTTTCGTTGTGGACGAATGTCGATCAGGATTTCAAAGATCTGGTTGTGAAGCTGATGAATTTTGATCCTATGAAAAGGCTGACAGTCCATGAGGCTTTGGCGCATCCATATTTCAAAGACTGTTCAGACTCTTGAAGAAGTATCAAAACGGTCGGGGACAAAGGCTTGCCGCACACAACATCCTCATAGTTCATTTCAGAGCTTCTCACTGAGACCTTCATTATTGTACTGCTACCCATGAGAATATGCACTTCTTGATCAAGTCTTTAAATTATTGCCAGGGACTTGCATGTATGAAGCGCGTCTTGCTCGGTCACTCCAATTGGGTGTGGACCCCTCCCGCGATTGCCCCGAGTCCTCGGTCTTAGCTAAGTTTCCGACAACGGATAAACAACCCCGAGCGACGTACAGCATTAGTGGATTGCTGTTCTTGTTTCTTGGTCCATGCTACTTCCCTGACATGCCCTCTACACTTGTCTGTGAAGTGCGACATCGCCGATAATGGTAGACAGATCAGCGCGGGCTGCCCGCATCGCTTCCGTCGCTGCGTCGACCAGCATTGCGCTGGCATGTGGGACGAATGTATGGCCATGCACCCATTGGATCTTCTTGACAAGACAGCTGACCTTTGACAGTATGCATACTCTGCTTGGGGACCTGACTTTGCCGAGCGCATGGAGCTGTCAGCCACGCAGAGTAATGTCATTGTGAGCCAATCCTTCGTACAATTCGAAACCTACACTGACCGGAGTCGAGGGCCTTGCGGGCAATATGGGCATGTATGCTATGGGCATACCCGCCGGAATACTGGTAGACAATAGAGGACCGCGCTGGGGTGTCCTCGTGGGAGCTGTCTCTTTAGCATGTGGATACTTTCCAATCTACAAAGGTATGCGCGTCCTTCGCTAGCATTCAATGCAGGATGTCTAACCTCTCTAGCCTACACTGCGGGTCCTGGATCCGTACAACTGAGCTTGATTAGCTTCTGCTCCTTTTTGACTGGCATGGGCAGCTGTACTGCATTCTCTGCTGCTATCAAGACCTGTGAGTGTTCATCTACTGCGCCCTGCAACTCCAGACTAATCGTCCAACAGCCACCTTCAATTGGCCGAACCACCGAGGAACAGCTACTGCGTTTCCCTTGTCAGGATTTGGTCTCAGTGCCTTCTTCTTCGCGGCACTTGCGAATGTGACCTTCTCAAACAATACTGGCGACTTTCTACTCCTGCTGGCTGCTGGAACGCTCTGCCTCAACGCCGCATCCTTCTTCTTCATCCGCCTGATCCCCTCATCCAAATACTCTTCCATCCCCTCGGATGATGATGCGGAGCCGAATAGACTCCACCTCACCAAATCACACGATTCTGAGCCATCTCAGCAACGAGGTGAGTTTGATCACGACTCGCAAGCCCCCAACACATCCCAGCCCCCAGGCCGTACAGATGGTAATGGACAATATGGCGGAATATCGTCATTGGAATCCGGAACCTTTGAACAGCATCGTCACAGCCAGGAAGAAAGTGACCATGAGGATGATGCTCACCACAAGCCACCAACTTTAGATATCACTGGCTTGGCCCTCCTGAAACACATCGAGTTCTGGCAGCTTTTTGCCATGATGGGACTTTTGGCTGGCGTTGGTTTGATGACAATCAAGTGAGTCCGTTACTGTCTGAGTACATGTCTCGGTAATACTGACTTGACTGCAGTAACATTGGGAATGATGCCAAAGCCCTCTGGCATCGCAAAGATCCGGAAGCACCTCCAAGTTTCATCACTGGCCGAGAGCAGATGCACACGTCCATTCTGTCAATTGGCAGTTTCTTAGGTCGCTTCGCTAGTGGTGTCGGCTCAGACTTCATCGTTAAGCGCCTACGAGCTTCACGGTTTTGGTGTCTCGTTATCTCTGCAAGCGTCTTCACCCTAGCTCAACTTTTGGCGCTCAGCATTTCCAACCCGAACTACTTATTTCTGGTATCATCTCTTACCGGAGTGGGTTATGGCGCTCTCTTTGGTTGCTTTCCCGCTCTCACCGCCGATGCGTTTGGTGTGACCGGCATGTCGCTCAATTGGGGCTTCATGATCTGTGCGCCTGTCATCACCGGCAACATCTATAATCTGGCTTATGGAAGGATTTACGATTCACATACCCCGACGAATGATCGGGGCACCAAAGGACATTGTCCGGACGGATTGGGTTGCTACAGGAGCGCCTATTTCCTTACGCTTGCGAGCAGCGTTGTCGGGGTCTTGACCAGCCTTTGGTGCATTCGGTATGAGCGAACGAAGATTCTGGCTCATCGGCGTAGTAGGGACGCATAGGAATATATAACATAGAATACTGTCACAGCCCCTAGTCCGCTCCGTATGGTCTCATGCAAGATATGGCTCGTTATGATTATGACATATCTGATCAGTCTTCCGACTGCGAAGCAGCGTCTTTGCCCTCCTGTTGTCGATCCAAAGCTTGAGGCTCTGCGTGTCCACTTTCGTAGAGTAAGCGGCCAACTTCTTCACCAATGGCCAGACTGCTTGTCAATCCTGGACTCTCAATACCCATCAGGTTCACCCAACCGTGATACCCGTCTTCCTTCTTTATGTAGAAATCCACGAACCCCTTGCCGCCTGTCACGCTCCCTTGGCCACTCAGCTTCGGTCTGATGCCGCAGTAGTCCAAACCAACAGCTTCTCGCTCCAGCCCGGGCAGATACGCCGCAATGTCATCAAGTGCCTGAGCAAGTCCATTTCCTGACACAGACAGGTCGTCCGGCGAATCAACATACTCGACATCTGGCCCAAATCGTACGCGGCCGCCCATGTCAAGAGTCAAATGCGTCCCGAGGCCCCCATGACCCGGCACCGGTGCAGGATAGATGAGTGTCCCCACCTTTGGCGCGCTCGCTGAGTAGCTGTAGTAGTTCCCCTTTGCAAAGTATGCCTTGCGCCGTCGCTCCTCGGGCACAATCATGTTATGCACGTCGACAGCTCCCAGCCCCGCGCTATTGACCAACACTTCCGCTGTCACGCAGTCCGCCTCATCATCACTCGTCCACACGCGCCAACCCACCGATCCATCCGCAGCCCCTGTACCCCCCGAGCGCCCCAACGCCTCCACACGCACCACCGGCGACGCAAACGCCGTCGTACCACCCTGCTCCTCAAAGTCGCCCAGCAGCGCCTGCATATACGCATGACTATCCAGAATCCCCGTCGACGTGCTCTCCAGTGCCCCCGCCGCAGCCCGCACCGCCGGCTCGCGCGTCTCCACCTCCTCGGCTGTCAACCAGCGCGTCGGTGCCAACCACGCCCCCTCCTCATCCCGTCCAAGCACATCGCGCGCAAACCGGTGAACCTTCTCGACCTCGGCGGCCTGCTCGGGCGTCTGGCTGACAACCCACTTGCCGGTGCGGCGGTGGGGCACGCGCTTGCGCTCGCAGTACGCGTAGAGGCGACGCTTGCCCTCGATGCACAGGCGCGTCTTGAGCGAGGTCGCGCCGTAGTAGAGGCCGGCGTGGATGACCTCGGAGTTGCGCGAGGAGGTCTCGGTGCCGGGGTGGCGGTGGCGCTCGAGGAGGAGTGTGGTGGTACCCGGTTGGGCGGCGAGGCGGCGGGCGCAGGCGAGGCCGACGGCGCCGGCGCCGAGGACGATGTGGGTGAAGTCGGTGGCGCGGGAGGGGGCGGTGGTGGAGAAGAGGCGTGCTCGGGTGGTGTGGAAGGGGAGGTGGAGGAGGGGAGGGGAGATGGTTGGAGGCATGGTGTTGGATTTCGCGGGGTTAGATTGGTGAATATGAGGGGAGTGTGGGTGGGGCGGGGCCCGTGAGGGACATTGAGTGTTCTTTTAAACTCTCAATACTCGTTCACAGTCATACGATACAGCTTCAGAGTCAGAGACAGAGCACGTCCGATGTAGGTAGCTCAGTGCTGGGAGCATTGGGTGGAAAGATAGCGGATGCGTTCAGGGTCTACCGAGATCGCTGGCTCGGCAGATTGTCCCCCGAGAAAGGTATCACGCCGAGAGGATGCGCATTGAAGTCTTGCAATTTCAAGCTCTTCTCGGTTCATTGAAATGCTCCTGATCCGGGCGTTCGACTAGACGAATATGAAAAGCCTGATTCTACAAGGCTTCTCTTCAACTTTGACGGACTGAGTTGCATGAAGAGATTTCGCTGAAGCCCCTTATCATGACCACCAAAAAGAGACCTGAACATCCGAAGCCTAGAGCATTATGTTTCACACTGGCCAATGATGCGGTCACCGCATAATACCTCCATGTGCTTGACACGTAGTCCAAGCTTCTGGAACAGTCTTGATACTCTTCACTATTGGTCTGGCTGTTCTTGTTCCTGTCATCCACACCGCTCCAGTGCTTACGGTAACGGTGACTGTGATGGTTGAGGTAGCAAGTGCTACGGTTTTGGGAGGACCTGGAAGGAAACCGAGCCATGTTGTGGTTAACAGCGGGGTCGTCGTTCTGGTGGAGGTTGAGATTGCTGATGGTGTGTCAGCAAGTGCAAATGGAAAGAAAGATTGGCTGGTATCTTACAAGTGACTGTACTGGTCACTGTTGCGTCGTAAAATGTCGATGTCGACGTCACGAACAATGCGGGATCCGTTTCTGTATTCGTAACGGTAGCCACGTCTGGTGCTCGTTTCACGAGCTTGTTCATTGCACGTAGGCGCTTGCTGCGAGCGCCTAACCATTGAGTACGATTCGTTTCGCGGGCTACCAAACCAGCCACTAGACTTTGAGCCAAAGTACTTGCCACCTCGTTGTACTTTGAGTTTAGTGACTCTGTTGCCGTGATTGATGCGACTGGATCTGCCTCCAATGCTCTGGTCGGTAAGTGGCAGGCAGCTGTTGACCATGTCGTGGACGCCAGGATCGTAAATCTCCATTTGGTCATGGTTCTTGTATTCAAAGTCTTGACAGTAAAAACTGTTTTAGTAGTTGGCGCTGCCGTCACTGTAGGGCGATACGCTAATTTAGGTAGGGTGATGGTCAATATGGCTGGAGCTGTGACGATCGTGCGGGTTGTAAGAACGATTGTTGAGCTTGTCACCGGTGTGCTTGTAGAGCTGAATGTCACTGTTGGAGTGAAGGTTGTTGTATGCTGCATGCCGACACTAAGGACAAAATCACGCTCGAAAGCCACTGGAGGACATCCACCATTGTTACTCAGGGTGAGGATCGACCAGTCTCCATTGAACAACTGAAGCTTCTGGCAACCGCTAGCACAGTTAGTGCTCTGAACAAAATAACGATCAAATATTTGTTTACCAAGTGGACATCTGGTCAGTATTGCTCGGATTGGTGGTTGTGTTTGAGCACAACAACTCGTCTCCATTAGGGTCGACCAAAATGTTCTGCACAATATCATTTTGACAGCCTCAGCAATGTCAACATAAGCTCTTCCATATGGAAGAATATGCTTACCATCAAACTGAGATACAAAAGTGAATGGGGTAGAATCATTGATCTGAAAATATGATCCCCCATTTTGAAAATCCATCCCGTACGAATAACATGACATGCTTGTATCAGGGCAGTCAGGATAGGAAGGCCCATCAGATGACTGATCTCCGTTGTCATCTAGAGCCCGGACTAATCGACTGATCAACACCAAAACCAGTCCGTAGATGCCTTGTGGCACCATGGTAGCTGTCGAAAGACGAGAGCCTGTGACAGAGACTAAACCTCCAGGACGCGAGAACTCCACTCTTACCCTGGTGTGAAATCCCACAGCGATGATCTTGCGATTCGATACAGGCTGTTTTGCTTCCAATTGTTAGCCCTCAATGCAGGCTTGCTCAAAGCGTATTTCAAGCACTGCGCTGGGTACTTTCAGCCTTGAGCATGATGGCCGAGAGCCGAGTTGACGGCTCAGTGGCGTAAGAATTTCAAATATTGAATAACCCAAGATCAAGACGCGTTCAAAGTCCCGAAAAAATGGAATACATGCATCAGCAGCCAATATGCAGGGGTTCAGGCTCCAAAGCTGATTCGACTACATCCAGATTGGCGCAGCATCATTGCACGTACATTGAAATCATTGTAACCTGAGTTCACATGCTGACCAATCTGAAGTTAACAAGTTGCACATACGTATAGATTACGCGTCGTCAGACACTGATTCCGGCTTCGGAAAGATGACCGGGTCCCCACCGGGAGCCAACCTAGGTTCAGGATATCCGCAATATTTGCCCATGATGACTGCAGAAAAATATCTTCGTTGACTTTAGTACGGCTTGATGGAGTGCCGACTCCTTCTTCAGCCGGTCGAGGTGTGGATTTGGCGAAGATGGCTCGTCCGGATCGGGAGTCAAGCTTGCATCGCGCGACGTCGGCAATGCACAGCTCGTCTAAGAATAACCGCGGCCATTCTATCATCATATGTTGTTTTCTTTGTCTTTGAGAAGTATCGGAAATGGGTTTGCTCAAATGAAATCCCAGGTTGTGATTCTGACCGTGACAAATGTTGTCCGGCCAGCCGTCGCCTGACCGTGGCTTTGCATGACTCTGATTCAGCTTACATTCACTGGCGCTGTAAGCCAAATCTATCACTAAACCTGAATAGTGCATCTGCGCATTCAGGTTTTGGGTCCTAGTATCTACAGCCAATGTGGTGAAAGTGACCGGCATTCGCTCCTCTCGGCGCCGGCCTCAGAAACCTCATGCAGTTTGGCCTCAATTTCTTCTCATCATCTCTTTAGTCATGTTGCATCTCGAAACATCTACATTTGCTTTCATTAACTAGGATTAACATGGCTTCAACATACCCAGTATTTTGAAGACTTCCTTACCATCTGTTCACTAAATCGAGGACGGACAATATCAGAGACGTTGTTACTTTCTCCTCTATCAGCTTGTTTTTGATTTCATGAAACGAAGGTCAATACTCGTCACCATCACAATTATCAGGTCTGCGTGTCATCATGCGAGTTCTTCGAAGCATGTTTGCAGCATGTCTACTCATGATCTCTTACGTGGTGGCGACGTCATCTAGTTCTTCCAGCCTTGCTTCAGCACAGCTTGACTTTGGCAATGTCAGGCTCGATCATATTCTTTGGGGAGAGCATGACACACAGCTCCATTCAGCTGCAAAACGCGACGTTAGCACAAGCTCTACCAGAGTGGCTGATCCTGCCTGCTCCAACAGCCCCAGCACCAGATCTTGCTGGTCTCAAGGCTTCAATGTGGCCACTGACTTTGACGCTAAGTGGCCAACAACGGGAAAGACCGTCTCGGTGAGCGCATTTCTTATAAGAAGATAGGGGGAGTCTAGCTGAATGGTATCTAGTACGACTTCACAATCACAAACACAACTTGTGATCCCGATGGAAACGGTGTCAAACCATGCTTGTTAGTGAATGACCAATATCCTGGACCAACGATTACAGCGAGTATGCATCCAATAGGTTCACTGCCAAAAGCTAGTGATTAACACAGGAGCAGATTGGGGAGACAGAATCACTGTCACTATAAGGAACAAGATGCAAGATAATGGTACAAGCATTCATTGGCACGGCATTCGTCAATTGAAGTCCGTGACAATGGATGGCGTCAATGGCATTACAGAATGTTAGTGGTATCTCACAAGCCCCTTTAGTCCAAATTGACAAGACACAGGTCCGCTAGCTCCAGGACAGGCACAAACGTATTCCTTCTTGGCCACACAATTCGGTACAACGTGGTACCACTCGCATCACTCTGCTCAGTACGGTGATGGCATCTTCGGAGCGATTGTAATCAATGGGCCCTCTTCATCCAACTATGACTTTGACATGGGTCCAACTTTACTGAACGAGCTTTACTACCAACCTGCTTTTCAAGTGTCAGCTCTTACGAATGCTAAAGCCCAAATGGGCCAACCTGGCCCGGCATCAGATGGCATCTTGATCGCGGGCAAAGGCAAGAATGCAGCAAATACGAGCGGCTCTTACACTCAATACAACATGACCAAGGGCAAGAAATACCTGTTCCGCCTGATCAATGCATCCATGGATTCTGCCTTGCGAGTGTCCATTGACAATCACACAATGCAGGTTATCACTGCCGACTTTGTGCCCGTCAAGCCAGTCGTCGTTGATTCCGTCATGCTCGCAATTGGTCAACGATATCATGTTCTCGTGTCGGCAAATCAGGCAGTCGGCTCTTACTGGATGCGCGCAGTAGTGGAGTCAGCGTGCGCCTCTGCCTGCAAAGTCACGGGGGGACTTGCGGTAGTGAGCTACGGCGGCGCACCTCCTGGCAATCCAAACAGTTCTACCACCGCTATTGATCGGGGTTGCAACTCACCTGACCCACTCACGCCTTGGGTTCCAAACACTGTTGGGAACAGTACAGCTTTCATCAACCAAGCCAAACAACTCGATGTCAATCTTTACCTGCCAGGAACTACAACCAATAATGCCAACATCGTTGTTTGGGGCGTCAACATGTCTGCCATTGATGTACAATGGGAGATTCCTACGCTCAATTACGTCGCCACCGGTAACATGAGCTATCCGCAAACTGAAAACCTTATTGAGATTCCAAAACAAGGTATCTGGACGTACTGGATTATCCAAGAGGTACAAGGGGGTATCATATCGATTCCACACCCAATCCACCTCCACGGTCATGACTTCTATATTCTGGGGACAGGTACTGGAAAGTTCGACATAGACAAGGATCCTGCGAATCTCACATATTCCAATCCAACGCGGAGAGACACGGCAACTCTACCAGCTGCCGGATGGCTGGTGATTGCTTTTCCGACGGACAACCCAGGTGCATGGCTAATGCACTGCCATATTGCTTGGCATATCGCTGAAGGGTTGGGAGTTCAGTTCCTAGAATCAAAGTCACTGATTGCTGGAGGAAGCCCGCAGAGCCCTGGTCCGGCGTGGAATAACCAGTGCTCGGCATGGAATAGATATTACAGCACATCATATTGGAAGAAGGATGATTCGGGATTGTGAGGGAAGAAGACCAGCGGTATGATTTTGGCTGTGGTGTTTGAGTGCTACAAATGCAATTGACATTGTTCTATCGTGACAGTGAAAAAATACAGACTATTTGATCAGGGCGTTATCATACAAGCTCTAGTCGGGTCGAGAAACGTAATTCTGGACAGTGCCTATCCCTACAACCTAATGGTGAGGCTCTTTCATCCCGGGATGTATCTACATTCGAAAACGTAACCGCGGGCCTTCTGTATCTAAAGCAAGGGAAACAGGAACCTTGGGGACGGGAAAGTGGTCCAGATACTCGTTCGTTTCAAGCACTGACGAATCGTCGTTCTCATCGAACAACCGTGATGGAACGGCTCGACGGCGAGAAAGTGGTACCGCTTTCTTTGTCTTAGCTGATTTTGATCTGCCTGTTGTGTTGGGCGACCTGTTCCTAAGTACGGCCTTGGATTTCGAGGAAGGTACAATATCATTGGACTGATGAGCCCTTGGTAGCAGCTTGGGGCTGGGAAAAGCAGACATGGTAGCCTTCGCCGATGGATCTCGACTTTGTATGGGGTTTAACGCGTGTATTTGATGGTCATATAAGTCATCGTTTTTGCTGAGAAGCATCTCCTTATGGGTACCAGAGTTTGTCGGAAGAATATTCACGTCACTGACTTCGATGCCGAATGGCTGCGCTCCAGGGGATACAAAACGGGCATCATTCCGGATAGACTCCTGTTTCTCGGCTTCCTCGGTGATTATTTTCTTGCTCTTTGCCTTCCACGAGTTGTGCGTTTTGAAAAAGCCGGAATTTAGGTTCAGCTCGAGCTCTACCGCAGCTCGAATGCGCAGGACCGTAACAGACTCCAGATCGTCTTCAAAGAAACACTTCTCGACCGCATTGCGTAAGGCATGGCTGAGCACGGTATCTGGTGGAACACACTTGTGATCCGCTATTGCTTCTGCGATCTGTGAACTGTCGGACGGAGATCGATCAACGACTTCAGTTCCCGACATGATGCCATTTTGCGTGCGAAAAGTCCTAGGCCTCGGTCTAGCATTCGGGGATGGATGGAGCGAAACGGTCCTATCATGCGGCGGTGATGTAAAGTTCGAATCATTCCTAAGAAGCTGCTTCTGCTCCTTTGAACAATCGGTTTTTATGCTAAGCACGGCATTCGCGAGTTCAGCTTCCCTGCATGTATCTCTGGATACTGTCTTTCGCGGAGCCTTCCTCGTTGCATTTGCTTTGTCGTCGTTTGTCCTAGACATAAGCTGTACAGGTTCCAACGTCTTTAGCGGCACCTCAGCCATTGATCCTGTCCCGCCAGAGATTCTATCAACAACGGAAGGCGCATCCTTGACCGTGGGCAACTTATCCCGTCTCTGTGCTTTAGGTTTTGCGGCGGCTTTGGTGTCGTGAACGATGCCTTCTGGGTTCGCTTCGCTATATCCAATCGATCGAGGTGCAGCCCCTCTGATCTTTCGGCCGGACTTGTGTTGCTGTCCCAAACGCTCTCTATGTTGTCCTCCGCTCTGAGTTGGCGCAGGGGATGCTTTCACCTTGCTCGTCTTTGTTCGTACCTTTCCGAGTGTCTGCTCGTGTCTGGTTCGATCTCGCTTGTTCAAGGGGTCGCTTTCCACTTTCCCGACCATGCGCTTCCTCTTGCCCGTCACTCGAGGACTAATTATGGAGCAAGGCTCCCCTTTCGCTATTTCCTGATCCTCGGCATGAGGAGCTCCATTGGGCACGTCCTTGTTAGTCAGGGAAGATCTCGAGGTAGGCGCAAAGGAGGATTCGGCCGATGAGGAACCAAAGACGAAAGCGAAGTGGGGATTCTGTAGCTCTTTAACGCTGGTGAACGCAGCTGGAGTCAGCAAAGACCTTGTTGCTATAGGACTGTGTTATGTAAACATACCCAGCGCCACGCATGCGCATGAGGCGCCGTTCCTCACGGGTCTCAAGAGACATGGTGGTTCTTCCTATGTGCTCTGATCATACTTCAAAATAGTATTTGAGCTTTAATATGGGCTTCAATGGTATCCCAAGAAAATGAGAGGTCTTGACCACGATAGGGTTTTCTCCAAGATGTGGCGGTGCTATTCCGCACGCGTGCGCGCAGGGTCCGATTTGCTGCACAGCTTCACTTCACTTCACTCCTCTCTCCGCCTCCTAAGCTGAAGCCACCGATGTTTGAGCATACGCTTCTATGTCAATCAGCTTTTCACTCGCAAGATTCAAGAAACATAGACTAAAGCTGAAAGACAGTGGCATCTGATGTGTGGTGAGATCACGAGACTCTCGCCAGGGCACATTTCCCAGGCCAAAGTAAAGCTGAGACTCAATACTGATTTCCCCGCTCATCCTGTCACTGAGCATTAATTACTGCATGCACATGAAGTGCGTGAGTGAAGGCTTGGTTCCCTGATAGGCGCTATGAGGCGCCTCAGGTGTGCACGGTCGAGCCTAATGCATCCATTGGGCATCGACGCCACATTCAAGAATCAGCTTGCCCCCTCATTTCATTTCTACAATTTTAGAGATTAAATAAGAGGCTATGATGCAGGGCTTGATACATGGGAAAGATGCCTACATTGTGGGCGGATCGTGCGACCCAAGCATGGGAGAGAAGAGAAACGAGGCAAGAAATCAAGTGAGGAAATTGAACAAATAACCTGACTATATAGAAAGCTAATTAACAAATCAGTCGGACTCAGTTCGATTCTGGGTTGCGGTGGCCTATTGGTAACGGGTACGGGAAGTGGCTTGCTTAATCCACCTCTCTGAAACCGATTCACCGCCAGGACTCACAACTTGGTAGCGTGACAGCACCTTCTACAAGCGTGACCACCTCCCAATATGTCCAGCCATCGTGTGAGATGTCTCGAATGTTATAAACATTCATCATTACTAGAGGCACAGAGGTCCAATCCCTCGTCTCACAAATTTTTTTTGTTCTTCCATCTTCTTTGTCAGATCTGACGGGCCTTGATTCGAACGGTTGATTCTTGGCGGGCCTGCATCATCACCATGCGCTGCTAATCTACCTCCAGGGCAAGGATCAGCTTGAATCTACAGACTCCCTTGCCAAACCCTGTTCAATCTCATTTCGGCTTCTTTTGCTTCGTCGAAGGTTCAAGCTTAGTCTTTGACTTTGTTCCAATGTGTTCTCGCGAACGGTTGGAATTGATGTTTTCATCGTGTACTTGATGAGCAGGTTGCTACAGCCGCAGCGTTTTGCTACCGCAAATTTGCGACATCCTTGTTTTGTTACCAAACTTCCCCACCGTTCTCTACAAGCATCGACTCATTTGCAGGTTTGATGTTTAACAGTTCTCCAGCTCCGCTTTTATATACATGTCTACTGCAGATTTTCTGAAATCGACATGATTTTACTGGTTAGGAACGCAGCATGAAGTTTCTCAACTATGCTACAGGGCTATCTGTGACCATTGGTCATCAAAGCACCCTTGAGCTAGCCGCAATGATGAGCCTATATTTCTTGTTGCAGGTTTTGTTGAATACATGCAACAGCTGCCCCCATTTCCGTCTCAAGCAGTACGCATTTAGTAACGTCTGAGTCCACCCACGATGCTGACCTTGGTAGACTTTTCACTCAGCGTCCATAGATATCATTTTATAGGCTTAAACCTGAGAATTTGAAGTCAGGAAAGTCTTTCCGGCAAACCCAAGTCATCCGTCCGTCAATAATCGAATATCTCTACTTTTTCACAGACCTCCCACAACCTGCGTAGTCGCGACAGACCTTCAAAGACTTACATCAGCTTCCCCACTACCTCTACCACCGCGTTGTTCAACCGAGATATCAAAACGAAGTACCATTGCCGCAAGACGTTGGAAAAATTGTGTAATGTTCTTTCATTCGAAACGACTACATGACAAAGGCTCTAGAAGTCTACCATCAGAGCCTGGCTCCAGCCATCCGCGGGCTTTTAGCGATGCACGATCATATGGGTAGTCGCGAAAGAGAAGGAGGCCATGCGGCCCGTCAAGGTGAGTCCTGATAAGTGCGGCGGATTTGAACAAGACGCCGTTGGGATCAGTGGAGCTCCCGCTGATCTTCGATGTTGGGATTACTGCTCTCCAACGCACAGCCTGTGCCATGCTGCCAGGGATCGTGTAAGAGCCCCTATTGAAGCATTGACTAATCGATGATTTCTACCTACAGATCGCGGGTGTACTTAGGTATGGTCTGATATAAGTGATATCATGATACAATATCACTCTTAGCTCCATATGATGTACGGATTTGACTGTAGCCCCACCCAGGGCCGGCAGATGTTTTGCACGTGCTTGCCAACCGGCATCGATACCACTTTGTTCAGTCACATGTCTACTGCCGGAAGATGTCGGGCTATTTCCAGCTTGAAACGATTGAAGATTTGATGCGCTTCAAAATTGTATTATGAGTCGAACTTAACACCCAGCTTGACTGGACACTAGTTTCGGCCGAGCCTATGTGGCCGTGCCTAGCATGATGTGCAATGCTCCGAGCACCTTGCATCACACAATGCAGCCAACACTCTTAATCGTGTCGTTCCGCTACGGGATTCGATGACGATAAGCAGTTGACAGGGATACATCTGCCTAAGTCACGTTCCTTGATGAATGACGGTGATATTTTGAACTCTCCAACTGTCAGTAAGAGGCCAACGAGTAATGTATCAGCCACTGTATTAGTTGAAAACTAGTGGATGGCGCCACGCGCGGTCATTGGTTGCAGTTTCGTTGTCTGGTCAAGCGACGGAATGTTTGACTCGAAAATGCCTCAGCTGACGGAGACGCATTCTTGATGTCGCCCGCCACAACAGACCCATGTACTCAATTCGGAGGCATCCGGTACAGGTCACCGGGGCCATGGACGCTGCGCCTCAATGAAATCATGACAATATAGCCATAATCCAGGTTAGGATTCTAAGCTCACGACGCGACTCTGCACCTTTGGAACCTTGTTATTCGAGAGTCAGATGGACTCGTTCAAGCGTTGTGGCACGTGAGTATAGGTGCCGCGCAAGCTTGTACCTTGTACTAAGAAGCTTTGTCAAAGCTTTACCGAACAGGGTCTGAATGTACAACCACGGCCAAGGCAAGAAGCTTGATTTGGACTCCCGAGCATCCTAGCGTGGCCTCTGACGAAGCATTTTGAGCAAAGGCTGAGCGACTTAAATATAGATTCACAGGTTCACACGCTGGGCAACCAGTAGCCTTCGAGCGGTGGTCGGAGTATCCATCCGCTCGGCCCCAATCGAGGAGGAAGGAGGCGACGTTTGCTTGACGTCAGATCGGCGGCGACGTTGCTCGGTCTTGCCGGGCCCCATCATCGCCGACAAGACCGACGACACCTCCGACATATCATATCCACGCCTCCGATAGCGCATGCTGAGCCATCCACAAGATGGTTTAAATTATCATTGCGCGGCTCCGAGTGTTCAAGAGGCAGCGCAATCACAGCAAAAGCGCAAACCCATCACCATGTCGGAGCCAAAGCATCACGCCGCCGATGTGGAGGCGCAAACATCACATGACCTACCCCATGAACATGAACACGAGGAAGAGGAAGAACCTGACTCCCCGATAAACGACCCGAAAGACGAGTCTTCTGAGGCGGACCCAAAGGAAAAAGTCATCCAGCAACCGCGGCGTCGTCGCCCTTCACTTGTTGGATCTGCCCTCCGCGTTGTTCGGACGCAGAGCAGCGCAACAGCAGCTGCCGCATTCTCCCATCCCCTGTCGCATTCCAAGACCGGGCCGGAGCTCCGAGTTGATTTTGAAGGAAAGGATGATCCCTACAATCCCAAGAATTGGCCCTTCAAGAAAAAGGTCATAACAACTGCCCTCTATGGCTTCACCACCATGGGCTCCACAATTGCCTCTTCCATCTATGCATCTGGGATCGACCAGATTTCCAGCGAATTTCACGTCGGCACCGAAGTCTCCACCCTGGGGATTTCGTTTCTCCTTTTTGGCTTTGGCATTGGACCTCTGATCTGGGCACCGCTTTCTGAAGTCTATGGACGCAAACAAGCAGTCCTCATACCCTACTTCATCTCAGCCGTCTTTGCGTTCGGCACCGCCACGGCCAAGGATATTCAGACCGTCCTCATCACGCGCTTCTTTGCTGGCTTCTTCGGCGCTGCTCCAGTAACAAACACCGGCGGTGTCCTGGGCGATATCTGGGATGCGAAAACTCGAGGCACCGCCATTGTCGGCTATGCCCTTGCAGTCGTCGCAGGTCCGACCCTGGGACCCATCATGGGCGGCGCCATTGTCCAGTCATACCTCGGCTGGCGCTGGACAGAATATCTTACCGGCATCATCCAGTTGTTCGTTCTCCTGCTTGACATTATTTTCGTGGAGGAAACCTATCCGCCCACGCTCCTTGTCTACAAAGCTCGCCGGCTGCGCTTTCAATCCGGGAACTGGGCCCTTCACGCCGCTCACGAGGAATGGGATGTCTCCATCAAAGACCTCACGCGCAAATACCTCGTACGCCCCATGAACATGCTCGCCACGCCCATCTGTCTCTCGATGGCCACGTACGCCTCTTTCGTCTACGCCATCTTCTACGCCCAGCTCGCCGCCTTCCCCATCGTCTACCAGGAGATCCGCGGTTGGGGCCAAGTCACCGGCGCCCTGCCCTTCTTGTCCCTGCTCATCGGCATGCTCATCGGCGCCGGCGCCAACATCGTCAACCAGCAATTCTACATCAAGGCGTACACGCGCGGCGGCGGCCACCCCGTCCCCGAAGCCCGCCTGCCGCCCATGATGATCGGCAGCGTCCTCTTCACCGGCGGCTCCTTCATGTTCGCCTGGACATGCGCCCCCGTCAGCATCCCGTGGATCGTGTCCAATATTGGTCTCGCCCTCGTCGGTTGCGCCTTCTTTATGATCTTCCAGGCTGCGCTCAACTACCTCGTCGATACTTTCCAGCGCTACGGCGCGTCTGCCGTCGCTGCGAATACGTTCCTGCGCAGCGTCTTTGCCGGCGCGTTCCCGCTCTTCATCAAGCCCATGTATCATGGCATCGGGCCGAATTGGGCGGGCTCGGTGTTTGCGTTTGTCAGTGTGCTGCTCATTCCGATTCCGTATTTGTTCTACGTCAAGGGCAAGGAGATTCGGCGGCGCGGGGTGTGGAGTCGCGAGAGCGTGCACGACTAACGGGTGTGGATTGAACGATACCTTTTGATTTAGATGCAGTAGATGCTTAATGAATACATGCACACCGTCTGCCTGCAACTCAACCAGTGTTTCTTCCATGCTTATCAGGGCCAGTAGAGATGGATACTCTACGTTACCCTCGTTCCACCTCTGATACCGGCAAAGACTAAGAAATCACCACTAGATCCCCATTCAGAAGAGTTTCAGAACCTCATAGTATCATTGAAATAATATACAAGTAGAGCAGGAGCCTAAAAAGTACAACCCAGCAGAGCCGCAGCTACCAACACCGCGCTCCAAGCCCAACCCATTTTTGCCCAGCCCCCTGCCCTGCCCAACGCCTCGCCAATTTACTGCAGAAAAACCACAGCGACACACAAGACCCCGCTAAGCATCAGGGTCCGGCGAGCCCTCAGCATCCACATCCTCTCCCTCAGGATCGCCCTCGGCATCCTCATCCGCATCACCCTCCGCATCTTCCTCGTTGCCAGACTGCTCCTGCTCGCCGTCCTCGTCCGCGCCACTAACCTCATCGATCTCGACCTCGTCGTCGTCGTCAACCTCGTCGTCGTCCTCGTCGTCGCGCGACTGCCCCGCCCCACCATCCTCGTCGTCCGCCCCGCTGCCGCTGATCTCCTGGTCGAGCGCGGTGCGCGAGCGCCGCAAGCTGCTCGGCGCGTGTGCCGTACCCGGCGACCCGCCGCCGCCGAAGGAGTTTGGCCGCGCGCGCGTGTACAGGCTGCTGCGGTTGCGAGTGCGGCTGCCAGGGGGGCGGCCGCGCTTGCGGGCGAAGGGCAGGGGCGGGAAGACCTCGAAGCGGGTGGTGGGGATGGGGGAGGTGTCGGCGCCGGGGTCGGAGTCGTCGGCGGGCGCGGTGGACGTGGAGTGTGCCTTGCTGAGCGAGGGGCGCTTCTTGGAGGGGCTGGCGGCGTGGTCGGCGACCAGGGGCGGGAAGGGTGTCGAGTCGTGCTCCTGGGAGGTGGCGGGGTAGTCCTCGGCGAGTTCGTCGATGCTGCCTGCGTAGTCGCGCTCCGAGACGTTGTTCGTGGCGAGGGGCGTGGCCTCGTCGTCGTCGGCTTCTTCTTCGTCGCGCTGCGCTACTGTGTGCAGAGGTGGTGCGTTCTCGTAGTGCATGTTGTCACGGCCCATGACGTACGGTACCCAGATGAGGCAGCCAGGATCTAACTTGGTGTACCCTTTGCGGTCGTGGTTGTCCATGTATTGTCGAAAATAAGGAAGATCAAGCCGGAGAGCATATGTCTTGGTGACCGGATCCCGCACAAGAGCGCGTAGCCCTTCAAGGGCACAGACGATGTCGTCTGCCGTCATCCCAGTGCGATCAGAGATATCGGATATGCTGAGTGGTTTCTTTTGGTCCAACAACTCGGTGCACAGGATGAGTCGCCAGTAAGTCCGATAGGAAACCAGGCCCATGTCAGAAAGTGGCTTCTCAGGGGATCCTGTCTTCTTCTCGACTTTGGTGAGCATATAGGAGAAATCTATGAGCATGTGGCCAAAGCCGCGACGCTGGTGGATCGGAAGTACGAGAATACAAGAGACATTGTTCTGGCTACTTGGTCGTTTCTCCTTGGAAAAGTAACCGACAAAGTGAGAACCCGTGTCGTTGTTCTCTGTCATGATGTAGAAGAGAAACGGCTCGACGTCGTAATAGAGTGTTTTGGAACCAAGGAAAAGCTTGGCCAGCAGACAGAGGTTCTGGCAGTATACTGGATTCTTCCTGCCGTCAACTTCAAAGAAGGAGAATTGACCATCACGGTATATTTCGTCTCCAGGAGGATGCTTTGCGGGACACTTCAATTTGTGTCGCCACGCCACATAGTCAGAGTTCATATACTTGAGGCAATATTCGCAGATATGCAAAACCTTGTTTCGGCTGTACTCCTCGGGATAAGGCGCAGCATGCCACGTATCAATCTCCTTGTCGCCAAACTGGATGCATTTTATCTTGCTGGGGGGCCCCGACACCTTTTGTGATGGTCGCGGAGTTTCAGTCATGGCAGCTTTACGTAACTTGTCTCGCCAGTCGTCTTCGGCTTTCAGCCGCACATCCTCGAACTTCTTCCGATCCGATGCTTGGGGAAAGGTCTTGGTTGTGTCGGCTTCGTACTCTGAAAGAATACCGCCATACGGCTTGCTCTTTGCCTCTTCACCGTCCTTGTCGTTAAACGCATAGAAGTGAGTAAAATTAGATGTCTGGAGGGCTGGGTAGTGTGATGTTTCTTCCTCTACCACTGTTTGAGCAGCGTGTGATCGCCGCGCCTTATCGCGATCGCGTCGCTTTCGTTTCCGCCTCTCGTTCGCCAGTCTGGAGAAGTTGATCTTGAAGGACATGATAAGGGAGTCTTCGGTGGACTCGATGACCATGGCCAGATAGCCGGTCTTGCGCTGTCCCCTTGCACGTGCCGGACGTGCTCTAGGAGTGACATCACTTTCTGGCGCCACCCCATTCGGCGAGTCGTCCACGATTGCGCTTTCATTTTTCTCGTATTCGACTGCCGAGCGTCGGGTCTTCTTACGTGCTGAGTCCTGCTTGTCATGCGCTTCGTTGGAAGATTTGCGCTTCCTTAGTGATCTCGACCCGTCCATTGGGTCGTCATCTAGGATCAATGTATTGAACACAGAGTGCGAGCCAGGTTTGATGCTGCCCCGTGACGCTGGAAGCAGGTCACGAGTGAGTTTCTGTGTGCTGGACCTTCTTCGCTGCTTGGCCACTTCATCTTTTGGTGTGTCGGGCTCAATGTGGTTGGCTACGCAGGCGCCGCATCTCCAGACGTCTGCATCTTCATCTGCTGTGAGTGAGTTATTGTCTCGCGCACACTGCCTATGAGCATTGTCGCCGCATGCGACGCATGCAAGGTACTCTTCATATTCTTCACTTGGGTCGTTGTCTTCAGTCTCCCCACAGTAGATGCAGCAATTAGGATCCGAAGCCGTGGCATCGGCCTCCTGTTCCGCGTCACTTTCTGCCTCCCAGTCCTCAACCTCTTCTTCCTCGTCAGAGGTCAGCCCGGAAGGCGCAGAAGCATCGCTTTCGCTGACCGGACGACCAGCCACGCGAACTTTGCGGTTACGATCCCGTCTGCTTCTTGTGGGTATCTTGACTGCGCCAGCATCATCTTGAACCTCGACCTCTGATTCCGACTCAGCATAGTCGTCCTGCTCATCCCTTCCACCCTCGGCCATTTCTTCATCAGACGCATCCGCGACTGCATCTTCAGAGTTGCCAATCTCCATAGCCAAGTGATCACCATTCATCTGTGCGCCGGCTTCTGCTCCTGCTGCATTCGCCTTTGTCGTAGACCCGTTTCTTGAGTGACTCATGAATGGCATAAACTGTCGAAAAACTGCCGCTGCCATGGCATTCTTCGGATGTGTGCGTTCGATTCAGTGGTCTGACATGATCAGGACCGCAACGCGATTGAAAGAGAGGTGAGGTTGTTGTGGAGCGATGGGAAGCTTGAGGGCGCCTGCTCCGGATGATGGAAAGCTTGGAGCGGTAGGACCGATGATATCTAGCTCTCGACCGAGACGATGCGTTTCGTATTTGCAAGGGAATGATCGTGAAAGTTGCGTTGAAGCGCGGCGTTCTGGTGGTTGGTGAGTCGCGTAGATCGCGTCTCTGTGGAGTCTCAATCCGCACCCCTGACCACTCAACCGGATGGGAAGGGAAATGACAGCAAGAGACGCGTCGAAATCACAAAATAGGTACTCCAAGTGCTCTGGAAATGGCAGATTCCCGCGGACCGCAAGCTTCCTGGTGGGCAAGGGAGGCCGCCCACGCCAAGAGATGCTGACTAACCAGACTTGAGGTGAAGCTGGAGGCGAAGCTTCGACCCCAGCAAGTGGCTCAGAACAGCGGCCCATTGAAACGGATCTGGCTGTCTGATCACGATCATGCCGGTTCCTTTCGAAGCTCTGCTCCCTTATGGGATCATGGGCGTGGTGAGTAACGCGCACTGCTCCTTGGCCGAGCGCATCGACTGACCGAAGCTCCCCAGATGTTTGGCATCTCCGGCCTGGGCCTTGCGTCTTTGTCAAGCCTTCAGAATGGTGGCCACAGGAACAGATACAACATCGGTCGATGGGAAGAGGTAAGTCAATTGAAGGACTCCACGATGAGGTTGAGTAAGATTGCTAACATGGGTGACAGGAGAGTACGTAGCCGGCCACCCAACATCCAATCCTCCGTCCACCCCAACTAACAAACAATAGTGATGCGGCGAGACGCTCGTCTAACCGGCTACACAAGAGGCCAGACCGACAATCCAATAGCCCCCGAAGGCTTCGCCGTGAACAATCCTTGGAAGGTGGGTACCGCATTGTGCAGTTGAGGCAGACATGTTGGGGCTAACACGCGCATTAGGTGTCTTTTCTGACGCGATGAGCATTGCATGGAGCTTTACAAATATTGCAGACTCTTCATGTATAGTTCACTTGAATCAAATGATATACCAACAGGCATTATTCGTGTGTAAGAGTGTTGAGCGTCGTCCTCTGATGACCTTCACTAGCACATCGGGGCGAGCCCCGAGAATAGCACAAATCGCGAGTTCTCCGTCTGTGGTAGAACAACTGGGTCGATTGGCCTACATGCGCCAGTCGTTGTTGATAGTGAAAAACCGTTGGCGCAAAGGCACGGTTGGTCAGATTCATCTCTTCGCCTAAGCGGGTTGAAGGAGAGAGAGCCATGCGATGTTTGATACGGTGAACTTGCAGCTTTCTCCCTTGGGTGATCTCAGCAGAGCCACACTTTAGGCCGAACGTCGACCCTGTGATGCATTCAGACCATGGTCAAGGTAATGCTTAAACACGAAAATGCCAGGTAAAAGCTGTGCAGTCTTGGTCTCTCTACCAGGTGAAAGCGTTGGGTACGAACGACATTGTGACAAGGGTATGCCGCCAGAAACATGTAAACTAGTTCAAGCCGGGCAAGGAGACGCCGCCACAAGCGGAAGGACTGTTTTGCCGGCGGACACCGTTGCGAGTCAACATGCTGGAAGATGTTGGTGGCTTGCTCGCAACCAAGAAGCATGCTAGTCTTAGGTACGTACATGCAGCACGGGATCAAAACAAGGTAGGCAACAGGGCAGTTGAGCGCAAGCACAGGCCAGGCCGGTCTCAGCCTCGCCACTTGACCACTACCCGGAAGGAAGCTCTTTGCGTAGTTCGCAGATGCTCACGGACATGGCGGCAACGGTTCGGAGCCAGGAGCGCATGAGGTAAGGCTCGATCGGCGGGGCAAAAATTGGAATTGGCCGGCAGGCGGCGTGGGGAAAGGCCGCTTATTGGAGCTAACGGCGTGGAGTATTGTCAATAAAGCGCGCGGCGGGCCATGGTCATGTGCAGGCCCAGTCTCGATATATGACATGAATATTGAGGCGCAGCCGAGCTCATGCAGGCGGTCTTTTAGCGGCGCGAAGCAGATGAGCCGGTTGCGCGCGGTGCGAAATGCAAGCCAACCTTAAGGCAGTGTGGCAGACGCCAGAAGCAGCGCACGGTGCTTGCGCCAATTGCGAAATCCCGGAGCTGGCTAGAGACCAATGGGGCAAGCGTGTTCTTGGAATCATAACGGCGCCTTCGATAATGTAGCTTTTTGGGCCGTGACGACCGTTGCGGCCGTTGATTCGCTGATCGTCTGTTAACGACGACCGCTCTCTTTGTCTCTGAGCCTTAGGCATCTGCCGTACCTGCATGGGCGGCCGCCGTTCTGCCGTGCGGCTTCTATTTTCCGCGCGCGGGCGAAGACCAGTGCCGACACGCTGAGGCTGAGTGGAAGCTTTGCGCGTGGCGGGTTAGACGTGTGAAGCAGAGTCGTCGTCGTCTGGCGGCTGCTTGCGGCTGGGCCAGCGCGCTTCCCGGGCGTCTGAACGGCTGCAGAACCTGGTAGAGGGCGAGTGAGCACGAGACATCAACCAGCGATTTGCGCGCCCTATCTAGGCTCTGATCCTTGCAAGTTGTCGATGCGCCGGTGGCCCAGCTGATCCCCCCCCAATGGGCACTAACTTTCCCTGGATCGACCAACGCGCCCGGGCTCTAGACAAACGCCCCATGAGGCACGACGCGGTCATCACGGCTGTCTCCAAACGAGATTGACAAAGACGATCACAGCCCCCTTCTGCGGCAACGCTGATGGCGCAAACTGCCGTTCGCGCGGGACGAGACATCCCCGAGACGGTGGGAATTGCAAGCGGCGGCCGCGGGGGTCGGCCTGAGCACGGCGTCCATTGCAGCCATGACAGCAGCAGCAGCAGCAGCAGCAGCAGCAACAACGTCTAGAAGAGTGTGTGCATGCTGCGCCTGCCCTGCGTCGGCCAGGACGCCAGGCTGCGGACCGCCGTCGGAGCAAATGCACGACATGTTCCGCTGCCAATAGAGCCCACGGCCCTGGATGGAGCGCAGAGCACCCCGGTCCAATTGCTCCGTGGAATTAAAATGCGGAGGGATTTTCACGACAGCGGGTTGGGCGCACGGCTGGCTCAAGGTTTGCGCGGCGGCGGCCAAGGGCCTCGCGCTCCACTGGGCACGCCAGCGTCTGCCCCCCCAAGGGCCAGCACCACGGGCAGCAGCGCGCAGCTTGGACGCCCTGCCCCCAGGGCGATGGCACCACCCGTGGCGCCCGGCAAGCGTTGATCTAGCGTAACGACCGTGGAGGGGCTGCCGGTGCGCAGAGCACGGCCTTCTCATAATCCTGCTATAGCCAAGAATGCTTCCCAGTTCTTCGCTAGTCGGGACCTATCTATCGAATCTCGCCCGATTCTGCGCGCTCAGTGTCTGTCTCGAGCGCGCCGATAACTCTGGCCCTTCGCTCGTCCACTCGGGACATTTGCGCTGTCGCCCTCGAGCAATTGAACTGACTTCATTGTCAACCAGCATTTGCCTACTTCACAACCGCCGCGCCCCGTGCCGCTGAAGATCTGTACCTGGATCTTACAGCCAGACTTCGCTCGACCCAAACCTTTGCTCTGCGAGAGTGCTGTGATCGAGTCTCTCTTCATCAACTCCATCTTTGTGACTAGCCAGTCGCCTGAACAGCCGCGGAAAGCCCACCACCCTGGGTTCTTGTGCCGCCGCACGAACCACGGTTCAGAAACCGCACCAGCCCCAACTCCTGCCACCGGGACAGCAATCTTTCGTCACCGTCCCTCTCTCTTCTTCTTCCACTCTCCGCCGCGCAGTGCTACAGCAGGCTCTCTCTTCTTTCATCTGCTGTGCGCCTGACGGTCGGCTGGGGTGGGGCTGCTCGAAGGTTTGACTTTGCGCGCCGACTTCCCTTCTCTGGAGCTGCACTGCAACCTCTTTTACAGCTTGTGCTGCTCTATTTTCCAGCTCCTACCATTCCTTCTTGCCCTCTCATTCTTCCAAGGCTTGCTGGTCCAAGACCTGTCAAATTCGCCTCCTTCCTTGGGCCGCTCCAGCCCCACTCCCCACCTTCTCCACCGCTGCGCCTCTTCCTTCTGAGGAAGGTACCAAGGCGTGCGCTCCCCGAGCATCTTCACACCCGTCCTTTAATCCTCCCTTCAGCAATCTCTTCCTACTCCCCGTGAACGAGCATTCTTACATTGTTGAGTTTCACATTGCGCCGCCGCATTTCTATACCAGTATCCCCAGAATCAGCACAAGTTGAAGAGCTATTTCCCGCCGCTCCAACTTGTTGTCCCACGGCTCAACTCTGTGAACCAAACTTCCACCAGACCCACTTTGCAAAGCTGGCCGCACCCGGATCCTTCGGGTCGTAACTTCGATTCTGCCTCTCGAAAGCTTCCGAGGCTGCTTTTCCCTCCGTCACCTACAAGATTGCCCAACTCTCGAGCAGAGAGACCACTTCTCTGCGTTTTGAATAGATTCGCGACTTATACACTGGTCGAGGGTTACACTGCTACTATTCTCGGCGCCCTCAAGCCGCTCGAAATACTGCACCAGCAGTGTGTACTACCAACTCAAAGCCCTAAGCGTTCCTTACTGTACGCCTTGTCAGAAGAACCCGGTCAAGGTTCTCCATGGATCCTCAAAGTTATCTTCGTGGAGATTCCCTAGGCTTCTCACAGCCGCTGAGAACGTGAGTCTACCGCTCATCAGGACTGCTGCCTGGCTTGTGCACAAACCATGGCAGGCTCTAACACCCTTTACCACACCCTCTCCCAAGCATGTTTGGCACCTTTCTGACCCTAGTGGCTCTTCTAGACAACAAGTTCACCTGTCAATACTCCAACAACCTGAGCGTGGTAAGGTCGTTTCCCTCGGAAAGGAACGAGGTGAGTTGAAATCTCCTTGATTGTTCACGGTAAAGTTTCTGTTACTGACTTGGTCATCTTAGATCGCAAATGTATAGACCCACCCCCTGTCGTCCGAATCAAGGTAGACAACGAGCTCAATGCGGCAGGGTACGCCTGATTCTCCCCTGTTATATTACTACACGCTAACATATACAAGATGTTCGGCGCTGAACAACCCGTACCTCTTCTGCTCCGTCACACTGTGGAAACCGAAAGACGAGCAACCCAAACGCCCTGACTCGAGCCATTCGGACAGCAGCGAAGACCGCAAGTCAAGACCGTCACTGTACGGCTCGACAGTCTCCTCTCTCCACCGCCTGAAAGACCTCACCAACGAAGAAGGGGGCTTTTTTGTCTTTGGAGACGTCTCGGCGGGATGCTCAGGCCCAGCGAGGCTCAAGTTCAGTGTCTATGAGATGATTCCGTAAGTTCAAGTCGCTTGCTTGATTTGATGCCTTGAGCTTACCAAATATCAGAGGCGCAGGTAGTCCGCAATTCATGGGAGGCCCCGATGAGTCGAGCCAGGTAGTTCACCTGAAATCGATCGTATCCAATCTGTTTGAGGTCGCCCAAGCAAAAGACTGGGATGGCGTCAAAGAATCAACACCCTTGTCTCGGTCGTTTGCGGATCAAGGAGTGAGACTCCGCTTGCGAAAGGAGTCTAGAGCTGCCACGTAAGTCCCAGTAACGCCGTGGTTCAGTCTGAAGATGTACTAACGACAACCACAGAAAGCGAACATTCCCGATGCAGGGAGCAATGCAGCCCCAGCCCTTGCGACCAATCACATCCTCACACACATCAGGTTATGATGGAACCACCCCTGATCACGAAGGCTCCCCATCGTCAAAGCGTCATCGATCTGCTTTGTCCTTCTCAGGATACTCAAGTTCGATGACAATGTCTTCCTCAGGAGCCTATCCTACGTCTGGGGCCTATGGCACAACACAAGCATATGCGGGCACCCCACAAGCATACGCACCCATGTATGGCAGCTACAACAATTATGCGAGAAACATGTATGGAGCGCAATCATACCCCGCAAGCAATACCGGGTACAGCCAAGACACGTCGTCGACGCCGCAAGCTCCGTACTCTTACAATGGAATGCAGTATGGCGGCGCGCAGTATGCCAACCCTGGATACGCGTCATACGGAACAGCAGGCCAGACTCCCGCCTCATACATGTCACAACAGACACCTGCATCTTACAATAATGTTCAATCCACTGGCTATAGCCAAGCAGCTCAGCAACAAGCGCAGTCCCCATACGCATCAGGGGGAACACCGCAGAATCCAGCTTATGTGGCAGGTATTCCAACATCTGAGTCCGGCTCGAATACGCCAAGAGGGCCGGCGCAAAATTTACATCTGTACGGGCAAACAGCGTCACGAGATCCAGCACGGCTACCGCCAATTCAGCAGGTGTCTGTCGGTCAGGACCAGGTCATGCAGAACTATCCGAATTAGAACTCGGAGAAAGCCCCCGCATGCCCAGCTTCAGGCGAAGCAACCCGTCATCCGACTAAGGGTGCTAAAAGACGAGGCTTGGTTCCTCAAAGAATTTACGTCACTCTTGCTACACGGCCCGAAGCAGAGAAAGTCACTAGCTGGCGATATGGTATCGTCGATCACCCAATCTCGAGTTTCACTCCGACGGTGAATATCAATGATCGACCAAAACAGTACATCTTGCGAGAACCACAAGACACCAGCCAAGGTGACACACCTACCGAACAGCCTGCCAAGACGTCAAGTACTGAAGCAGAGATCAAGACGGTTGTCAAAGATTGGGTGGCCGCCTTCAAAAAGCAAAAGGAAAAAGGAAATGTGAAAAATGTGGAGATGTAGACTTCACCTTGTCTGAGTATCAGGTTATGATGGACGAAGATGCCCAAGCGCATGATAAACGAACATGGAGGTAATTAGAAGTGTACATTATCTTGTTGTAATGCGGGACGACTGGTATCGAAAAAGCACTAGATGTGCAACTTAGTAATTGTTAGTAGCGAAATCAATCGCAGCAAGTCATAATTCAAGTCCAGCCATAGTTTCGATGTCCCTAGAGATGGAAGCGACTTGTCCATGATGCCTGTCCTGTTACCCATTTTCTGCAAGATCACAAGGCATACAACAGACGTACAAATCTCGCGCCGGAGCAAAACCACTCCCATGTCTGAAGCATTGAACCTACCGAACGGCCCTCACCAACCCAGAAGACCCAAACAAGCAGCTGATCTCACGGTCAGCAAACGACTGAGCCACGGCCGCACCGCAGCACCAGCGCCGTGAATCCCGCCCGCAGCGGAGAATTTCGCGCCCGCGGCCAGCCACGCACTAGTGCCACCCCTGCCCGCGCGCCGTCGCTGCCCCTCTCTCCCCGGGCGGCGCGCGCAAGCCGATCTCCCTGCCGTCCCTGGTGTGGACTGCTCGCGCGCGGCTGGGACGGGCTAGGGAGGCACCGGCCCTGCTCTGGGTGGTGCCGCTTGGAAGCTCTCGAAGGGGGAGTGAGCCGTGGGTGGGCGATGGCGCGAGCGGCGGCGGCGTTGTAGCTGGCGCGGGCGCGGGAGCTGGTGAGCTCATGGGGGAGGAGTACGGCGGTGGGCGGCGGGTGGAAGCAAGGAGGGATGGGGGGTGCAAGCGGGGTGCGGGTGGATGGTTTTGAGGGGATGGAATTGTCGCGCGTTGATTTTCAAAAGAGCTACAAAAGGGGGACAGGGCTGCGGATTTGCATCGGGCGATGAATGAGTTTATTGTAGATTCAATGTAATCGTCTTGTTATGTGCAGGCTGGAGAATGAGATGGAATTGGGTGTATTTGGATTGAGGGGCTGGCAGTGTCTAGGATTAGCAATCTTCAGCCGCAGCGCTGCTTAGGACCATGGCACTAGCCGCAGCATTAACCTTCGCGCCGTGGGCTGTGCGGTGTAAGCATCTTCCTGCTCGATACCCTCATCGTCGTGGCATTCTACCATCCAATTACTGATGATTGCACAGATGATCAATTTCATCTGCAGCATGGCAAGATTGCTGCCGATACACATGCGGCCGCCCGAACCAAACGCCCAAAAATGGCGGTGCATTTCGGCAAGGCGCTCTTGTTCTTCTTGTTGCGTCTCTTTCTGCACTTGTGTTTCGCTGGATTTGTAGCTGGACTGCAGCCATCGCTCGGGCTGCCACGAAAGCGGTTCGGCAAAAACAGTGGGAATGCGGTGTAGACAATGTGCAGATGCGGATATGCGTACACCGGCGGGCAAACTAGTGTATGGTCCGATAGTGGCATTTGCAGGAGTCGAACGAGGCTGCGGTCCGGGGATAGCGGCGTGTCGTCGAAGCGTTTCCATGAGCACAGCATGCAAAAGGGGAAGGTTGTCCGTTGTCTTGTGGGAAGGAAGCTCCATTTCAGCGCCAGAAGGTGTGCTCAAGACGAGCGCATTGTGAGAGAGCATCTCATCGCGAAGCTGGCGCTGAAGATCTGGACGCAGGGACAGCTCATGGAAAAGATAGGTCAGCGTAATGGCGCTAGTCTCATGGCCGGCCGCAAGATTATCGAGGAGCTCGCTCGCTATCTGAAGTCGATGCGGAATGGAGGGATCTGCAAAAGGGATCGAAAAGGGTGACGCCTTGGTGGTGTCTTTGGCGAGAGCAGCAGCTAATTGACTCACAACCACGGGATAATCCTCGGGATGAGAAGGGTCATACGTACTAGACGCAGTAGCGGCATCGACCATGCGAAGACACCAATTCTCAAGGTCTTTGTTTGCCGACGAGACAAACGGTGGTACAAGATTAATGCCGATTTGGGCAAGGAAGTTGGTCAAACCTGGGAGTTCCTGCGGCCAGAAGGTCAACTTCTTGCGTGATTGATAGTGGCCAAGCCACCAATCTGCCGTGGCTTCGTCTTCTATGAAGTTTGAGCTGTTCCTAAGGCCAAATTGATACCCGGTGACTATGTCCATCGTGACTCGATTGAACAAGTTGTACACATCCACGGGGCTGGACGCCAGGGCGTCGAGAGCTGGGAGCAGACGACCATGGATGATGATGTTGGCCACAGCCTGCATAGTAGGAGAGGATTGCAAGTATGACTTGGAGTAGACATTCGAAACCATGCGTTTGCGTGTGGAATGCGGCTTGCTTGCCGCCGTGGAGAACAAGTTTGGTACATTCCTGCGATTTGCCAAGAGCAGGCTATGAGCCTGAATAACGGACGAAGGAGTCGATGATGTCTTACCCATAGTTGTCAAAGAGGTTTGGATACCAGACATCTTTCTCGAACCCTCCTGCATAGATGGTACGCAGACCGCCGTCGACACAGTTGACACTGATCTCACTCGGGCCTAGACGGATGATTGGACCAAGTCTCTTGTGGGCAGTCTGAAGAGCCGCGTTTTCCGTCCATTGTTGGCGCCGCCAGAGAATCCACAGGGAAGAGACATGTGCAGTAGGATGCGCGGCAGGTATCCTGGCTAAGGGCGATAGGAAGGCAGGGTATATGATGAAGCGATAAAGCGCGATACAGACAGCTACGCAGAGCACAAGAAGTGGGAGCACTGGAACCGACATGGCGTTCTACCTGTTCCGAGTGCTACAGTGTTCAGCTAATGCACTTGGGGAGGGGGAACAGATATATAACGGTTTGCATTGTTGAGACACTCAATGGTCGGCGCATACTCCGAGTCCGTCTGTGCCATTGATAGGGAAAATGCGGGGTGTAAGTACCAGCGGGGCGCTTTCCGCCTCCTTTTCTTTGCGGCTCATATCTTGCTGCGCCGGCTGTCTCCATGGCCGTCAAACTAATGCCTGAAATGTCGATCAGGCTTGGGTAACGTGACTCTGGAGGAGCATGTGCGTATCAAAGTCACAGGACTTGCTTTGTCCAGGGGTGAGGATGCTGAGCCTTGCGAGTGGCCAATTGAAAGATCGATCGACAGCTCACTTTAAAATCATGCCATTACGCAATGAAAAGAGCCCCAAGCTTGGCTAAGTATGGCCGGAACCCCACGTGCCGACGGAGCTACAAAGTGCCAGCACACATGCGCTGAGAGTAATTGCGCTGATGCCAAGGACAGATGAACTTGAGCGTCGAGACAGTGGTCACATCGTCTTGCACCAGCCAAGGAGTGCCGGACAGACAGGTACCAAAATACTTCCGCCGGATGCAGGGCCAGTAAGACGCCGAGCCGGTGCCTCCGGGCGTCGCCGTCAAACTTGGTTGAGCGGCTCCATTCAGAGGCGGGTCCTTTGGAGATGCGATGGAACCACTCCTGCCATCTCGAAGCTCCCTTGTCAGAAGAAGCATGCGCATGGCACGCATTTGCGGTGCAGCGTGGGAAAGTGCTGAGGAGCGTGCACGTAATTAGTGTATTATTAGCCTCGATCGAGACTCTGCGGCTGGTGGGCTGCTCTGCTCCTACTCCCGGCGGCTGAAGCTAGACGCGCCCGCCACGCGCCAGACACCAGACCAGGGGCTGGGGCTCGTTCCCTCATCCTTCTTCCCCAGGCAGATTGACAACCTCCAACACTCGCTCAGCCTCATTGCAAATATTCCTCGTCGTCCCATCTGCCCCCTGCGTTGCTGTATCTTAGCTGCCTTCCTGTTCATATTTTTAGCTCCCTTTAATCCGCAGCGGCCTCCGAAGCCCCGCCTCGTCCCATACTGCCCGACAGCTTAGCGCCTGCCTCCGGGAAAATTCACCAACCCTCCCAATACTTTCTCCAACACGTCATCCACGCCCCTCCTTTGGGCCTCTCACCTACTTCGCTGGCAGTGGCGAGATACATCCTCAGCTATCACCCGTGTACCGCGCCAGACTGCAAACCCTTCCTCCACCTCCGAATTCCCCCTCCCTCCCGAACCAGCAGCGCCGAGGCTTCAGCCCCAGCTCACCGCCCGACCACAATCGAGACTGTAACACCCTTCACATACTGGCTTTATGCCTATCAAACTCCCCAAAGGCTTTGCGCGTAGGCGCTCGTCGGGCAATGTCCTCGACAGTCCCATCGACTCGCCCATCTCAGAGTCTTCCTTTCGCGTTCTCGAGCGACCCAACGCTAGCGACCTCGTGGGCAATGGCGTCGGCAAGGAATCGCTGAGAAGACGCAGTGCCGTCCGCCCGAGGACGTCGCCCATGCAATCGCGCAGAAGCCACTCTTATGAAGAATCCTCGCTCGAGAGCAACCAGTTCGTTTCCACCTAAAAATAGCCTCTCGACCCCTAATCAGCGCTAACAATTCACAGAAGCAGTGACCACATCTTCAACAGCATGCCTGCCCATGTCGATCGCGACAGCTACGCATCGACAACGCCGTCATCGTTGGAGTCGTATCATCACGACGCTCAGCCCTCTGATCCAAGCAAACCGGAATCACCCTCCAAATCCTCAAACCACACCTTTTCCTTCAAATCCGCTGCTAGAACCTTTACCTTCAGCTCCAAGAACAAGCCTCCACCAATCCCTGATCACGACGCCGCCACCATTGCCGCCACGCGTCGCACAGGTCCTCGCGAGCGCGCCATGACAGAGAGCAGCTATGCCAGCACGGCCATTCCACCAAAGCTCGACCTCGGCACAGACCTTAATCTCGGTAGCTCGGATTTCGGATCCGGCTTTGGCGATATGTTCGCAAAGCGCAGGAGTGCACTGCTCGAGGAGCAGACAGCTACCGGACCCAACGCAACTCGCTCTGTCACCGATTCACACCTCCTCTCGACCAATCCGCGGCCCACTGTCGGCTCGCCAAATTCTTCTACAAGTCTTGCCTCGGATGACCGACTCATGGACATGCCAAGTCTACCGAACTACTTCGGAACGGCAGAGTATGAACCTACATTTGGCGTCGACGCAGACGCAGAACTTCTCATGTCTGCCGTCAATTCCGGCCGCTTCCTGAACGAGGGTAAGAAATCCCAACCCAGACAACTCGCCGACAGGTCCCGCGCCCCCAATGGAATCTCGTCAACCCCACTCCGAGCTGCAGCTCCCAGTCATCAGTCCGGATCATCATTCGGGTCGGGCAGGACGGCAATTCCAACAACTCCTAGAGCCGGTATGTTTGGCAGTGCAGAGATCGATCGCGATACAACGCCAAAAGCAAAAGGCGAAGACTTGGATGACGAGCCGCTGTTTGATCCTTCCAAGTCTGCGCGGTTTGCTCAATTCAACACGCGCAACATGAATCAGCCTAAACAACCAAGCAAGGTCATGACTCCTGCAGAGTTTGAACACTACAAGACTCAAAAGGATAACGGTGAGCTTGACGATGATGACAAAAGTCAAGCGTCGGAAGAGTCGGAGACGTATGAGGACGAGGACGAGACTGAGCGTGAACGTCAAGTTGCCAAACAGAGGAGGAAGCAGGAGGCACAGCTCGCCGTGTATCGTCAGCAGATGATGAAAGTCACGGGAGAGCAACCGTCAGAACTCCCTTCGGATTTGTCACGACCGAAGCTTGGACGGCAAAGCATGAGCACGCCAAACCTCTTGAATAAGACTTATTCAACCTTGGACCCGCTTGCCAGCGCAAAGGACGAGGATGACGACGAAGATATCCCGCTTGGTGTTCTTCAAGCCCATGGATTTCCTAGCAAGAATCGCCCTCCTTCCCGACTCACATTGTCGGGGCGTGGGTCTCGACCAGCATCGCATATGGGATCGTATCCTGCTCCTCCAGGCTCAACTCGCAATGATGCAGCGTCCGGCGGTGGTGGTAACGGCTCATTGCCCGTTTTCGCACGGCATCTGCCCCAAGATCCTTACGTGGGGGCCAGCTTGGTTAACCAACCGAATCGTGAGTCAATGGCCCTCGGTGGTGGCTCCCCTCAGTCAGTTCATGGCGGCTCAAGTGGTCTGCCTCCCGGTGGACTTGTCGGTGTAATTGCTGGCGAAGAACGTGCTCGAGCCATGAGAAGAGGAAGTCCCAACACTCGTGGAACTTACGACGATCAACCCCTGCCACCTCAGATGCAGCCGCCCATGACCACGAATGGCATGCCGGGGATGCCAATGATGCCCATGTCGCCTTCCGAGCAGGCGCAGATGCACATGTCGAGCCAGATGCAACAAATGATGCAGGTACAAATGCAGTGGATGCAGCAGATGATGCAAATGCAGGGCATGTCACCTCAGCAGATGCAGATGATGCCTGGCATGCAAGGAATGCAGATGCCTGGAATGCAAATGCCTCCTCCGCAGAACGGATTCTTGTCACCAAAATCTCAAAGACCAGTGAGCCAGGCGTCGAATCACCAGCGCAGCCACTCCCGTCAGTCATTCCTCATGCCTAATGGAGGGCTTCCAGGCTCAGGCCAGTCTCTCTACGGACCTAGTTCAAGCCAATCCATGTATGGCATGCCGGCAGCGGGCTATGCACCCTCGATTGCGCCCTCTGAGCGAACCAATATTGGGCAACCATCACGCTATCGTCCCGTCAGTTCCGCTGGTGTCGATACATCTCGCACTTCGACCATGTCACAAAACACCATCCAGGCTCTGCAAAGTCAGGGTTCGAGGGCCCCCAGCCGGTTAGGTCCTGGCGATGGGAACAGAAACACTATAATTCGCGCTGTGGATCGTCCTAAAAAGACTAGCCACGCCAGTGATGATGAGGACGAAGAAGGCTGGGCCGAACTCAAAAAGAAGAAAGAGGAACGCAAAAGCCGATGGCGACGGACCAAGAAAGCCGTTGCAGCACACGACGAGAATGTCGGTATGGAAGGATTGTATTATGAAGGTTAGGAATTGTATATTAAGGAGATGACATGACAAAAGTGGATACCAACGGCGATTCGGAGGAGCAAAAGAGCTCGGCCTTGTGGAATAGTATGTTGCCACATAGTCTCTTTGGAGGCATTTTTCTTACACTACTGGTCATAAATACTAATCCATAATGACGAAGTCAATGATTTTCGCAAAGTGCCTGACTTGCTCTTCTGTGATTGGTGTGTTCCAGTGCTCGTTGTTGGAATTTAACGGCAGAATTTCTCCCGGAGCTCTGATTCACCTGGGACGACTGATCGCCTCGCAAACATCGTCCAAGGCCGCTACGCAAGCCCGCCGACCGCTCTTCGCTCTTGACAATGCCTGACAAGCTCGGCTTATATCAATACCTGCTTGCTCTCATTCGCGCGTCTTCTATCATCCCCTGCCGCTACCAATGCTTCACAGATCACATTCCCGGCATCAAAACATCCACTAAGAAGACCTTGCATCCACCAAAATGCATCCAAACCACCAATCCCACTCGCAACCTTCGACTCTCAATCCCTACCGCCCCCACCAACAGAACCCACACGATTTCCCCAAAACCAGTCCGTTTCCCCACCCCGCCCTCTTCGCAGCCACCTGCACCGCAAGCGCAACCCTCAACCACCTCGTCTCGCTACCCGACGAATGCTCCACGCTGCACGAAGCACACCGCGCCTCGCCCCTCGCATTCACCGTCTTCGCGCGCGATCGCGACGCCCGCGGCGCGTGGCGCCCGCTGAGCACGTCCTCGGGCGAACAGCGCGGCCCACTTGCGCTGCAGCCTTATCTGCGGCGTGCGGCGCTGGTGGATGTTCCGCCTGGGGCAGGGCAGTATAATCTACCATGGCGCCACGGGGGTCAGAGTGCTACGGGGAGGGGACACCGGAGGGTTTATCACGCGCAGCAGGAGGAGGTGTCTTCGGGTGGGGGGTTGTTGGCCCGGTGTGCGATGGCGCGGGCGCGGGCTGCGCGTGTGCACAGAGATGGGGTTGGGGATGCTGTGGAGGGGAAAGAGGAGCAGAGGGGAGAGGATGCGCAAGGGGCGTCGCTGGATGAGGCGTGGGAGGCGTCTTTGACGGAAGGGATGGAGGCGCATGGTCGGTATGGCGAGGTCGCGCTCGGGAGAGAGGAGGACTTTGCTGCTAGTATTGGGCGGTATCGAGAAGGCATGGTGGCGAGGACCAGAGGAGGAGTGGTATGGAATGTCCAAGACCTGTCGACGTCGCCAGCACGCGATGAAGATTATGAGATTGACGAGTCGGAAGAGCCTACACCGCCAGCTTTCGATGCAGGAAAGAACCCCGGAAGTATCGAGGCTGAATTTCGAGGACTGGAGGATTTAGAGATGAGCGAATGTGAAGGGGTAGAAGACACAAACAATAGTGCCGATGGTGATTCCGGAGAAGATGAAGACATGGGCCAAGTCGAAGATGAATGCGATCTCTGACAAGAAGGGAACCACGTTCAAGCAATGATAACACAGTGCATTGCGAGGCGCATGAAAAGCAGACCAAAAGACAAGGTATCTACTTGAATACATTTCCATTGAATAAATTCCCAGAGTACAGTGGGAGTGGGTGTAAACAACCCAGAGTCGCTTGTTTACCGGGCAGACGTGACTTTGAGTGGGCCCAGATTTACCTGCTCGAGAATTCACCACCGTTCGAATTTTGACGTGCCATCTTTGATATTGATGGGCTCTCTATAAAAATTAGCTGAAAAAATATCAACAGCACGTCAAAAAATTTGCATCATAAAGAGATAGCAATGTCTTGCGGTCTGCTGGCGGTGGGGCAAAAAAGAAAACTGCAAAAGCAAAGTCTCGAACCCCGGTGCGCCCGGGTACGCAGCCGGGGTTCGATGACTTCACATAACTTCATGGGCCCAACCTGAGTGGGTTGAGCCTCGTTTGACAGCACTCTGAGTTGCCCAACTCCCTACACCTCGGCCAACTAGGGTCTCACTCCTAGTTGGCTGAGGATGTAGGCTTAGAATGGTCAGCGAATTTGCAATATATATACAATACCCTGTTAGCCACCACATCTCTGCGACTATTCTGCAGGCCTTAGGAGTTTGACTTTGTTTCTGCTGGCATGGTTTTGCTGGCAACAGTCAAAGAAGTAGCCACATTTGATGTTTGGTGAAATTTGTGATGCAATTGCAGACGTGAAATGTAATTGCACAGCAAAAATAGGTCCAGGAACGACGTGCTTTCGTACTTACATTTAAAAAAGAAAGGGAAGGTATTTTTTCCATAGTCACTTGAACGACGGTATGTGGCTGCTGAGATGTGAAGGGTGGGCGGAGGCACTGATAATGTCGCCTGAGTTCTAAGAATCCTGACGCAACCCATCAGACGCGAAATTCAACTCAAATGGTCAGCCAAAAATTTCTGCGCAATGTCCCAGCTAGTCGAAGCATTCCAGAGGCAAGTCTACACGCTGGACAATAATTCTGAGCAGCAAAAAAAAATGTAAAAAGCAAGGATCGAACCGGGACTGCACGTCTGCAGCCGCCGTCCCAGTTGTCCTCACAGAAAGTCATAAGTTGATATCCGAGCTAGGTTACAACCTGTTTTATGGGCGTGTTATCGTGCCGCCACCCACGTTTGACCAAACAACTAGCGAAGTGCTCGGATTAACCGTAAACCATCACGTCATTGCTGAAAGGACAATTTGATCTGCAGCTTTGTTATTGATATAGCTTGAACTGGTAGCTGCACTTTTGGTGCCAGAAATGTTGCACTTTTGCGGCCTGGGATCTTGGAATGATAGGTCTCGATGATGCACCTTCGCAGACTTTCACCTGCAGACAATGTTAGGATCTTTCAGCCACGAACCAGAGATCTAGAAAGCGCATGACGATTTCATATTCAATACGATCGTGCTTGGAATAACCTGATTGCGGCGTTGGCCAAGATAGGAGGTATGCGAAAGGTGTGCAGCGGGCCTTCAGCTTCTCGTTAGCGAAGACTTCTCGTTAGCCTTGAACAGCGTTGACAGATGCTGCTCCCTTCTTCATGTCACAGCCTCCACGATATTCAACAGATGCAGCTCCTCATCGAACACGTATTCCATTCCTTTCCGAAGCGCATGTCAACAATGGACCAAAAGGGTGCGCAAGCAAGTCCGACAGCAAGCGCGTACGACATCGAATACCTTCAAGACGAAGGACGAGAAGTACTAATGACGGGCGGCACAGTTTGTTCAGCCGGACCGGCAAAGCCTGAAGGGTGAGTGCAGTCTGCACTGCTAGCCGTGCAAAGCAGACCAGGTTCGGATCCATGTCGAATCGCACAGGACTTAAGGCCCGTCTTGTTAGGAATCAACCCGCTCAGCGGCCGAGATAGCATGCATCCGGCAAGCAAGAAAGAAAGAAAGAAAAGGAAGACATACGACGAGAAAATGGCAGGAGGAAATGACCGGAAGCCACAGACCCACAGTACCGATGGCTCCGTTCAAGGTTTCAAGAGTCTCTATAACTACTCCTGTAGCTCTGATAGACTTCCGACCGATGATATCGACGTGAGTTGAGGACTACGCGCGGAATGAGGACATCACGTCACGGACGAAGGCGATCCCGATGAGGAAAAGGATGCATCGAGACTCAACAAGCCAAGGTACAACAAAGGAAGCCTATATCGAGGACCAATGGAAGGTGAAGCAGAGTCACAGGTGCAGTAGACTATTGCCGAATGAGTTTGGGCTATTCAAGCGCCCGGGAGGTGGAAGATATACAGGTAGGCAGTGAGTGATAATTGGAGGAGAATCAGCTCACAAGATCTCAGGAGCTGAGTGAAGCTGCGGTCGTCCTGAAGGCTCTGACTCAAGTGTGGTCTGACGGGTATTGGTGGAACAATTGAATGCTGAGGGGTAGTCCATGCTGTATAGTAAGGATGAGGTATGATGATTCAGTGTCTGGGGCGTGCAGTATATGCAAAAAACTCACGCGTGCAGTGCGCGCCCCAGCTTCGTACCCTGTACGTGGCAGCGCCACCAAAGAGATGGTCACGTGGTTCTCTGATGATTTGAGTACTATTTTACCTGTTGTTTAAATTGCGGGCACATGATTGTCGTCATCGGTAATCGTTCCTAGCAGCGATATCTGTCTGGAAAAGCTTGACAGTAAAAGTTTCTGTCAGACTTTGATTTGATGTTCGATATCTCTTCTACTTCTCTGGAAAACCTATGCAAAACGGGTATTTCTTATGCAAGCCACAGATCAGAAAGCTAACTTCCCGGTGGTATGTGTTCTCTGATTATAGAAGCAATATTGTGACGAAAATTAGCAAAACCCATGTCGCCATGGCTGTAGAGATCACGAAGGGTATTGTAGACATTCCGACTCTCAATCTCAGACAGTGCAAAGAGAGATATCCTCCGAGGCACAATCAGGAGACTCTTTCGTTCCTCTTTCTGAATGACGAAGTCTTGAATTGTAGATTGGCCTCCGCAGGCAATGATAGTCTGCTCAATGTCGTCGAGGATCCGAGATCTTTTCCAGTTTTGATTCCAATCGCGAAACAATCTCACGATTGCCAAAGGACTCATTGAGATGCTCAGACAGATGCCGCTGAGGTAACGCCGGATATCTTCCCTGTCATTGAGACCGGGCACCAACTCGAGGGGTATGACTTTCTCGATAAATATGTCGACTACCGCACCAGCGCGTAGAAAGGTGAGCACAGTATGCCATTGACTGTGCTGCACCTCACACCAATCATGCAAATCAGGATTTTCAGAGTGATACGCGCGGGCATAGTCTTGTGTCGAAAGCCCAATGAGCCTTTCTCCGGACAGCATTCTTGACCAAGCGGTGTCGCGCCTAGATTCTGGATTGGAAGCGGGCTCGCATGATTGTTGTAGAACGTTTGGCTGAGCTTTGTATTTGTCGATCATGATCTTCAGAAAATACTCTCTATCCCGACGCATCCTTTGCTCGATTGACAAATCAGCAATTCGGTGTAGATCAGCAATTGTATCGTCGACACAGCTCAACAAATAGGTTGCATTTGCCTGCTATTCCTCCGGCAGAAGAGCTTCAGTCTGAACGAGGCCGAAACGAAATAGTCCAAAGGAGATTGCGAGCCCAACGAAATCTTTCACCGGGCAGCGCTCATGAACATCCTCATCCTCAGCGCTGTAGGTGGTCTGGTGACGTATTCTCCACCGTAGGTCACACCAAGTAGCCTTTGAATTGTACTGATTTTGCATATTCCTTTCAAGTACTAATGCAAGTCCCGTAGTGAGCTCTTCACTACTACTATATGAGGCCTGCTCATGCTCCCACATAGCCAGAATTGAACTAGAGAAATTTCTCGCTCCCAGATCTGATTGTAGAGGTGTCCAGTGCAACAGAATGATCGAAGCTTTTACAACCTTTTCCACAACCCTCATTTTGGACACTTTGTCGAATAGAAATGGGCTGTGTTCCTGATCAGAGATGAATTCGAACACAGATCGATGTAGAAACTCTACTGTTGTGCAGTAGACTTCACTCATGACATGATCCTCAAGATGTTGACCAAGTGTTCCGGGATATGCGCCAGAGATTAAAAAATCATCAAGCCGAGAGTCGTGGTTGAATGTAGTCGTCAGAAGTCCACCTGTGAGTCCACTTATACTTTGAGCCAAGTGATGGACTCTTCGAGCAGCTTCCAGAAAGTGGGGTTTAGTACTGCTGGTGCTCGTGATTGAAACAAAGTCCCTTTGGAAGTCATTTGATGTTGCCAGGAAGAACTGCAAGATACCCATTTGACCCCAGGATTGAGTACAAAGCATGAGATGCAAATAGAGCGAAGCTTTCTCCATATGGTATGGGGCCACTTGCCGGGATACTATGATGCCATATAGGTCTCTGAGCTCAGTAGGAAGCAGTTGCAAATACTTCATCAGTTCCCCTGTTGTGTCACCTATGGATGCCGGATTCTCCAACAGATTCCTAACAACGAGATGCACCCACAAAAAGACACCTTCAGCTCTTGATGAGATCGTGGAAGTCAATCGTTGAATTGTCGCATGACTCGGTACAAGATAGTCCGGCCATCTTCTGCTGAGAGATTTGATCCTTTTCGAAACATAATTCCGTATATCGAAATATGTGAGATCCTGAACACGCAGTTTCTTGCATGCTCGGAAGCGTAAATCAAACTAAACAATATTTTCATGAGATTGTGTTCATGAAGCGGGGCGAACCAAAACGGTAAAACTTACAATGGGTTCAAGACGACTTGTTACGCAGATTTTGACGTGAGGAAAGGAGATAAGCCCGTCTAACAATTTCAGAACAGTCGATCGGTCCCCGAAAAGCTCATCCAAGCCGTCAATAGAGGAGCAGAAGCAGCAGTCCGATTTAGCAGCCTCACTGACGATCGCTTTGAGCATTCCGCTAAGTTGATTCTCACTCCACGGCATCTCGTGAGCCCTGGGTCCGGAGAGGACGTTTCTTTGTTCCTCATCCAATTTCGACAGCACGGTCGGTGCAAGAAAAGGAAAGCGTGAAATTATTTGGTGAATAAATGCTTACAGGGCGCCTTCAAAGCTTCTTTGGAGTGGGCTACCGGGGTTCCAGAAGAAGAATCGTAGCTTCAAAAGATCCCTGCCAGAAGCCCACAAGTCAAGGCCTTTGTCTGTTCTCTGGTTGGTCCAAATGTAGTCCGTCAGAGTCGATTTGCCAGATCCTGCCTTGCCGCTGATCCAGTAGTAATCATTGCCTGATATAAGCCACTCGCTGAGTTTGTCCCACTTGGGGGCTCCACTACCGTGAAGTTCTAAGTTTTCTACTAATTTGCGTGGATCAGCGAATACATCTTCCGAATCATCCGAGTCGTCCGAGTCGTCTTCGGAGGATTCATCATCCTCTACAGAGTCTATGTGATCTTGGAGCACATCGAAAACCCACTTGAAGGACCGTCTATCTTTGTCTACGTCAGAAACTTTCGCTTGCCGCCGATGCATTTCGGAGAACCAGATGGCGCTCAGAAGCGAGCTATGATAGTGTTCAACCCCATCTGTTGACATGTACTTAAGCCGTTTGGAATTACCATCTTCTGCAGTTCTATCTCCAAGCCTTTTTGTGCTACTGGCTTCATAATAAATATTCGTGGTGTTATAGACGTCGCCGAATTGCGCTTTGCCTTTGCCACTAACGTTGTTATACTGATACAACGAGCGCACAGGCGGTTCGGGTCCGCTTTTAGCCACCGCTCCAGATTGTGCAGACCGCGAAGGTAAATCTTGTATTCCACTATCAGGAGCGAGTGGGAGATCACCAGAGCCTGCGCCAGTGTCGGCCATGAGGATCGATAGCGAGCAGCTTTGCGTATGCCTATGATAGACACGTAATTGAGCAATGCAAAGGATGGCTTCAGTCCCGCAGCACAGATGTCCGGAGACCAAACCTTCGAGCTTAAAGAGAAGATGGTCCCCTTGGAGTGACTTGCTTCAGAGGCGTTGCGAGCAAGATGTCGCGTCAAGTAAGTGTCAGATCGGCGGCATTCCAGAAGCGACACGACTCAGAAGTGCACGGAGACTGAGGCGAGACAGCGTCTGGGCGGGCAAGACAGCACAAGAAAGTCATGAGGAAGAAAACCCCCACCTACAACCTCACCTGCCAATCAGACGACGTTCACTCAAGTCTGCCATCCACGTGACATGTTACTTTCGCCAGTGTCGTCCACATATTTAATTCGATGTACAGCGAATACTACCATGCGGTAGTGCTCCAGTTCCTGAGCTTGAAGTGTAAGGCAGCCGGAGAATACCGATGTGGATGCCAATGGTACTGATGCCTCATGAGTGCACAAGAGCTCTCCTCCACGCTAATGCCGATAAGCCAACATTGGAGTGATACCCCTCATGCAGGGCATGCACAAGCGTCTGCATGTAAGCAGCCACCGTCCGTAGTAAGACCTAGATCCGAGCGCTCTCTTCGTCTGAACGGTAAGCAGCTGCCCCCTGCTTTTGGTGATGATGAACTTGAAAAGTATCGACCCCTACAACCTCTTCATTGCGTACCCAACTGGCAACTTACTGGGCTACTCATATACTTAGCACAAGCATGCCGTCATTACAGTGGCTTCCAGGCTTTCACCTCGTTGGCTCCCTTGAAGTGCTGTTGGTTGGCTTCGCTCTTTACTATGCCTGCTGGATGATATATGCACACTTCTTCCACCCTCTTGCAAAGATTCCTGGTCCTTTCTGGGCTTCATTCAGTTCCCTCTGGTACTTTGATATTGTTCTAAAGGAGACGAGTGATGCTCATCAGATGCCCCTGCATGAAAAATACGGGCCTATCGTGCGCATCGCACCCAACGATCTATCGGTCTCGGATCCAGAAGCAATCGGCGTCATCTACAACGCGAAGAAACCTTTCGCGAAGAGCGGCTTCTACGACAGCTTTGTGTCTCATATCAACCCTAACCGAAGAGATCTATTCACTGAACGCAACGACAAGAACGCGGCAGACCTCCGAAGAACTTACGCGCATCTCTACACGCAAAGCGCCGTGCTGAACTACGAGCCTCGGATCGACTACATTGTTGAACTGTGCTCCAATGTTATAGCTAAGGTGGCGGAGTCTGGAGAGACGATTGACATGACGCGCACATTTCGCCAGTACTCTTTTGACGTCCTAGGCGAGATCTTCTACGGGAAGAAAGGCGGCTTCAACAATCTCCACGATGACAAAGACTACAACAACTGGATGGCTATGATCCGCACCACGGCTTCCATCAATGCAAGCACAAACTGGCTTCCAAAATTCATGCGGCTCCCCTTCCTCATGAGCGGACTCGTGAGATCCGACGTCCGCACGGCAGTAAAGGGCCACTTCCAAGTCATAGCCGACGCAAAGTCCGCCGTCAGACAGCGTCAAGACGACATCAAAGCCGGCCGAGACGTGCCCACCCACGACATGCTGACCAAACTCCTGGCCATCATGGATGACAAGAGCAACAAGCTCGACTTTTCCATCCTCGACGTTGACACGCATGTCTGGGGCATCATCTGGGCAGGCGCAGAAACCACCGCGACCACCCTCACGTCCATCTTCTACCATCTCCTCAAGCACTCAGACTGCCTCGAGAAGCTCCTCCGGGAGATTGACGACGCCTTTGCCACAGGCAATCTGACCGAGCCAATCCACTACATGCAAGCCGTGAAGCTGCCCTACCTCAACGCCTGTGTCAAAGAGGCGATGAGGATCCACCCTGGCCTGGGCATGACATTGCCGCGCAGTGTCCCCGAGGGCGGCACGACAATAGCAGGACGCTTCATCCCTGCAGGTACGATAGTCGGCGTCAACGCAATCGTTGTACAGAGAGACAAGAGCGTTTTTGGGCAAGACGCGGACGACTTTGTGCCGGAGCGGTGGATCCAGTGTGGCGAAAAGGCTGCTGCGCGTATGGAGCGCACCATGATGGTGTTTGGGACTGGCCAGCGCATCTGCTTGGGCAAGCAGATCTCGTACACGGAGATGTTCAAGCTACTCCCGACTATTCTGCGGAAGTACGATTTTGAGCTGTTGAGTCCCGAGTGGAATCCCCATCGTAGCTGGTTTGCGGACCCGTCTGAAGTTCTTGTACGAGTCAAGAATCGAGCGTAAGGAAAAGGATGGATTAGAGCTCAATTTTTAAGATGTGGTTGACCTGGAGTTTTGGAGTGCATGACGTGTATTGAATATACCAACGCAACGAGATGGATGTAGGTATGATGGATGTTGGTAGGTCAGTCGAGGTAGATTCGAGAGATTATGATACAAAGGATGATCTAAGCAAGCTGAGGAGACGTCCTTTTGCAGCACGCTGTTTCTGCTCCAAACCTATGTACTACTGAAGATGAACATTTCTCACCGAAATCGTACCCATTACGGTAGCAGGTGGTTCAGAAATACTTGAAGTGCGTACTATGTGCATTGAATTCAAGTATTCAAGTTGTAAGCGGCCATCTGAGTCGACTTCGATGAGCTTTGTTGCGACAGCATCCTCTGGTGAGCCCACACCGAGCTCTTGCTCCAGATTAAAAAGAAAGACCTGACAAGTAGGAATACTGTCATCATCCAAATTGACCAAGGTTACCTCATATGTTGTTCCTGATCTCTCATCTTTTACAAAGACAATGTAAGTGCCCTGCCTCAATTCAATTTCAGCACTTAGATGAAGGGTAAGATAGGAGGCCCTTAGGCCATCACTACCACACAATGCATCCGAATAAGCAAGATTTAATCCTGGTTGCTCTCGACTGAAGAAGGACATAGGTGCCCATCGAAAGAAGGGCACGTTCTGTACTTTGCTGCCTCTGGTGAAAATGATCTGTTTACTCAAGCGTCCACCGGAGGCATGCTGGAGGAAGTATGCCATGCGCTCACCAATGTGGCCTCGCTGCTGTAACTCCTGGACTGACACTCCTGCAAGTGCTCCAACCGCAATCAGCTCATCCCTCGCATGAGACGTTTGTCGGAATTGTAGCTCTCGCGTGAGCTTGAGGCTATGGAGGCCCTCACGTTGTGGGAAGATATGGAGCGCCAACTCCCGCTTTAAATAGTGATACGTTGGGCTACTTGTGATTTCCAGAGAAAGTTGATCCTCAGGGTGCAGCTCCGGGACCCAATCTGGAGCAAGACGTAGGAGTTTGCCGTTAGCAAATAGTATCCATAGCTTTTGTGCCACGCATCCTTCTTGAAAGGTCCAAACCCGTGTCATCCAGGGAGATGCAAGAAGATGTAACAGAAGCACTTCGCATCTTTCAGTACTTGGAGACAGAGCCCGCATTGCTTCGTCTATAACTACGACCGCGTGTGCGCATCGATAGGTATCATACATGGATACGATTGCCCTTTGCCGAAGGTCATGATCTTTCGGAACGCAGAGCGAATCTATCCAAAAAGGTGTACTGAATTCTTCACCGTCGTTTATACCCTTATCCATGGCAATTGCAATTGATGCTGTTTTTTGAAGTAACTCAAGCTGACAGATGGGGAGCCCAGCTTCGCTCCAGCTTCCTCGACCTTGATGCCAAACATGGGAAAAAGCGATGTATCGGCGAGCTTGCGGATGAGACGACGATATGACTTCGAGCTTGTCATCTACAAATCGCATGAGAGGTGTTTCTCCTGCTTTAAGAATAGCCGTCACTTGTTGCATATCTGGCCAGCTCGTGCGGCATCGTCCCCGCTCGTGTTCAGCGCACTCGTGCCGCAATGATATTGCCTCTTTATTTTTAACGTTATAGGCCACGCAAGTCGTGTCACAGTGGGAATGATCCGCTGCTCCAAGCGTTGGGCGAAGGTTCATGGACCACATCCAGGCAAGAATGGGAAGATTGACCCGAGTTTGCAAAATGCTAAGGGTGGCCGGACACCAATTCCCATCACTGATGAGCGGTCTACGAATCAATCTGCTCAGGGAAATAGGTCGAGCGTGTGGAAGACGGTTGTCATTCCAGGTACGCCGGACAAGTAGAGCGATATGGTGGGGGAGAGAAGAGACGGCATTGCGAAAATCCAGCCCAGTGCCGCCTCGGTAACTGCGTTGCTTTCGTGCTCCAAATTCACATCGATACTGGCACGAAATGCCGTCGTTGTGAGGCGCATGTGTGCATTCTGAAACTCATTCATAGCAGACAGACAGGATTTTGGAAGCTCATTCCGGTACTCACGTAGGTCGGCCAGCTCCAAGTTATCGTTCAACATCAGTCCTCGATAGCACTCAAGAAAATATACAAGCTTTGAGGTGTTGAAGACCCAGACTTGAGTTGCATCATTTCTGACTGCTGCTGCGTCCAGAAGCTTTCCTGATAGAGATTCTGGGAGCAGACCTGTAGTTATGATTGTTCGAGGCACTTTGGAAAGAATGTGCACTGGAGGGTCTTCTGAGGCCAGATATTCTTGGAAAACACAAGACTGCAGGAGTCCAAAACTGAACCATCCTTGTAGAGCGCTCAGGCACCGAATAAAGCACTGTTCAGACGTCAAGTTGTTGTTACTTGGATGCGCGGACCTCCACTGCCCCTCACAAAGTGCATGCAGGTTCCATCCTCGCCTAGCAAGATACCCATCGCAGTCGCCAATAGTTTCTTGTCCAATGTCCAGACCATGCCCTTGGAATATGCATAACGTAAGCTCGTTAGGATGGCTAGCTATTTCTGTATCAACGTCACTAGGAAGCAGGTGATCCATGTAGACTCGGTGACTTTCCAATGAACTGGTTGGCTGAAAATGATGGTGAAGACTGGACAGTGAGCACGTAACCCAGACCTAGGCAAGTTTGCGTAAAGAAAGGATCTCAGTTTATTGAAAGTCTAGAGATTGTGAGGTTCGGTAGCTGAAGCAATGATGGTTCGATACTCCGACCCGCCCAACGCTTAGTCACGCTCAGTGGACTGTGTGTTTAAAGTACCTTAGTCGACCGAAACTATGCAAAAGGCGCATGGCAGTTTTACCGATCATCAAAGACTGAAAGAGTGAATAAAGTTGGTATCTAAATGAGTGTGCTACACTCACAGCCGACTGCCTCAGGCACAGAATCAATTTAGTGTGCAGTCGCTGCATCTCCCTGCCATGTGACAATTTAAACCTCCATCCCTTTTACTCGCCATACTACACGGCGACATTTATTTTTTCGTCGATATTAACCGACGCTCCCGCAGCAGCACTACCACTGACACCAGGCCATCTGCGCTTGACGCTCTTCCAGAGCTCCACGCAGGCCACATATGCCACGAAGCAGCCCGCCACGACACCCCACTCCCACCCAATAGCCTTGTGCTTGAAGACCAGCACATCCACCTCGGGCAGGTAAATGACAGGAAACATGACCACGAATCCCGCCACAACAGCCCAAAACAGAAACCGGTTCGCCCAGACCGCCCTGCACGCCGCGACCGGTCCCGCGCCAAAGCGCGCCGGATCCAATGCGAACAACGACCGCGTGAAGTGCTTGACCTCCCACGCCGTGACGAGCAGCAGTGCGGTCAGCGTCGCGTAGGCCGTCGCACGCGCGCGGAACGTGACATCGCAGCTGGCGTTGTAGCCGTCGTTGCAGCCGGCACCGAGCTGGCCGCGCCCGGGCCCGTAGGCCACGCTGGCGAAAGCCACAAGGCACAGCGCGCCCATGCACACGCCGTACACGCACTTGTCGGTGATGAGCTCGCGCGTGAAGACGCCGGCGCCGCGGGGGTCACGGGGCGGGCGGCGCATGATATCTGCGCTGGCCTGCTCGAGGCCAAGGCCGATCGCGAGGAAGGAGGATGTGATGAGGTTGACCCAGAGGATCTCCAGGGGCGAGAGGGGGAACACGGAGGCGCCGGTGCTATCTTTGAAGGCGAGACCGCACAAGAGCAAGATGACCTGGGCGATGTTGCTGACGAGAAGGTGCAACAGGAACTTCTGGATGTTGTCGAAGAGACGACGGCCTTCGCGGACTGCTGTGACGATCGAGGCGAAGTTGTCGTCTGTGAGGATCATATCGGCCGCGTCTTTGGCGACGTCGGAGCCGTTCAGACCCATTGCAATGCCAACATCGGCGCGCTTCAGTGAAGGCGAGTCGTTGACACCATCGCCTGTCATGACGCAAAAAGCGTGACGGCGATGGAGGGCAGCAATCATCCGCACCTTTGTAGTCGGCGAACAACGAGCAAGGACCAGCGGCAGCGTAGGCATGCTGTCCACCGCTGAGTCTGAAAGAGAGTCAAAGTGGTCTGCTTGCATGACGATATTGCTGTCCTGCACGACTGTGCCGTCATGGATAGTGATGGGCCGGGGCAGAATGCCGACTTCAGCGGCAATAGCACGCGCTGTTGAGATGTGATCACCCGTAAGCATATGGACTTGGATACCGGCAACCTTACAAGCTGCGACCGCATCTCTTGACCCGAGACGGGGAGGATCGTAAAGGCCAACAAGACCACAAAAGTCAAGAGTCTCCTCGGTGGATGTTCTGTCGCACCATATCTTCTCTTGACTTGGCATGAAGTTGCGACTAGCGATGCAAAGCACCCGAAGGCCCTGCGAGGCCATCACCTCTGCCTTGTTGAGAATGTCAGATTTTTCTTGCTCAGACAACGTGAGTCGAGGAACAATGGCCTCTGTCGCGCCCTTGGTGTAGGCTTTGATGGTGCTATCAGTAGAGTCCTGGTAGACTACAGTCATACGTTTGATAGCAGAGTCAAAGGGATATTCTTTCAGGAGGTGCTTGCGTCCGTCCGACAGCAGGCTCGTCTTGCCACGGCCAAAGCGGAGAGCAAGCACATGCAGTGCAATTTCAGTCGGTTCGCCGACAGCTGTCCAGACCGGAGCCACATCAGTGTTGACAGACTCAACGCTCAGGTTCGCTGGTTTTGCATTGGTATCGTAGACTGAAGACAGGTTGCAAAGAGCAATGGCCCTGAGAAATGTCTCTAACGAAGAAGAGTAGTTGTTCTCACCATCGATGATGGATTTCTCATTGACAGTCACAGACCCGCTGTTGGGGTCGAACGGGTTTGTCGTGTTTTGAACAGAGACCAAGCCAGCACCAGGTATCCAAGCACTCCTTGCAATCATCTTACCTTGTGTTAAAGTACCGGTCTTATCACTGCAAATATTGGATACTCCACCGACTGCTTCAAGAGCCTGAAGTTTGCGGACGATGACATTTCCTTTTGCCATGGCCTTGGTACCGACAGCCATGGTGATGGTCAAAACGGCAATGAGAGATTCAGGAATGACGGCGACTGCGACGCAGATGCCATAGATCAAGACCTCGCCGTTGACATCCCATAGATTTGCAGAAAAGACAATGATGGCCAGTAGAATGGCCAGCGCAAATAGAAGTAGAGCAAACTTGCTGAGCTTGGTCTGAAGAGGCGTGCCAGTGAGGCCAAGAACACTTCGGAAAGCATCCTTGAACCTCACAAAATATTTCTTGACCATGTTGCTGCTTTCATCTTTGCGAGGGCGTTGACGGAGTAGGTCTGCAATCTTGCCAACCTCGGTGTTGAGTGCCGCAGCAACAACAATACCGGTTGCGCGGCCTTGGGTCATGGTAGAAGCCGCGTAGCACATGCTGATGCGGTCGCCCAGAGCAAGCTCACGATCTAGGACAGTGGCCTCGGCAACCTTTGCAACCGGCAGGGACTCTCCAGTGAGCAAAGCCTCATCAGTGGACGCATTGACAGCTTCGGCCAGGCGGATGTCGGCAGGGACGACGTCTCCTACGCTCATCTTGACAATGTCACCAACAACAAGCTCTTGAGCTTTGACCGTCTGGATCTGACCGCTTCGAAGAACTCGAGAGATTGGGGCAGAAAGAGCCTGTAGAGACATGATCTGCTGCTCGGCGCGGTAGTCCTGGAGGAAGCCGATGACGACGTTAAGCAAGATGACGGCCGTCACAACGGCAGCCTCGATGTAGTCGTTGATCGCAAACGAGATGGCCATGACAATCACCAAAACCTAGAGAGGTGTCAGTAGTGGGCCAGGCACAGGAACAGATGTTGGAAGCCTACCAAGGTCAAGCTGTTGGAGACCTGACGCAGGAGAATCTCTACGGGAGAGACGGCTGTGGTCTCTTTGATCTTGTTAGGACCATCACGACGAAGGCGAGCAGCCGCCTCGTCAGCGGACAGACCATGACTGCACACTGTTAGATGTCCGGCTGTTGCATCAACACACAACATAAGGCTTACTCGACATTCACATCAAGTAGTCTTGCAACTTCAGAAATGGGTAGAGCGTGGGCAATGTTAAGCCATTCGCCACCATCGCTCCCTTCAGAGATACTGGAGGTCACGAGAGTGGCGATGCCAGTGGCTACTTTATCGTGCCGTGGTATAGCTTGAATATGGGGGGAGTCGTGGCGTGCATTGTAGCCACATAAAGGAGGCTCGAGTGCTTCCTCGACGTCGCCAGGAAGGTCTGAACCAGCGTTGCCGCCATGTTCGGTAGATGTGAGATGATCGCCTCCCATTCAATAAGCACAGTGATAAATTACTTCAAGAAGTAAATGAAGGATGTTTGATGAATGTGAAGGTAGGCGAGCTCGACGAGCTAAGAGGTGTCAGACGGGCAACAGAGCTACAAGCGAGCCTGGACCTTTATCCATAGCTGCTTGGAACAGGCGGGGTGGCCAGAAGCCAAGCCACTTGATCTAGAAGCGTACAACTTGGCAAAGTAGGGTGTGATGCGAACGATGGAAGCAAGCCATGGGTCTGCTTGGACAAACACATCGTGCCTGCAGCTAACCTGGCATCCTATCCATGGCCAATCGCACAAGTACAAACTTGCGCCTGCATACGCAGAGGTAGCAGTCTAGAATCATATTACAACTGCACGAGGCATGATTGGCAGATGCTGCAGTCGGTGCCACAAAGGCTGAACACCCATGCACGCCAACGCTGTCGTGGCGGAGTATCCTTGGAGGCGTGCGCGTCTTGGCCGCTGGGCACGGTAGACACACATGACTGGCCCGTCGGCGGGTAGAGGCTGTCAATGACGGATGGTGCAAGATCGATAGACTACGCCATGCCGTGCCGCTGCGAATGCCGGCTAGGCATGGTCGTGGAGGTCGTGCTTGCGGAGCGAAATGGGACGAAGTCGGGAAGCAGCACCAGTGAGACATCACATGTTTTGGGCTGGCACGACCAAAATCCCCTTTCCAGTTCAGTCATAAAAGGAGAGAGTATCAGATATTGCAGTGTTGTCAAAGTCTTTCACAGTATGCTATTCATATACAGGTTACATAGGAGAGGATAGGTTTCCGCCACCCAAGGTATCAACGCCAGCTCGCGAATGCAGATTTCCAATCAGCCCCGCTCCCTTCTATACACACACACAGTCGTCTACAGCTTCATGCCGAGGATCTTGTGCACGCGCATTGACTGGCGCATGGACAGGTCCAGCATGATCTCCTCGGAGCCACCGGGGATGGCGTAGGCGCGCACGTCACGGTACAGGCGCTCAATCTTCGCGCCACGGCCGCCGCGGGTGTAGGAGATGCCACCGAAGATCTGCGACGCCTCACGCGCGCAGAACTCGAAGACCCTGGTGCTCTGGGCCTTGAGGCCGGCGATGGGGCCACCCAGCTTCAGCATGGCCTCGGTCTCGTCCATGTGGCTGGCCTGGTAGATGACCTGCTCGAGCCAGGCGTACGTGGCCTCGATCTGGCGCGCCATCTCGGCCAACTTCAGGCGGATGACGGGGTGCTCGATGAGCTTCTTGCCAAAGGTCTCGCGCTTGCTGGCGTACTTGACGGACTCCTCGTAGCAGACGCGCGAGAAGCGGGTGGCCTGAATGATGATGCCGATGCGCTCGTGGTTGAAGTTGGTCATGATGACGCGGAAACCCTTGTTCTCCTTGCCGATCAGGTTCTCGACGGGGACCTTGACGTCGTCAAAGGAGACGAAGGTGGTGCCCGAGGACCACACGCCCTGGCAGTCCATGCGCTTGGTCTCGACGCCGCCGGCAGAGCGCTCGATGAGCAGCACGGAGATGCCGTTCATTCCACCCTCGCCGGTGCGCACCGCGGTGGTGAAGTAGTCGGCCCAGATGCCGTTGGTGATCCACTTCTTCTCGCCGTTGACAATGTAGTGCTTGCCGTCCTCGCTCAACTTGGCCTCGCACGTCAGGTTGGCAACGTCGCTGCCCGCGTCGGGCTCGGTGATGGCCAAGCAGATGCGCTTGTCGCCATTGAGGATGCCGGGCATGATGCGGTCGACAAGCTCCTTCTTGCCGTACTTGAGCACGGGCGGGCAGCCGATGCCGAAGCCGCCGAGCACGTTCCACACGAAGCCACCGGAGCCGACGCGGGCCAACTCGTCGGTGATGATGAGCTCGTGGAACTGGTTCCACTTCTCCGGGGGCACGCTCTTGACCGTGTTGCTGACCAGGTGGCGCGGGTACTCGGCGCCCATGAGGCCGGCGAGCCAGCCCTTCTGGCCAACCTCCTTGTAGATCTCCTCGGGGATGCGCTTGGCCTCCTCCCACTCGTCGATGTAGGGCATGATCTTCTCCTCGACCCAGTCGCGCACCTCCTCGCGCAGGTCGGCGTGGCTCTGGTTGAAGTGTGGGGATGGGAAGGTCTGGTACCACGAAGGGTCGGCGAAAGGAATCATGTCGCCATACTGGTCGAGGACCTCGACCTCCTCCTCTGCGGCTGCGGTGGGCTCGACGCTGGCAGTGCCGGCCTCGGGGGCAGGCTGAGCCTTGGGCTCCTCCTTGACGGGCTCAGGTGCGGGCTCGGCCTTGGGCTTGGAGTCGAGACTTCCGACCTGCAGCTTGCCCTGGTACTTCTTCAGGATGGAGTCGTTGTGGTACTGCACGGTGACTGTCAGTTCCCGGCGGGCGGGCGACTTGCGGAGTGGAAAATTACTTACCTTCCAGAACTGCTTTGATGCATCCTTGCCACCGACACGCTGCAGAATCTTCTTTCCGCCTGCGCTGGTTAGAGCGGGGCCCTCGGCAAACGAGGAATGCGCAACTCACCTGGGTGCTCGTCCTGGAACTTTGTCACATCGTAGACATCCTCATCGACAATGATGTAGAGGCTGTCGGGCTTGTTGTGCGACGAGACGTCGCTCGTGGAGAATGTCTTCGACATTGTGAAGGTGTGCAGTGGGGGGATGCGTGTGGGCTAGCTGGCGAACACGACTGGCCTTCTGCAGCTGGACAGAAAGACGGGAGATGGGGCGATGGGGAGGGAGATGAAGGAATTCCACAGGAGGGAGCGAAGAAAGTTAATATTAAAAGAGCCCAGCGGCCGTGGATATAGATCTAGGAGACAGCCTCGGAGTGGCCGTCGGTTGGACGCCAGGGCCCTTCACATGCTACGGACGTGATGCGTCTTGGGCCTCCGTCGGCGGCCGGGGTCCCCACACGTTTGTCCGGCTGCGCTCTGCACATGACAGTGCCCGTCTTGCTGCTCTCGGTCTTTCTCAAGAAGACAACTGGAGGCTGCCGATGCAAGAGACCGTCACCCTTGTGCTACTCGAGGCCGTCCTCGTCCTATATCGAAAGAGTGGCTTATTGCCGGGCATTTTGCTGGTGGCCGCATTGAGCGCGTGGACCGAAAGCCGACTACATCATCAAGCAGCCTGAGCCGAGGTCCACACTAGCGCCATCTGGGCTCTGGCCTCGCCTCTGCAAACGGTAAGCATTATTCTGTCAAATCGCCATGGGCCTATTCGCCAGCCTCTCTCTTGATCGTGGATCACGCTGTATATCTTCCATGTCGTAAAAAAGTGTGCTTCCCAGGATCCATCGAGCCTGAAGATCCATATGCATTTCCTTCCTTGTAACTCCAAGCCAATTGTGCCTGCTCTAAGCATCTACTCGCGTGATCGCTGTCCTGCACGCACCACCAGCATGCTAGCCTCCAATTCACTGCTCTGCATTAGCGCGTCTCCTGCAGGTCCCAGGCAGCTCTCAGTTCCCATCTGGTTGTGCCCCACAATCATAAGATCTCCTGCGTTCTTTGCCTTGGGCGCAACACACTTCTTCGCTTGAGAGACAAGCTCCTCTTTCCATCCTGATGTGCAAGACACGCTCTCCACCGTAACCCTAGCTGCCATCTCTGCGCTCAGCGAGCTCTTGAGTGCCGCAAGGAATGAAGCGTGCAGTTCATGCGCGTGGCTTCCCACAGTCGCTGTCACAGCGGTCGCCTGAGACGTGCCTTCTGCCGGTGGTGGTGATGAAGTTACCGGGGACGTCGCAGTTGCAATGTCAACATCTTCTGTGGACTGCTCGAGCTTCAGGTGAGCAATGGTCAGCGTCACCCGCGGGTCCTTGGCCAGTTGCAGGCCAAAGCGCACCGCGAGCCGATCGTCACGTCCACCAAGAAAGCCGACGAAAATGCGATGAGACTGGTTGACCATCTGTTGCCTTGAATTGTCGTGTTGGCTGTGCGTGCTCATCATGCTGATTGTGCGAGAGAGTCGGCGAGGGTTGTGCTGAACAGCTCCACCGAAACCATTGTTGACGAATACGGCAACGCTGCATTCCACCTCGTGGAGCACATCTTTCACAAACTCTCTGTACGGGGTGCTGGCTAGACGTGTGCGTGTGCTCTTCGCTGGTGCGACCTGCGATTCGCTCATGGAGCCTGTCTCGCTCCACGGCACAAGTACCATTTCCGATGACATCTCGCGGGCACGTGTGCTTAGTGTGTCGGCATAGTAAACCTCGGGGACCACGCTAACCTCACCAGACACCACAATGCTCAAGAGTCGGCCAATGGTGCGAAATGTGTTGACGACAGGGTCGAAGAGACTGTACTCCTCAACCTCGGACACTTTCATGACAGACGACTCACGCTCGGTGAGCTCGAGAAGTCGAACGCCGTGGACCTCTAGAGGCCGCTCCGGCTTTCTCCTGGCCACGCTTTCTGAAGACGACGGTTGGCCCGACAAAACACTTGGCCGAGAGGTGTTGCCTTCTTGTTTGGCAGACCCGAGGACTGTCAAAAAGGCAAGCAGCGCTGGCATGCTGTCCAGACGGAGATAAACTAGCATTTTTTGGGTAGGCGAAGCTTCAGCTTTTTCGGTTCGGACACCGTCGTCTGTCCCGTCATCACTGTCGTTGTCGAGCGGACGGCCAGAATCCCAGTCAATCTCTCCGCGCTTCCACGCCTCAAGTTTCTTCTGGTACCACGGTGGATAGAGCGCAGCTACCAGCGGCGTCGTGGCAAAAGTTGTGACTAGGGCCATGACAACAAAGATGGTGAAGACTCGAGTACTCAAAATCCGAGCCTGAAGGCCAATATTGAGCACGATGAGTTCGACAAGACCTTTGCAACTCATGAGAGCTCCGATTGTGAAACACTCCCGCCAGACCAAGCCGTTGAGCCTGGCAGCACCGGAGCCACCAACGACTTTGGCAATGAAGGCGACAGCAATGACGCCGACAACATAAGCCCACGTGATGCCATTGTCCAGAAGGCCAATATTGGTACTCAAGCCTGACAATGCGAAGTAGAGCGGGAGGAAGAGCGCACTCACGAGATCTTCAACCTTTTCCGTAACTTTGATTGCGAAGCCGCCATCGTGGGGACATATGAGCCCGGCCATGAAAGCGCCGAAAATGGGATGGACACCAATAACGCCTGTAAAAAAGGACGATGTGAGGGCAATCAGCAATGTAAGTGCCACGATAGATTGGCTAGGCCCATCCTGGAGAGCGCGGTTTCTGTTCAAAACCCACAAAAATGCGGGGCGGATGGCAAAGACTAGGAAAAGAGTATATCCCAGGCAGGTGAGAAGAACCCACAAGGCAGTCAGGCCAGTACCGGCATTCACGAGAGCGACGCAGAGGGCAAGTAGAATCCAGCCAACAACATCATTGCCCACACCTGCCGACAGAACAATGACGCCAACCGGAGTGCCAAGGAGCTTGAGCTCCGTCAGAATACGACAGAGGACTGGAAAGGCGGTGATGGCCATGGCGATACCGATGAAAAGCATGTAAACTCCAAAGGAGATGTGGACAGTGCCTGGCTCATCCCTGAACTCGTGGTACAATCCCCAAGCAATGGCGCAGCCTAGACCAAAGGGTAAGGCCATGCCTGCGAAGCCAACACTCAGAGCTATTTTCCAGTTGCTGCGCACGAACCGTAAATCAACTTCAAGGCCGACAAGAAACAGAAACAACACAAGTCCCAGGTTTGCCACAAGGGAGAGGTTGGGCATCGAGGCATCGGGGAAGATTGCATTCTTGAAGCCCGGTATGCGGCCCATAACACTGGGTCCAAGTAGAATGCCACCTATGACCTCTGCAATGACTCTGGGCTGCCGCAGTTTCGACAGTGGCCAATGGAGGAGGCGGCAAAATACAATGATGATGCCCGCCTGGATGATGAAGAGGATGATGGGGTTCTTGGGGTCATAGTGAGAAGGGTCGGATCCCTCTAGGATGCCGCCCTGTGGAGTTGCTCTGTTGGTACTGCTAGCAGTCGAAGTCGCAGTGATGGTCCTGGTGATCAGCTCAGTCACGGTGGCGGTTGCCATTTTTTCTGGGGTGATTGCAGCGTGCTAGACGCCGCGATCGACGGGCTGTGGTAGTAGGTGGCCCAAGCAGGCGCCTGTGGCTTTTGGCGAGCCAGTCGATTGAACCAGTGCGTGGCACACAGAGACGGACGGGTATCACGGCAGGGCGACGAGGGGATGAAGTAGCGGCATTGAGCAGCACATTTGCACGTGGGATGTTGGCAGAAAGTCATGGCGGTCTGGGCACCGCAGCAAACCGCGTGGCAGGTGTCAGACAAGGGGCCTAGATCTTGTGACTTGCGTCTGCTGGATCGCGCGGGACAAAGAATGTCTGCCCAGCGGCAGCTTATCAGCCTCGCCATTGGCCTAGGGCTTGAGGCCATGATTCGTTCCTGTCAATTTTATCTTCTTAATCTTCTCGAACGAATTAGCGTCTCCCTTTCTGCAAGAGCCTGCTGGCAAGCCTCCGCGGCGCCCCCGTTGTCAGCCCACGGCTGATCGCCAAGCGGACCCTGTCTGGCGCAGAGATTCGGGACTAGTCGTCATGGAGCTGTGGAATGTTGTTCGTACTAGACGTTGAAGCACTGCAGCCATTGCTTGGGCCCTCCTCCATCACCAATAGTGTTGTCGCAATGGGTGCGAGCGGATCAAAGGCTTCGGCCACGGCGGCCAAAGCTGCAACAGGCTCGTCTGCACGCCGCTTATACCCATCACGCGCACCAGGCGCCACACCAACATCACATGGCGCGCAGCCTTCACCTTCGGGACCTACACCAGTAGCCAAGGGACATGAACGGCCATCCGCGGCCACATCAGAGGGGAGTGTCGGGCCACGAGTCCACCCTCCCCCCAGCGCCAGCGGGACTCGAACAAACGGTTCGTCTGCATTTCTGCTTCTGCGACCACTCAAGCAAGAGAATGAATGCTAACATGCATAACAAACAGCAATTGACCTTGACGCTCGCGATCCCGACTTTGCCTCACGCCTGTCGCAAATCGGCCCAGTGCGCAATCCTTCACCCACCTTCTCTCCTTCCTCCTTCGCCCACCACAACGCCTCCTCCACAGCCGACTCACAACACGCCGACGCATCCTCATCACTCCCGAGCGGCCCGTCTTCCCACAGTATCTTCCCCACCCCTGGCAAGAATCCTGCGATTGCCATCCTCAACGCAAGGCAACGGATAGAAGATGCCGTTGAGGCTGAAAAGATCGCAGCTGGACGAAGGGGCTTCGAGGGTAGAACGTATGCGGACGTCGCGACATTGCGAAAGGCATTGGTGCTGAGGGATGAGCAAGGCATGACAGAGGCAGAGATCGAGGGCAGGCTCGGCCTCAAAGTAGGGACTGTGCGGAGTCTAGGTGGAGTGGGGACGGTCGAAGCCGTTTGATTTACAGCGTTGTGTACAATACTGGGTGGATATACATACGGCTAGAGCAAAGCAACTCACATGGCATCTATACGTTCGGTATTGGTCCTGTGATTTCAAGACAGCCATAAAAACAAGTCCTCGAGCTCGTACAGTGAGCAGTCTCGCCGTCTCATGCTTTTCACCCTTCACCGCTCTCGCTCGCGTCAACATCGTCTCAGTAGTGCTGATGCTCAAGTCGATTCGCAATCACGGAACCGCTACCTCTTCCATCACGATCCGCAATCCGGGCACGGCAGCCCGTCGAAAGAACAAGACGCCACCTTGGTCACGCTATGTTCTCCACATTCGCCTCCCTTCAGCCGCATAGCCGCATCACCCATTCGCATAATCACATTCGCGATCATGATGAGGTCAGGCGACGCGCAAGCAGTCTCGTACGCAAACGTGCCAGAAAAGTCAAGGCCGCACGTGTCGCCCGGTCCGTCATCTCGCATAATACTCCTTTCGATGCAGCCCCGTTGGCAAAAACATCCGGCCGTTGCGGTGCGAGGCAAGTTTGCCGAACTTGCGTTTGTGGATCGATCGAGGACGCTAACCTGGCACGCTAGGTAGCATAGTGCTGAGGGCAAGGCAACTTCACGCGTCTCTTCATGCATGGTCCATGCTGGCGCTTTAGAACAGTGCACGCGGTGGAACATTCTATTCATGTGACTTTGTGTCAGAATAGATATATCATTGATAGTTGAGTCACTGTTGCCAGAGCATACTCGGGGCGACGAAATGACGTTCACGTGCATCCAGTCAACGAGAATAACATACTACTTCTTGGGAGTGGTTCAGGTCATGACAAGATAGCAGCCATCCACTCTCTGTCTCTATCGCATCAGGTCTGTATATTTTTGTTTGATACTGTCCCTGTTCTTCTCATGGATCACCAAGCCGATATGACCCTAGGCGTTTTTTCTGAGACCACGACATCGTCCTCAGAGTCCTCGAAGATGATGTGCTCAGCAGTACGTCTCCTCTTGAAGACTCGACGATACCATCATCATCATCATCATCATCATCGTGATTATTATCAGATGCTTCATGCTCAGATTCCACGGATTCCTTGACCACCTTCGTGCGTGATTTTGCCATTGCTTTGACTGCACCTGGTGCAAATCGCTGTATCAACTCAAACCCATAATGAGCTTTGACAATGTGCTCCGATAGCTGTGCCTTTGTCATTGCTTCGGGTCATGAACAAAATGACGGCGTAGCCCCACCCACCGAACTGGCTTGGCAGAAGATCAAGTCAGCTGCAGCTGCTTTGAAATGCTGAGCGACGTACTGTGCCAATGGTGCGCTTTTATGATTAAAGGCACTTGGCATCAATCAATATTCTACAATACTGTTATCGTTGTGCACACAGAACGTGCAGTGCCATGGCACAAAATCTTGGGACACTGCTCCTCCCCTTTCTTCTCTGGCGAAAACACTCGCATATCCATGTTTCTGAATAGCGTCTAGGGCTTCCGATAAATGCCCCTCGAAGTGCTGTCGACGAGTTCCTACAATGCACGCCTCTTCTAATGTCCAAGCTACGGATCGCCTGAAGTTCTATTCGCTCTGAACCATACTCATTGAACTATGCTCTTTGCTTTCTGAAACATTAATGGTTCCCTCATCAGCAATCTGGACATGATCAGCTTGAACGAATCTCGCAATAGCTCTCAAATATGATTGTAATTCGCATACATTTGAGCTATTTGGAGAAATAATGCTTCGTGGACAGCTTTCGGAACATTTGGAACTTGCAGGTATTAGTGACGATGACCATCATCACTCGACACGTGGAAGCGGATGAGTGAAGAGATACCCGCGGCTAAGATCTGTTCAATGTCGTCGTTGGACCCTGATTCCTATGCGATCGTCGTGTGATTGGCCGCCTCTACTTTAAAACCTTCAAATGCAGATTGCCGATCGATCTGAATTCAAGGTGGGTGCGGGTTCCACCACCTTTGCTGCGCATAATGCGCAAATTTTATGCCAGTGTCGCGTAGGTCTCGCGACTATGAATCATGATTTTTGGGCAATTTGAGGAAGAATTGCATGCGGCGCAAAGGACGGAACAAAATGCCAAGACCATTCCGACCAGAAGGTCAACTTTTGGCAGAGGTCGGGCAGGAGAGCACCCGCGGACCCAGTTCCGCCAGCCCCCAGCCCTACTGGAACACCAAACATATCCTTGGACGAGACTCGCAAGACGCGCACAGCGGCGAGATCCTCCGCCAAAAGCCTTCGCTGTTTGATACATTTTGGAACAATGGTGAAGGCGGTGTCGATGGTGGTGACCACAATAAAGAGATGAGAGTGACCTACATCTTGCATCACAATCAAATACCGGGGGAAGATGGTGCTACTACCGAGGAAGCCAGGGGCGACGAAGCAACCTCCTTCAGGTTGGCGGTCAAACCATGCTCTTTGAGAGGTGCTGCTAGATGCGGGCTCCAAACTGCTAACAAATGTAAGAGAAGCAAGACAAGTGGCCACTATGAAGTTTTTCTGAAATTAAATGAGATGAGAGAGGTATTAGACGACACTGACCTGAGGCATATCCATGCTTCAGAGCAGCAGACTGAGCTGCCATTGTTCAGTACAGAAGAATTGGCCAGCATGGAGGGGCCAGGAGATCTTCTCCTCGGAGAAGACCTAGTACCCATGCACGAATACTTTGGAAAAGAGATGACGGCGCAAATTGTAAGTTTAATCTCGTGTCCTTGTCTGATTATTTGCTCACCAAAGTGCTACAGCACGCAATCCAAAATCAACCGCCCTTTGCCAGGCCAAGTTGGATGCAGACAGATCCCATGCATCATCAGCGCACCGGTGTCGCAAGGATGAAATTGATCTGCAATGGACCTTTTCAGGGCTGTATCCTTGCTGACGAGATGGGTCTCGGAAAGACTCTAATGGTCGCAATGCTCTGCATTGATACGATGAAGCAGACCCGTGGTTGCTTCAATCTCGTGGTAGCTACCACTACATGTGTCAATCAGTGGATGAAGGAGTTCTCTGTTCACTTTCAACCAATTCGCCATCCGGCCACTTCCAACACGCAAATTGTGAGATCATGATTGGGGTGAGTCTATCATATATTCTGATCTCAGAAAGAAGGGCCTCCAGCAGTCTGAAGCGCAATGTTTGACCATGCGACGATCTTCTATATGTCATCTATCTCCACATCTCACCATGCATAGTGTTGCACTTCTCACCCATCGAGAGAGTAGTTTCTCGGGGTCGAGTCACGTGCCGGATAACTTCTTGTAGCACTAATAGCTTATATCCAGCCAGGAACACTCTCCGCGATTCTCTACATCTACAACTCGGTAATGAAAGCAGAAGAGCTTATCACAAAGAGACCCGATGTCGTGATCGTCTCGTACGGGTTTTTACAGGCTCAGTACGCCGCCATTCTAAAACGAGAGCGACTCGTAGCCCAGCTGGAGGAGGAACCTTCCCCGCTCCCGTTCCACACAAAGTCAAACGGTCTCAATCTTACTAGGAGTCTGCTGCATGTGGCTCTGTACGATTACCGCGTATTGCCAATCAAGCATATCATCGGCGGATGTGCTGCTACATCCATCGGCGACAACGATCCTGAAACGACCTGGAGTTCTGGAAGCCCTGGAACAGCAACTCCGAGCCAATGATAGCGCGTTTCGTCCGATTGGTTGATTTCCCATGGGGAAGTGGAGCCGATGGCGCTAGTGGTGGGGGTTTTCTTTCTTGCCACTCCGCGTCCCGTGTCGGCTGCGGGGTGGGCTGCATCATCAGCATTGGCATTTCTTGGAGGCAAGGATATTTGGAGCATGTCTCGTATGGCTATACTCCGGTCTTTGCATGCTGAACTGGGTGCACAATTTTAAAACGCAAAAGGTGAAACGAGAATGTGTGTAGTAGTCAATGAAATTTTGATTCCTTGAATCGGATGTAGGATCTAAATTACTTGTAATGCTTCTAAGAGCTCTAATCATCATTCGTAAAGCGAGACCCCGCCAACGCCAAACTGAACAGTAGCCAGTGACGGAATGTTGCAACCTGGACTCAAGCAGGAGGCTCTCTTGAGCTCTCCGCCATCCCCTCTGGCGCCCGACGTTCACGGCAAGACATGCAAACAGCGCTCAAAGTGATAAACAACATCAAACATCGTTTACCAAGCGGCGTGTCCACCATCAATGCGCAGGTCTGCGCCAGTCATGTAAGAGGAGGCTTCTGAGATGAGGAAAGCAGCAGCGCCACGGTACTCGGCGGGGGCGGAGACGCGGCCCAGCATGTTCTGGTTGCCCCACTCGATGCGGCGCTCGGGGTGGGTCTCGAAGAGCTTCTCAACCATGTCGGTGACGATGTAGCCAGGGGACAGGGTGTTGACGCGGATCTTGTGCGCACCCCACTCGGCGGCGAGGTTGCGGCAGAGCTGCAGAACACCGGCCTTGGAGGCGTTGTAGGCGGAGCAGATGAGGCCGCGGTTGGCAATGGTACCGGACATGGAGGCAATCATGACGATGGAGCCGGCACACTCGTACTTGATCATCTGGCGGGCGGCGGCGGAGGCGGTCATCATGGCGCCGGTGATGTTGACGGCGAACATGTTGTTGGCGTCCTCGGCGGTGTACTCGAGGGCGGGGGTTTCCTGCTGGATACCGGCGGCGGCGATGAGGCCGTCGAGGCGCTGGTGCTGGTCGGCAATGTCTGCGATGACCTTCTCGAGGTTGGCGGCGTCGCGGACGTCGATCTGGCGGTAGTGGAGCTGGGTGCCCAGGGTCTCGGCAGCACGCTGCTGGACAACCTGAAAGTAAGGAGAGGGCTCGGGAAGGCGGTCAAGAGCGTAGACTAGCAAATGCGTTAGTTGGAATCGAAATGAAAAAAGAGTGTCAAAAATACTCACCAATGGCACCGGCCTCGAGCATAGCCTCAGCCTGGACGAGACCAAGACCACGAGCACCACCGGAAACGAGAACAACCTTGTCTGCCATGTTGAACTCGGGCAGACGCTTGGTGGTACCGAGGAAAGTGGGGGCCTCCTTGCCGGTCTCCAAGTTCAGGCTCTCCTTCTGGGGGGGCTGAGGGGGACCGCGAGTCTCGGCGGCCATGCCCTGCTTGCGAGTCTCAACGGGGTACTGAGCGCTGACGGCATTGTAGCGGGGGCTCTTGGCGGGGCCATTGCTGTTGTGGCGAGCCTGAACCATGCCGACGCGGGGAGCCAAAGAAGGCTTTGCGGCCTGAGTGGCCATGCGAGAGGCGGACCTCATGGCGGAGCTCTTGAGCATAACCATTGTGAATGTGTGATTGGTGGGGATGAGAAGATGGGGTTTTGAAAGGATGAAGAAGGAGGGGAGAGTGCAAAGGCGGGGAGAAGACGACTTTGAGAGTAGTTTGGGTGTTCCTTTGTGGTGGTGGAAGCACGTGAGTAGGTCAGACGGATGGAGTATGAGTCGTCTGATGGCAAGTGGATTGAAGAAAACACAAAGACTTCAGGGCGAGGACAGCAATAATATATGGGCAGTGCGGCGGCCGAGCAGGACAAGCCCGCGCTGGGCCTGGCCACGAATGCCAGCATCGCAAAGCTACAGAAAAGGCATGGAAGCGCGAGGAGGAGCAACTGTAGCGAGCTGGACCCTGCGCTCAGGGCGGGCGCTAGGGCCGCTACAGCGCCCTTACACGCGTTCGAGGGCCCTGGCGCGGGCCCGTGTCGCCTTGGCCCACAGCGTGTGCTGGGCCAGAACGCCTTCTGGGCCCCGCTTCTCCAGGTACGTACTGCACCCTGCCGTCCCAACTCTTTGCTTCCAGAAGCTCGCCGCGGAACTGCGCGTGGGCTCGGTGGCTCGTGCAGAGAGCAGAGGGGCCTGGTGGCGCCAGCAAGCTTCGTCATTAATACCATGCAGCTATGCGCCGTCAGAACCTAACTGGCGAAGGATTCGACCGTTCGGCCTGCCCATACGCGCGAGAGCAGGATGGCACGGCTGCGGCGGCGGTGTGGCGGCGCCCCCTTCCCGCCGCAGCGTGCGAGCAACCCAAGACTTTGCCGTGCTGCTTACCACACACACTGCCCACGGCCAGCGATCAGCACCAACGGCGCTCGGAACCATGCACGCCCTGCTGATCGCCGCCTGTCGATGTTAATTTCTTTCAGATCGCTCCACCTACGCTGGGCCCCGGTGCGTGGGATCTACTGCCCGACCCCGACGCCGGCGAAGCAGGACATGCGAGACGCCGACCGTCTGTACGAGTGAGAAACCACGGCACCAGCAAATTATGAACTGAAAAATTCCGAAGCACCCGCGCTCGCCTGCCACAAGCCAGCGCGGGAGTCTAAAGATACCCCGAACCCTGCTAGCAGACCACCGCTCTTCCCATCCAGGCTGACAGTGCACGCCATTGGCAGTGGGAAGGTCCTCCGATTTACCTCTTTGGGACGCTGGTCTGGAGAAGGCCTGGGGAAATCTGCTCGCCAGTTCCAGCCCCAGTGTGCAGCCCCATCGTGTGGCGCTCAGGGTCGGGCCCCGCTAGCCAAGCCACAGCCGCTCCCGCCTTATCGCGCCACTTCTCGCTTCTCGCTGCCCCTCGCTGCCCCTCCAAGCCCTTCGCGCCGACACTCGCGAAGCTGAGTAAAGATAGCCCTTCTACGTAAGAGCAATGGCAACAGAGTAGTGATGACTCAAGCCATACCATCCTCGCTGTTCCCACTGAATGCAACGCTCCTAGTATAAGCCATATCTCTCTCTGATCTGCCTTGATCTACCTCGATCTTCCTCAACATTTTACGTTGCTGCTGCTGCCGCCGCTAATCTCGATCATGTCAACTGACAGCTGGGAGTCAATAGCTGCCGAAGCTCAAAAGCATCGAGACGCTTCCATTGACCGCCTGCAGCCCCCACTGCCGGGCCTACCTGCGACCGCCGATCTTCCCCTCGATGTGACTTCCATTCCCGCTGCTGTACTAACCCCCCAAGAGGTGGCTATCACTGAAGCCTCGCCAGAGCACGTGCTGCAAAAACTCGCCGGCCAGGAGTGGTCTGCAGTCGATGTGGCCAGCGCATTCCTGCGGCGTGCCGGCCTCGCCCAGCAACTTGTTAGTTTCCCTGCTCTCTTCAATGCTCTGCGCTATCTAAAAACCACAGGTAAATTGCATCACTGAGCTGACCCCCGAACGAGCCCTTGCTCGAGCCAAGGAATGTGATGACTACCTCAAGACCCATGGAAAACCCATGGGTCCCCTTCATGGCCTGCCCATCAGTGTAAAAGAAATGGTCGGCATGAAGGGCTTGGATTTAAATGCTGGCTTTTGCGGTTGGTGGGGCACCGTTGCTGAAGAGGATGCCTGGCTACTTGACTCGCTCTGGGATGCCGGCTGCGTCTTTTACGCCAGGACTACGCAGCCTCAGACACTGGTATTTTATATCTCGGCGCTGTCTATATTGTGATCTGACTCATGACTAGATGCATCTCGAAACGTCAAGTAATCTGTACGGTGTGACTGTAAATCCATACAACCGTAATCTCACGTCTGGTGGCTCGTCTGGCGGCGAAGGCGCCCTCCTCGGTATCAAAGGTAGCTGTTTAGGCATTGGTACTGACATTGGCGGCAGCATTCGCTCACCCGCAGCAAACAATGGCGTCTACGGGCTGCGGCCTACAGCAAATCGTCTGCCACTTGGTGGACTCTCTGCTTCCATGGAAGGCGCCGAGCACATTATGCCAGTCATCGGACCCATGAGCACATCCCTCGCCGGCATCGACATCTTCATGCATGCTGCTCTTGCCAAAAAGCCGTGGCTCCGCTCACCCTCGCTCGTGCCGCTTCCCTGGACACCACCTGCCACCCTGGCCTCCACGCCCGGCAAGCCGATCAAAGTCGGCGTCCTCTGGGACGATGGCATCGTCAAGCCGCACCTCCCGATCCTGCGTGCCCTCCAAGAAACCGTCGCGAAGCTCCAAACAGCCGGCAACTCTCAGTTCGAGTTCGTAGACTGGACGCCGTACAAGCACGACGAAGCCTGGGAGATCATCGCTTCGCTCTACTTCGCCGACGGCGGCGCCGAGGAGTCCGCCGCCATCGCCTCCTCGGGCGAGCCGTGGCGCCCGCTGTCGCGCTGGATCATCCCCGACAACCCGCACGTCAAGAATCTCTCCATCGCGGAGCTGTGGGCGCTCACGAACCGCCGCGACGCGTACCGTGCGCAGTACGCGCAGGTGTGGAACGATACGGCGTCTGGCGTCGATGCTACGACGGGAGACCTGCTCGGTGCTGTTGACGTGATACTGTGTCCGGTGGGGCCGGGGGCGGCGCCGCCGCTGGACTGCGCGCGCTATTGGGGGTACACGAGCCAATGGAACTTGCTCGATTACCCGGCGCTGGTCTTCCCCGTGGGCAAGGTCGACCAGCAGCGCGATGCGAAGGATGGGTCTTACCAGCCGCGCAATGAGCAGGACCTGTACAACCACGAGCTATACGATCCCAAGGTGTATGAAAACGCGCCCATCAGTCTGCAGTTGGTTGGGCGGCGCTTCGAGGATGAGAAGGTCGTCGGTGTATGCCGGGCGATGGAAGCAGTTCTCAAAACTGCTTTGTGAAATAAGTGATAACTCCATCTCAAACGTTTTGGAATAGATTCTTGCGCCACGCTAGGCTTTCACACCACTGCTTCGCGCGCACGCTTATACACAGCGCAGGATCCAGCCTTCTAATTGCTCTTCCACTGTCGTCGTTGTCTGCACCTGTCTGATCCTCGCCTCCGATGCCGATCATCGCCAGCGCGGCAAGCCCCATGTACGAATGATACACATCTGGTGGATCCCCGGGGAACTTGCCGAATCCGCCGGCAATTGCGTGCTGTGTCTTTCCCAGCAGGTACGTCTGCAGAGGCACGACGTCGAGAACGTCCTCTGAAGGACATTCTGGCGAGGAGAGAAGAGACAGCGAGGCACCGGCCCAAAAGGCGTAGCAGGTGTCTGCGAGCTTGTTACTCCGACCACTGAAGCCAGCCGGGATATTTTCGGAGAGTGTTGTTGGTGAAACGGGGTCGAAGTGAGCGGATGGAATGGTCATGGGTGGTGGAGAAGATGACGAGGGTTGATGGGACTGTGGGAACGAGCGGAGCTTCTGGAAGGATGGCGGTGGTCGAATGGGTGAGGGCGCGACGGTCGGGCTGGGTTGTGCGTCACGGATATTGGTAATTCCCGGATCTTTCCTCTTCTCTTCATAATCGTCCTCGTCTTCACTCTCGTCATCTTCCTCGTCTTCGTCAATTCGTGTGGTTAGACGGCCCAAAAGCCATTCAACGAGCCGCTCAGGACTAGTCAGCCCTGCCTCGCGGCTACTCCCAGTCCTACGCACATCAGCTGGGAGTCGTCGTAGCAGCGACAACGCAGCCACCGCACAGTATGTAAAACCTGCGTGCGCCTCATGGCATGGCTCCTCGCTCAACCCACCGTCAAACGTCTCACCCTGCCTTATACATTGCACGAGCTTCTCCACATCAACATCGGCACACCCATGCGCCTCCCTTCCTTGCATCGCTTCCTCTCCACCACGCAAGATCCACCGCACCGCCATCGCGCAGTACCCATACCGCGTATCATGACCTCCCATGATACTCTCATTGTCGTGCCCCAAGTACTCCCCAAAGCTCCCATCCCCCGGACACCGCTGCAATTTGCACAGCAGCTTCAAACACCCACTCTTGTCCACTCTGCTCAAATCATCGCCTAGCACAAGCAGACTGCCCAGCGCAAAGTAGCACGCCGCCAAATTCGCGGGATCCCAGACTTTATTGGACTCGTTCCGCCGCGGGCCGAGATCCGTGCCACGGAAGCCTCTGAAGCCGCCATCGGGATGTTGACAGGCGTATATTGCTTCAACACAGGCACGGCGATCTTCAGGCGTAGTGCGCGACTCGAGGGCGCCGAGGAGGTCGAGAGCAGAGACAGTGAAGAAGGTGAGGGAGAGGAGGGAGGCGTCGTTGGCTTGGTACTGGTGGGGCAGTGGGGTCGTGAAGCAGCGAATCCAGTATTTGATGTGCTTTTCCTTGACGAACGGAGGCGTGGTGCTGGGCGTGAACCGTGGGGAGCCAGATGGGAGTACTTCTTGGGCGTCTACGACGAGGGGAGAGGCATCTGGAGGAGCGAGGGGAAGATTCTCTGCCATGACAGCCTCTTTCTTCTGTTACACTCAAGGGAAGACCTGTTATTGTCTCATATTTTATTTTTCTTTCTGTCCTGAAACTCCAGCATACAAGGTCACGTCATGCATTTATACAGGTGAGGAGGGGAAATGGTCCGTCCCAAGCGGCGATGGCCAGACGAAGTCCGACGCCAAGCCGAACAGGTCGAGCTACAGTTGACCTCCACACATATTCTTTTTCCATCTCCTCTTCTTCCTCTTCTTCAGCACCTTTTTGAACCCACAGCTACTACGCCATCCACATCAGCACAATGGTATGTTTGCTCTCCTCGTCTAGCGGTCCTCACCCAACAGGACATCACTAAACACACAATCCTCCGCAATGTCAACTAACACTGCGACCAGGCGGACAAACTACGCACCCAGCAACAGCTTGAAGCTCTTCAAGCAAAGCATATTGGCACGGGCCACGCCGACACGACCAAATTCGAGTGGACGAGCAACGTGCACCGCGACAGCTACGCTAGCTTCATCGGACATCCGCCGCTGCTACAGTACATGTCCGTGGGGCTGGGCGAGTCGCGCGAGATGACACGCGTGCGCTGCCTCGAGGCCATGGTGCAGCCTGTTGGGCCACCGCCAGAGAAGGAGGAATAAGCTCTCTCTCGCTCTTCCTCTCACTCTAGATTCGGTGTTCTCACCCAGCGACTGAACTCAGCCTGGTGCTACCTGAACAGAGAAGACGAAGCATTGATGAAGAAATGACATCCAAGACGCGCTCGCCACATTGGCAGAACCACGACCTGCCCCTAGTTGCGCACTAATACCCGCTTTCGCACATGGTCAGTCTCTTTTTTTTCCTTTCAAAGCAAGCAAGCACTGCTCCCAGCACTTTCACTATGATGAACACCAACCATAGCATGTATTACCTGAGCACGCAATGCGGAATACACTACTCAAAAACTAAGAACAGCCATCTGACTCTATCTGCTACTTCTTTTTACCACTTCTCATTCATTTCTCATGAGAAAAGTCGCTGACACTGTTTAAAAACGAAAGGCATCACGACGCCTGCATCAACGAGACAACGCTAGACAACGCTGCATCAACGAGACAGCGATTGAAGATCCCTGCAATCACAGAGCTGCACTAGAGATGAAGCAAAGAATAAATGAACTTTTCATGAACAGTACCTGAGACTCGTAACGTCGTGAACCCGTAAATGCATGCAATCATCCCACGCCAGTCCCAAATGCACCAACCCCCCGAGAAAATCCCCCCTTTCCTCAAACCCAAGGCTCCTTGACAAACGCATCCACATCCACGCGATCAAAAAACATGACAGCCCCCCACTCCATCCAATACTGCGCCAACCGATTCTCACTCACCATAACAAGCTGACTCGGCAAATACCCCTCCTCGGCAAACCCGCGCCGTCCCACATGCCCCACACTCTTAACAACGCGCACCCCTCGCCCACTCCCATTCGCCGGGCTCAGCCCGCCGCTGCCGCCCAATCCCAGCCGCGACGCCGGGTCCGCGAGCGCCGGATGCAGCATGTGCCCGACGAGGCCAGCGTCGCCGAGATCCGGCGCGACGAAGGTGTACTCGCCGCGCGGGACGTTGACGTCGCCGGTTAGCTTGACGGCCTCGAGGCGGCCGGCGTAGGGGTTTGCAGCGGAGGGGCGCGCGGGGCGCGTGGGCGCGTGCGGCGAGCCGGAGCGCGAAGTCGCGGGGCTGGCGTCGCTGTCGGAGCTGTAGGTGGCGACGTCTTCGTCGTCGTCGGACGAGTCGCTGTCATCGTTTCCGTCGTCGTCAGGCAGGGTGGAGACGATGCGGCCGTCGGGCTGGACGGCGACGGTGGGGCGCGGCCAGGCGGCGAGGGCGGTGCGGGCGCGGCGCGGCAGGCGCTGCGGGCTGTCGGGTTGGGTGACGAGCAGGAACTCGCAGCCGTGGCCGTAGTACTCGCTGCACCAGATGCCCTGCCAGGGCTTGGCGGGGGTCGGGGTGTAGCAGGCGGCGGGCAGGGTGGCGAAGGTGGAGAGCTGCGAGGCTGGGTTGATGGAGGCGGCGAGGCCGCCGAGCAGGGCGCCGAACTGCATCCAGCGGCGCACGCGGAAGGTGGCGTCGCTGGCCTCGGCGGCGGAGCGCGGCTTGGTGGCGGGCTGGGTGAAGGAGGAGCGCGAGTCGTTGCGGGTGCGCTGGCCGGCGGGCGAGGGCAGGGTCAGCGGCGGCCAGAACTTGGTGCGGCTGTCGAGCAGGGCGGCGGGCAGGGCGTGGGTCAGCATGAAGCTGCTGCCGGGGGTGTCGGGGTGGGCGGCGGCGGAGGAGTCGTGCATGACGACCTCCTTCTGGTGGCGCGAGGCTTTGGCGCCCCTGGTGTCGAGGGTGGGCGGGTTGAGGGCGATGGAGACGACGGGCTTGTTGAGGTCGAGGCGCACGCGCGGGCGGATGGACAGCGAGTGCACCTCGGTGCCGTCGAGCCAGGTGATGGTGTCGCGCTGCTGGGGGCCCGACTCGGCGGTGAGGGTGTAGGCCTCGATGCAGCCGCGACGCTCATCGTACTTGCTGAGGAGGAGCTTGCCGTAGGGCCAGACGTCGGAGAACCATAGCTTGCGCTGGGCGATGAACCAGTAGGGCTGAAGGGCCTGGTACAGCTCACGGTAGGAGCGCTTGGGCTTGCATGTGGTGAGGGGCGTGTGCAAATAGGACTGGAGGATGGCGTGCCAGAGGACGTCGTCGTGGGCAATGGCGTGCAGGCGGCGGCACACACCAGACGTCTGGATGGCAGACTCGGGGTCCAGGTAGGACAGGCTCTGGTGAATAACCTCGTCGGGTAGGTCAAGCAGGGTGGGACCTTGTTGCATGCCTCGGTGTCGAAGGAGGGGGACAGGTTGCGTCGGTCAGTCCCGTGGAGTGCGGCGGAGGGACAGGAGCTGGTTCCTCAGATATGTGGAGTGAGGACGAGACAGAGGGAGAGATATGCCGCGGGGTGATAAGGACAACAAGGGCGTAATAGATGATAGGAAAATGTGTTCAGTGTTGTTCAGGTCGTCGGCGAGACAATGGTGAGGTCACCGGAGAAAGGCAGAGGGAAGGCAAGGGAGAGCGAGGCCAGGGCAGAAGCAGGGGACTCAAAAGTATTCCGTCAGGCGAGAGAGAAAGTGCAGCAGGTGGTGTGGCAAGTGGGGGGAATTCTTTCAGAGTGTCTCGCGTCCAGTGAAGCCTGACCAGCATCTCACCAGCGAGCATCAACAGCAGCACCGCCTTTATACAGCAAACCCGCAGAAAAAAATCCTTTATGTCGCCCTCGTCGTCCATGCGTGCCCAAAAAAATCAGCCTCCGTCACCGTCTCCCGCGTCATGTACCTGTTTTCCCTGCAGCAGCCAAGCTCGCACGCGCTTGTCGGAGTCGGATCAAGGCGTTCCTTTTAGCTAACACCAGGCTATCCATGTGTCATCTCCGACCTCCAATATCCAATCCCCTCTGTCGCCTCTGCGACGCAGTATGTTGCTGCCCTCCTCGCTGCATCAGCTGGACGTCGAGCTTTTCACCGCGGGGCCCCGCATACCCCGTCACGTTGCATCTGCTGGGCCCGTCCAGCCCTTGCCGCCGCGCCCGGGTCCCCTCTTTGCGCCCAGCGACGATCCTCGAGTCGCCAGATGCGTCGCGAGGGAAACGCTCCGGACGGCCCGGGCGCATTCTACCTCGTGCTATGGCGTGACGGTCATGTGCGTCGTGCCTCTTCCCGCTGGACGTGGTCATTCAGGCACACACGTCAGGCTGCTGGACAGCTTGCGCGAGCTCCGTCGAGTGAGAAAGAGTGAATGGCCGCGGGACAAGCAGGTTCGAATGTATGTACGTATCGTAGACAACCCAGCACGCGCATCTCTCTCTCTCTCTCTCTCTCTCTCTCTCTCTCTCTCTCTCTCTCTCTCTGTCCCTCGCTTCCCCCCTGTCAAACTTGCCCTTACGTGTAGATGCTCTCCGTCCAGCTGTTGACCGCCATGCCCCGCTCCGCCATGTTCTCCACGTCCGCGAGGAAGTGCAGCGGGAACCACACCAGGTGGCCCTTGATCTTGTCCAGGCTGGCCTTGACCTCCTCTGCCGGCTGGTGCACGTTGTACAGGTGACCAGGCTTCATGCCCTTGGGCAAGAACTGGTCGTAGTCTTCCCACGTCCGCACGTTGTCGTCTGGATCGGCGTGGAACAGCGAGCGGAAGATGCTGGTGTTGGTCGTCGCCCGCTCCGTCCACATGTTCCACACGTCGTCCGACAGCGGGTCTGCCACAAACTTGTAGTGCTCCTCGTTCTCGTCCAGCTGGTTCAGGCTCTGGTCTGGCGGTAGCGCCTGCGGGTCGTCGGATGCGTCCAGCGGCTGCGGATAGATGAGGCCAAGGTGCTCCTGCCACAGCGTCCGCCGCAGACTTGCCGCCAGTCGTGCTGCCTTGTACGGCTTGCCGTCCATGGTCGAGTCGATCGTGTCCTGGTCCTCGAGCACGATCGAGAGCTCCGAGTCGTGGTAGCCGCATTGGCTCCTGTCGTTGATGTTGGACGATCCGCAGATGACGATGCGATCGTCTGCAATCAGCAGCTTGTCGTGCGGGTAGAGCTCCTCCTGCACAAAATTCTCCACTTCTTGCTGCTCGTAAGACTTGTTCCACAGCTCCTCCGACACCTTGGGCTGGCCCAGCAGCGCGTCCTTGGCGATCGAGTCCGCCGAATCCGCGATGCGGTCGCCGTCGACATCGTTGAACTTGTGCGCATCGTCGAGCCCCACCTTCTCACGGGCGTCTTCGAAGCGCTTCTTCTTTTCCATGTACTCATTGCGAATCTCTTCGGCCTTGGGGTCGACCGATTCCTCGGACTTTGTGCGCTTGTGCCCGGGGCGTCCGGCGCTGCCGTGCAAGGCTTCACCCATGATTTCCTCGGCGTTTGCACGCTGGACTTCAGTGTAAGTGACGCCAGAGATCTTCTCTTGTTCCTTCATGGCCGGTGTACGGTTGATACGGTCATACGAGCGAAGATTGAAGAGGAATATGTGTTCTACCCCACAGTTAGTGCCTGATCTGCTGGTTGAGAGGAATAGTAGAAAAAAAGCTGCTTACTCTCGGGGTCGACACCTTCTGCGCGACATCTTTCAAAGATGGAGTGTTCTCCACGGTAGATGGACTTGTACTGGTAATCCATGATGGCCCTCGTCCCTGCTGCGGCCTTGATACGGAGATCGCCCGCGAAGCCAGGGATGGCTGGGATGACGATTATGACGCGGAACTTGCGACCTTCCTTGCTAGCGCGGACGACAGCCTCTACAATGGAGGCACCGATGGTGTTGAGAATGGGCGGCTGCTGGTCGCCAGTCGCGGTGATGAAGAACTGATTCTCAATGTAGACAAAATGCTCGGCCTTGCTGATGGTTTCCTTGTAGGCATTCTGAATGCTGTGCTCGGTCAAGATGCCACTGCTCCAGTCACCGCTGCTCCTGACAAGCTGCGCGTGGACGGTGCCTTGGGGTTGGGTGATGGTCTTGGTCTCGAGGGGTGTCAGAGGGTGGTGGATATACTGGCCGACAGGATGCTTGGGCCGTTGCACGGCAATCAAGTCCTCGTCGTCGCCCTCGCGGCCCTCCATGCAGAGCCAGTCGAAACGCTCATCTCGCTTGTACTTGTCGCGCTTGCAGAAGTTCCAGCGCAGGACAAAGTGCTCGGCAATGTCGTACACGCTGGGACCCATGAGGCCCATGTGCACGTCGTGCCAGGGCATGCGACCGTACTCGGCCTTGCTCAGCTGGTTTCCCATCCAGTCGTTGACGCTTTGAAAGTCCATGACGCGGTTGTTGTTGAAGTCTTGACCCGGGAAGACGGTGTACTCGATGCCCGCCGGCGCGCAGTCGGCCAGGGGGTGCTGCTTGGTGTCGTAGCGGCCAAAGCAGAGGTCAAGGCCACCCACAAAGGCCATGTTGTAGTCAATGACGACAAACTTCTCGTGATGGGCCCAGTAGAAGGTCATGTCGCCGGCATTCTCGAAGACGTTGTGGTCCGGGTGGCGCATGACGTGGATATTACCATGGCCTGGAGTTCCAGGGGGGCAGAGGGCACGAAGGGCAGTCTTGGTGTGGTTGCTGTTGCACGAGACGGCGGCTTCCACCTCCTTGTACACCACGACGTAGATCTGAACGCCGGCCTCGGCACGGCGCTTCAGGACCTGGTCGAGGCGCCAGTGCTGATTCTTCATGGGCGGACGGCGCAGGAAGAGCTCGGGCGACAGCCACCAGTCTTCAATGTAGATGGTCTCCTTTGCGTTGTCAAGGGCAATAGAGATGGCCCAGAAGTAGTCCCTGGCGTCGACGTACCACTTAACCTTGTTGCCCTCGCGCATCGGGGCGAAGCTGTCGAAGCGGTGGCCGTCGCGGACCTTCTGGCGCTTTGCGTCGGTGATCTTCTCGTGCTCCTCGTCATGGCGATGGTTGGGGTTTATGAGGTTGGCAAACTTGCCGATGGAGTGTTTCATGTGGGTGGCCTTGACCTTCGCATCGTGCAGGCCGAGGCGTTTGAAGAGGCCCGTCGCGCCGGATTCGGGGTTGGTGGTGGAGGTGGTGCCCGGGTCGGTCATGGCTGCGGCTGTACTCAACTCAGGCGGCAGTCGCAATGAGGGGGAATGGAGTGGCTGCGAGTACGGTGGGGTCGGATCGCGCGGTATGTCAGATCTGCAGAAGAAGAAGAGGAAGAAGAAGAAGAAGAAGAAGAAGAAGAAGAAGAAGAAGAAGATCTGGGCGCGGGGCAGCTCCAGACGCAATGCTACGAGGGTGAGAAGCCGTTGCAGCTGTAGCAGGAGAGATGGAGGCAGAGGGCGACGGTCGAGGAGAATTAGGAAGGGCAGCTGAATCTACCCAAGTACTGGCACAATCCAAAGCCGGGCAGTAGCAGCAGCAGCAGCAGCGAGGCAGGCAGACCGGGCAAGGATCAGGTCATTGCATCTTGATCTGGTCGCGAACCGCGGGGCGACGTCACTCTTTCTTTCCGGCGGGGCAATAGAATCTCAGCCTGTGTGCCGTCCCTGCCGCTCGGTCCTCTTATCGTTTGCCTTAGCTCTTGCGCAATGCCACTAATTCCCACAAGTCCCAGTTGTCCGTCGCATCTTGTTATTGGTAGACGGCTGAACTAGGTAAAGGCGCCGGGCTGGGCTGGACTGGGCTCTGCGGCTACTACGGCAGCTTGATTGTGACTACGATACTTATTTTTGAAGGGGGTATCTTTTATGCAACAGAATATTGAAATATGCCAGAATTGAATTCTTCTTCTGCCTCTGCTCTCTCTCCCTCTCAAAACGGACGTAGCCATGCCATCCAGCGAGACTACCTACCCAGCTCTGTAGTAGCTGCGTTGTCCAAACGGCTCTACGCGGTGGTCATCTCTCATGTCGGATTCGTGTCGTGTGAAATCGTTGGTGTATGCTGATTAGTTCCATGCTTCCTGTTCTCCTCAACTGCTGTCCTCCTCCACTCGCGCCAGCCTCTGCTCACTTGAAGAGCGCCTTGAGGTCATCCAACTTGGTCCTGATCTCGTCCTTGCTGCCCTTCATCCGCTCGCGGCTGACCGTCATCTGCGCCAGCGCCAGCTTCTTCTTCTGCAACTCCACCATCTTCTCCTCGAAACTTTCTGCCATGATGTACTTTGTGATCACCACCGGCCGGGTCTGGCCGAGACGGTGCACACGCTCAATCGCCTGTGCCTCGGCGGCCGGATTGAATTGAGGCTCCATCACATACACGCGAGACGCAGTCGTCAGATTGAGTCCAAGGCCACCTGCTCCGAGCGAGATGAGGAATACGCACACGGTCGGCGACGTTGCAAAAGTCTCGAGAGCTTGCGAACGCGCGGTGCGAGCCATTGAGCCGTCGAGCCGGCAGTACTCCATCTTGGCGTCCGTCAGCGCTATCTGGATGAGGTCGAGATGAGATGTCCAGCCAGAGAAGACCACGCTCTTGATCGGTCGATCCTCCGGGTGCGCTGCCGACCAGGCCGCGTCCTTCTGAAGCGACTCAAGCAGCGTCTTGGTCTTTGTGTGTGGTCCACCGTAGCGGCCGTGGTGCTTCGCCAGGCGCGGGTTGGCTCGAATGTCGCGCAGAGCCTGCTCGTCCTGCTCCATGTCGCCTTCTTTAAGCTCAAACGAAGTCTCCACCTTAATATAAGTCTCACAGATCGGGCAGAAGCCGAAGCCGTCCGCTCCGGCGTTGGCTCGTAGCTCCTTGCGGAAGTCGCTCATGCATGAAGGACACACCAGCTGGTTGCAGGGCGTCAAAAAGCCAAACGTATCCTCATCTTCATCGTCTTCGAGGTCATAGTCGGATTTCTCCCGAGGTGTCACGATCTTGTTGCATTTGGAGCAGATGTTGACTGTGGCATCTCTCATCATGCGAAACATCTCAAAAGCCTGGCGAGATGTCTTGTCCGAAGACTCGTCGGCCTCATCCTCCAAATCGATGGCGTTGAGACTACTAAAGCCTTTGCTGAGATCATAGTCCTCGTCCGAGAGCAAGTCTGCACCGTGAGCACAGAGTAGTCGGAGACGGAGGATGGCCCGGAGCACATGAGCATAAGTTCCTCCAGCAATCTTCTGCCGTCCAGACGTCATCGCCTGCACCTTTTGCTTTGAGTCGCGTTCAAAGAACTCGTAGAACTGGCGTTCGCCGTCGCTCATGTCCAGCTTTGCAATCTCTTCATGCCGAGGCGGAAGGTTGATCTTGTCCTTGAGGCGTCGAAGAGTGATGCTGTTGACCAGAACCTGAAGCTTTTCAATGACGTTGACGTCGGAAAGCTTGAAGGGGGAAATGATGTGGCGCGCAAACACACCCGGCTCATCGAATGGCCTGATGCGGAGAAATTTGAGGAGCGCGCCCAGATCATCAAGCTTGTTCTGCACCGGAGTTCCCGTCACTGCCCAGCGGCGCTGGCCGGTCAGCTCACACACAGCCTTGGACTGTCGGGTTGACTGTTCACGGATCAGGTGGGCCTCGTCTAGCACAATGCGAAACCAGTTGATCTCTGCTAGAGGGTTGTTCGGTCGACTTCGAGAACTCGCGTTCGCATCGGCCGAACACACACTGTAGGTAGAGATGACAATATCGTAATCAGTCAGTTCTTCAGGCTCATTGGTGCGCTTGGTGCCGTGGTAGATTGTCCATTTTAATTTGGCCGAACGCCTGATGTGACGGGTGATCTGCTCCTCCCAGTTGGAAACAGTACTGACAGGGCAGATAATGAGCGTAGCGCGAGTGCTGTATTTGAGTTCCGATGTGGTGGCCTCGTCATCGTAGACTGGAGCTTTTCTGGAGTCTTCTCTCTCGAATTCGATGGCTTCATTCATGGTCGCCATTGTCAGCGAGAGCACATTGAGTGTCTTTCCGAGACCCATGACGTCTGCAAGGATGCCGCCGCGAGCTGCTTCAGGCTTCTCGCGAGCCACCATCCCTGTGATGACGTTGTACCAGGAGCGACGGCCACTGTCGCGTATTTGTTCTTGCCACAATGAATTCTCGTCTTTTGTCTCTCCTTCGACAGCAATATCACTATCATCCATCTCACGGTGCGTCATAAAGTACAGAGCCTGGCTCTGGTGCGGAAGAAGCTGTGTCTTGATGGTTCCCGGTTGATCCATCACGGGTGGCTCGCCAACGCCCTTGATCGAGTCGAAAATGCGTGTCACATCACGCTTGATCTCTTCCTGCGTGCGAGTAACCGACGATCCACCTCCAACGTAGCGCGAGGTGGTGGATGCACCTTGGCTCTTCAAATGCTTCGGGGTGTGGTCCTGTGGTGCGTGAGGATTCACCAAAGGAATGTTTCGATCCACCATATATGGGTCACGGAGCCAGACTTGCTTCTGGCTGAACAATCGACCAATTCCTGTGACCATTTTACGCGGAGCGTAGACGTTGATGGCGATGGAGTAGCTGTCCGAAACTGGGAGGCCAGGGACTTCGTATGGCTTCCGTGGACGTACATCAAGACGGGCCGTGAGCCTAACCTTGGACGTCCTGACAGAGTCCATCAGGGGGGCCAGAACCGAGGCGGTGCGAACATCGATGGAACCGAAGTCCTTTCCCGATGTGTCACAGCAGCCGATAATCATGGTGTTGACGCCCGGTCGGCGGACAAGCTCTGTCTTCATAGACTGCCACGTTTTGGTGGTGGTAGCTCCGAGCATCTTCGGTACTGGTATTCTGTGAGCCATCACCCTGGCGCCATCAATGCGACCCAGGCAGACTTCGGTGTCGGAGTTGTCCCTGGTGACTACAAAGTCGTCTTCATACTTTTCTGCTGATTCAGTTAGCACAGGACGGATCCACCCACAGGGTAAGCTTGACATTACCGGAAGTCAAATCGACGATTGCTGCCTGAGGATTGTCACGAAGGCCCTGCTTGCGCTTCTCCTCGACGTATTTGCCCAAATCGCCACCGCCACCCCTGCTGCTGTGCTGTGCCTTCTTTTGCACTTCCACCTCATCGTCATCTTCTTGATTACTGTCCACCTTCAAGCGCTTGCGAGGCTGGTCCTGGCGGTCTTGTACATTATGTAAACGCTCAAGCATGCTGGACGTCTGGTTGCCGTTGCCGCTACCATTTGAGCTCGAGCGATGAGTCAGGGAAGGCTGCGAGGGTCCAGCAGGTATCGCGTTGCCATGGTTGCCATTGACACCGTTTGTACCGTTTGTGCCGTTGCTTGTTGGCTTCTTGGCTGCGATCTTGGGGTTCAGCAGCGCCCGGGGATCCCAGGCTGCTGCACCTGCGTACGCGCTGAAACCATTCGAAGACATGGCGGGCTGGGTGGACGCGCGAGTTCCTGGGAGCAACTATCTCTTTAACGTCAGGTCAACGTGGGGTGGTGGAACACGTTCTAGGCCGCCTGGGAGGCGTTTGCTCCAAAGGTGGCGATGATGAAGTGGCTGGCCATGCGACGGCGACAGCGCTTGCGGAGCACAAGTCTATGAGGAAATCGGTATGATGGAAGCACAACGAGTAGTGCAAGAGACTGGAGGGCGTTCAAAGTTGCATGCTGGGGTCTAGAGGCTTGCGTGGGGAAAAGACGTCGTTATAGCCTGTGGACGCGGGACCGCGAGTCGCCGTTTCACCAAGCAGACGGCAGAAGATGAGGGGGCGAGGGTCGAGTGATGCCACAGTCAGCTCTGGGGCCTCGGGCAGTGAGGGCAACTACAACTCATTTCAGGTGTGGTTCAGGCGAGGGTGCATTATTAAGCGATCACAAGATGCGTCCGAGTGAGGATTCAGGTGGATTGCCTCATCAACGACGCGCCTACATTCCGCCTTGGGTCCGCCATGGCCTCACGCGGGGCATCTTTGAGCACGCTCTTCCACGAGTGGCCAACCCTCACTAAGCTGGCCGCTCGAGCTTGCGGCTAAGAGCGACATCGGCGCCTGCTTGAAGTGAGGTGGTCAATATATGGTTTAGGTGGTTCACGGAGGACGAGTGCAAGAGCGAAGCGGAGCATCACTTTATGCTGACCTAGCCTTCATGTTTCTTGCCATTCTTGAACGCCTTCTTATGCAGCATGAAGATTGTGCCAATAGCATACACTCATGACGCCCCGTCCCAGATGAATCTCAGCCAGTAAACACCGGCAACCCCATGAGCTTGTGATCCATGTGACTCAACACCAAGTGAAGACTGGAGGCTTGCCCTTGACCATCTCGATGCGTTCCACAATCACCTTCTTCCTGTTGCCCTCCATGTCGCGAGCCGCGCCGTAACCTAAATCGCCGTCATCATCTTCTGCGTCAACGCTGACTCGCCGAGCGGAGAATGAGAGGTTGCGCCGTGGTCGGTTTCTATCAGGCCTCACTGGTCGCGGTTGATCGAGGCTGAAGCGTGTCTGTGTCTTTGATCTCGGCGCAGAGGGCGGTCGTTCTGCATTGAGCAAGCGTGAGTCAAGGTCCGCGGCACTGACTCCCTTGGGTACAGTCTCATTGCTTCCGTGTCGAGACAAATTGAACCTGTTGGGCGTCGGAATATCTGACACTGTGCCCTTCGCTGCTGTTGGGGCTGACGAAAGTGCGGCGCTTATGTCCATCTCATCTCGTTGGCCTGCAATGTCTCGTTCTCGCTGGTGGCGAGTTTCGCTCGAGGATGTCCGCATCGGGACGACCGTAGGGATTTCAACCAGGTCGTCCCATACACACACCCGTGCACGCCGTGTCAGCTCCAAGGGCCCGTGGTCTGGCGTCTTGAGCGTCTCCACCACGTTCCAAGCTTGGCCTTTCATAACTGCAATCTGTCTGGCAAACATGCGCTCCTGGAAGTCCGAGTCCTGACTAAAGCATCGACGCAGAGCCACCTGAGTCTCGCTCCACCACTGCTTGGATGTCAAAAGGGGTAGAAAGTGCTGTCGAGTCCGCTCTGAGAAAGGTCGGCCGATCAGCGAGACCGGTAAGAACAGCCATCCGAAAGGAAAACTTCGCCACTGGAATTATGTCAGAAACCAGAAACGAAAGGGTTTGGAGGTTGTACTTACGGCGTCGGGATGTTTCCAGGGCCAAGAAAGACTGTTGTCAATGGCGCCAACTTTGGCTCGTCGTGACGGGCCTTGAGGATCGGCGAATGGGCCGAGACCCATTGAGTCTGCGCGAGTGTGTGGTTCGGCATTGTCTGCCATGTCCTCGGGAAAGTCTGCGACGATGGAAGCCTTCTGCGTTTCCTCATCTATGCGTATCATCCAATTGTCCAGACCACGATCGGTGTTGCGCATAATATAGTCGAGAACGACCAGCTTCTCGAGCTCTTCCCGAAAGGACGTTTGCAGACCTTCACTCCAAAATGAACGCCGCCGCTGGGATTCAGAGCGTCCGGGGGTGCTGCTCATCTCCTCTTCCTCCTCTTCCTCGTCGCCTCTTCCCGTGCGACAGTTGTCCGTCCAACCCCGCCGCTTCCTCTTGTCGGCTGATGTAGCTGGAAGAGTTGTTGTTGCCTGGTCTGGCCATGGGTGTTCGCGAAGAAAGATATTGGCATCCTTGAAGCCTTTGAGGAAGACTTGGAAGCTGCCAACCTTGTGTGGGAAAGGCTTTCTCCTCCTGTAGTATGCCCTTCGCTCCCAATAGTCGTAGAAGAATGAAACTGAAGATAATTGTACAATGTCGGTGTAGGGAACGAGGTTAGTCTGGAGACGGGTATCGAGAACGTAGGCGGCTGCTTCGCTGACGTAGCTCAGGTTGGGTATGAGGCATGCGCGGCCGAAGAAGAAGGGGAAAAGATTTCGGTGAATCCACTTTGTCCATTTGGGATTCCTGGAAGCGTATGGTTCTTCATCCTTGGGCTTGAACACTCCCACCGTCTTGCCCTCGCTGTTTCGCGCGAAATAGCTCCCGGACGAGCCCTGTGTAATCATCTTCGGATGGACGCCCATCTCTATAGCGACCTTTACACTTTCAACAATATCATCAAACTGTTGCTTGGTCAACTTCTCGGAGTCGGGGTGCTCGCTGAAGCGAGCCGCAAGTGTTTCCGGCGTAGCAGGGCGAATGCCCTCCGGTGCTTGAAAGACGGAATGGTGGATCTCGAGCTGCTCCTCATCTGCACTCTTGCCCTTGATCTTGCGTATTCTAAATTTGGATGCGATCTCTTCCGCCCAGTGCTCGAGTCTGGCGTTGATTGCCTTGATATCAACTCCAGAGTTTGTGCGCTGCCTGCGATGGCGGTGATTCTTGGGGAGGGAGCTGTCCGGCCTGGACATGCCAGGAGCAGGACCGGGCTGTATGGACTCAAAGCGAGGATCGGTTGCGGCAGGTTTGGACAGCGCGCGCTGGAGCTGTTCGTCTCCAGAGTCATCGTGATAGTCGGATTCCTCTTCTTCCGCCTGAGCGATACGGGCATAGCCCGAAGCAGCAGGCCGGGTGCGAGGCATTGTAGCTGAGACTAGGTCTTATACGCAACGTGAAGACAGCATTATAACTGGTTTGGACAGGAGAGATCGTGACGGGGAAAGCTCGTCGCACCTCCAACGTGGGTGGGACACGGTTCGGCGGCTTTGTATCAAGTGGGCAGGCCCGAGGAGCGCCTCAGATGGACGCAAAGTAACGTTTGGATCGTGAGACGCGAATAGTGCAGGTATGCAAAGGAAATTCGCCCGTGCAGCCCTGACCAGCACGACTTGGTCAACTAGAATTGGAGAGGATATGCATAGAGCTTGGCAATGGAGATGCCCAAGCTTACATCAAGCTGGACCCCCCTGAACTTTAAGCCTTTCCCCCTTTCAATAGCCCGCCTTAGCACAGCACCGGCGCTGGCGCACTGGAAGAGCCTCTCTCGAAAGTCTTCCTATACCTACAGTTGCGACTAGACTTCGTCAACGGGCTCATGCTGGTCTGCACCGTATGGTAATGCATGCAACAACACTTCTGCCTCACAGGCGGCTTGGGATTGGCGGGCACGCACTTAACGCTTGCGCGATCGCAATACCAACCAGAGACGCACAGACATTGTAACTGTCGCGTCGCCCAGCACAGAAGATGGCGCCGGTCGCGTAGCCTGCGCTATAATTCGATGCGCCAGCGGGGGCGCTCCCGCAGCGAGAGATTGCGATAGGAAACCCCTGAACCGTCTTGATACAAACGGTTTCTTCCCCACTAGCGCGTCCAAAAGAGCCTCCACTACCTTTACCTTTCCAAAGCTACTTTCTCTCCATTGCGACTGCTTAGACTGTGCGCATTCTCTATGCATTGTACGCGAGAAGCATCCTGACCCTCCTTTCACTCTGAGGCCATTGTCGCCTCTGCCACTCCTTTCACCAGTGCTGCTAGCACTAGTCTGTCGTTTCTGCGAATACCAGCTTGATACCCACGATACAACTCTTAATTCTAATATCACACCATGACTACTTCGCTGCTACAACCTCCCCCCGGCTTGAATGACTACCGCGCCTCTGCAAGCCCTCTGCCATTGCCGCCACGCTCTCACTCCTTTGGCGAGCGCGCCCGACCACTTCTCTCTCCACCTGTCCAGCCCGAGACGACGCAGCCTTCTCCCGTCCAAGGGCACAATTCACTCTTACCGGCGCCAACATACACCCCTCAACGGCACGGCTCGCTGCAGCTACCCGGCCTGGCTGCTTTGGCGTCCATTGCGTCGGACCAGGTGCGCTCTAGGTACGTTGTGGACGGTTCTGGGCAAGCGTAGAATCATTCCCTGCTGTGCTTCATGCGCGCTGACCGTCCTTTATCTCTTACAGCCCCGCGCTCACTTATCCTCAACCTCTCAACATGAGTTACGCCACTGTTGCTCCCGGGCAGTCGCCTGGCGGTGCGATTCCCGCCGGTCCTGTAAGTTGCGCGTCCGTCCCCGTCCTCGCTGCGGCGACTTGCGGCGGCTGGTGATAAGAGCTATCGATATGAGCTCTTATCGCACTCCGTCCTCAAAGTTTCCAATGGCATCCGTATAATCTGCCCAAGCTGACATTTACATGGCTAGCCTATTTGCCAAAATTGTCAGACAAGTACAACACCCCTCTGGCGCCGCGACGAGACCGGCTCAGTCCTCTGCAATGCCTGCGGCCTCTTTCTCAAGCTGCATGGCCGCCCACGTCCTATCTCCCTCAAGACCGACATCATCAAGAGCCGCAATCGTGTCAAGATCACTGGTCCAAATGGCCAGAAGAAGAAATTGAACAACATCCCCGCCCATGGATTGGCCGCTGCGCACCCGGATGTGGCTTCTGGCCCTCACGCACACCAGCAAGCTCTCCACCGCCGTGCTTCACAACAACAGGAATCACTCTCGCGTGCTGGCACGCCATCGCATTACGCACCACATGCTTCATCTAATATTGCCCCTCAGCACATGTTTGACAACAGCACGCTAGAGACGCAGATGGGTGCAGCTTACACCAACTCGCCACTTCTCAACCGTCCACACTCTCCATCATCCCTCATCAATGGCAATGCCTACGATTCATCTTCTCAGCAACAACCATCATATGAAGCGCTTTTGGCCCAAAACAACCAATTGAAGACTCGCGTCAGCGAACTCGAGGTCATCAACGACCTCTTCCAGGGTCGTGTGTCTGAACTGGAAGCTACGGTAGCCCAGATGCAGGGCTCAGCCGCCGCCGTCCTTGAAGACACATCGGCAGGCGCAGCAGATCGAAGGAAACGCGACGCCGAGGATACGGTCGATGAGAGCAACGCCCTCGCCACCGGTGAGGCTTGGGATCATACTCTCCAGTCAGACGAGGCTCCACGACGGAGCAAGAAGATGCGCATGAGTGACTTGCTAGACGACGAGGTTAGGCCGGAGACACCGAGCGACAAGAGCGCAGACTAGGTGCTGCAGCTTACAGGAGATGTAGACCTCCACGGCGTATAGGCCATGGAGTCTTGGGCTACGGCATAAGGCGCACGACGCCTCCAAAAATACTGAGATACCACACGATTGAATCGCACTGCTTGCTGTCTAGCTCTATTTTTGCTCCTCTACACATGCCCCGTGCCCGCAATGCATCGCATCAGCACACCCCTACCTCCCAAACCCAAACCACCCCTTCTTCTTCTGCCCTCCCTCGTCCCCAGTCCCCGTCATCTCCGTGTCCCCTCCATTCCCAACCACAGCAGCAGCAGCCCTAGCCACGGTCGCCGCAGCCCTGTCCGTAGCCCCCTTACCCTCCTGCCCCGGGTAATCGATGTGATTCCACGCCAAGTCCAAGAAAATAGGCTTGACCGGCACAGGCAGCAGCCGCGGCGGATACGGCACCAGGTTCAGCAAATCAACCTCGCCAGCCGGATACACATCCAGCCCACGCTGGCACAGCGGCGGCTCGTGCGCGCGCTGCGCCCCCGCCGCCGGCGCGCCGCCGTCCGCAAGCTGGTGCAGCGCCACCAGGCCGCGCTGGCGGTCGACGAGCACCGCGGCGTGCGCCTGCAGCTGCTTGACCAGCGTGGACGCGATGGCCAGCGCGGGCGCGGCGGCAGCGGGAGCGTCGGCAGCGGGTAGCGTCGAGGTCGCGACGGGGACAGCGGCGGAGGCGGCCGCGCCGGCGGCGAGGCCCGCAGCGCGTGCGTACAGGGCGAGGGCCTCGCGCTCCTTGCCGCGGCCGAGGGCGGCGTGGGCGTAGCCGATATTGAGGCAGCGCAGGGCGCGGAAGTAGGCGCGCTGGGCGTCGAGCTCGGCGATGAAGGCGGTGTCACGCGAGGCGCCAGGCAGGGCGGCGATGGCGTCGAGGGACTGTAGCGTGGAGTGGAGGAGGACAGAGCGGTCGCGCAGGGCGGCGAGGCGCTGCGAACGGGAAGCTGGTTTGGTGGTCGGGGCCTGCTTCTGTGCGTGAGGGCCTTTGGAGGCGTTGGTGGGTGGGGTGAAGACGAGGCCGTCGTCGAGGGTGGAGGGGGAAGAGGCTGTGAGCACGCGGTTGCGACCGATGCGCCAGGAGATGAGGGCGTAGTTTGCGGCGAGGTCGGTGACACGGAGGTCTTGCATGCGGTTATCCGATTCGGGGATGCCTTCTTTCGTGAGATCACCGATAGCGCGACGGACCGCGTCGACTGTATCCTGAGCTGCTGTGAGGATAGGATCGTAGGCAGCTGCTAAGGCCTTGGCCGATGTAGAGGTGGACAATTGCGTCGCAAGGTACTCTGCGGCTATAGAGGTTGCTGCTAGTGCTTGGCCAATCGATGCGTCTGCTATGGGTGCGGTGCGACCGCGCCAGACGACGGTCGTCGGCACATCTGTAATATTGGATTCTTCCTTGCTGGTGCCGAGGACGGCTTGCTCCTCGCTGAGAGCAGCGGGGTGGAGTGCTGTCACTTGATCTAGGAGAGCTTTCTGGTCGGTCCGGAAATTCCGCTTTGCTACAGTGGAGATTGCAATAGTTCGAGGAATACGCGATTGGTATGCTGCATAGCGAATGCTTGGGTCCACGTTACCCGCAATGACTTCCTTGTAAACGTCGGACTGTGTCGAATGGAGCAGAGCGCTGTAGATGACGTGCGCTTCCGAGAAGAATACTAGGCAGTTCTTCCAGGCGCTTTTCTGAGCCGGGAGATCGTCGAACCGCTTGCTGAACTGCTTCTCGAATTCAACAGAGCCGTCCAGGCATCTGCTGTAAGCTAAAGCATCCAGATAGTCCTGCTCTGTGGCCCCAGTGTCGACCTTGTTGCTGAGAACCGAGACCAAGTTGGAGGCGTACACCGCGGCTTTGTGGAGGCGGGAGATTATAAACTTGCGCGTGGAGCCGGTTATGACTTCGCTGGCGTTATCTTGGGCGTGTGCAGATTTAACGGCCATGGCGTGTGCCCAAGCACGCTCGGAAGTGAGGAGTTGCAGGTTCACATATCTGGTGCTATTAGACATGCTGCGATCCAAAACTTATTCTGAACTTACTGTTTGTCCTTGGTGACTTGCTCAGAAGTCAATGGTCCCTTCTTGGTGTATTTGTGATTTTTGGGAGTTGCAATCTTGAGCTTGCGCCGCAGAGCAACCACCTGGCGCGAGAGTTGCGCGCGGTAGGATGCATAGTCGCCAAGGGCCAAAGCCTGCTCGCGGGTCTGGTGCACGAAGCTGGCAATGTCCATGTCGAGCGGGGTTGGCGTTGTAGCGGCAGGCGTGTGTGCCCCACGCTGAGAAACCCCGCGGTGGTGTCGCAAAAGTGAGGGTCGGCGACTGTGGCCGCGGCCTTGGCGTGATCGTCGGCGTCTCGAGATCCGCTCTCAGATCCATGATCCCGTCTCTTTCCAGGCCATCTACTGCGAGTGGCAATTGTTTCTGTCTGACTCTTGTCTGCCAAACTCGCGCGCCACTTGCTCCTGTTACTACATCCTCTTCTCTGGGACATGATCTAGGCGTAGTCAAGATCTCGGAGACCGCCAGGGAGCTCCGCAAGAGGGCATGCTGGAGCGCTGCACTGCTCGCTGCATCGACACTGGAGTCCGTCCTTCAGCATGGAGCTCTTCCCGGCGCCAGCCTATCCAGACCCGGAGGATTCTTCATTCTGCCTTCTGGCATCATGGTGCTGGCGACCTCGAGGTGACGCCTTGGTGCATAGCATCTGACCGTACCCTCTTTGAGAAAATTGTCCAACCACCTTTCGATACCGCTTCTACCGCGTTCAACTCGGGCGAAACACCTTTCCTCGACTTCTTATACCCTCCTTCAACCCGCGACATCCTTCAGCGCCCGGTTTCACATCCATCGACCCGATCTTCTCCAATGACCAGCGGACCGGCCAGACGCTACACCTCACACACAAGACAGAGCCGCCACGCCACGAGCCGTACTCCGAGCTATCGACAACAAAGCTCGTTAGCCATCGATCGGGCAGATCGCAGAGACGATGCTCTGCTCGCAGCTATTCGAGTGTATACCAGTCACGCGTCATCGCTTCCTGTCCAGCAGAGCACACCTGGCCGGCCTCCTCCAACACCAGTTCCAATAGTCACCCCCTTGAACGAGGATGTCGAGTCTCTCAAATCCAAATTCGACTTTCTCAAGAACAGGGATGCCCGTGTCACCACCACGGATGCTGTCGATGCTTACCAGACCCTTCCGACACATATGAGGACTGTAGAAATGTCCAAAGATCTGATTCTATTTCTCGCAGCTAGAATACGAAGCGTAAAATCAAAGATATCTCAACGAAAGTCAGCACGTCTCACCGAAGCAGACAGACATGATCTATTGCAAGATGCTCAGCACCTTGTTCAGATCTTTGAATCTATTCCTCAGGCCTCCAGAGACGCCATATTATATACTCACGCTATCAGCGCGTATCTGAATACACATTCTTACGGCAGCGCCGTTAGGGTTCATGACGAGGCATTGGCATGCAAAAGGGTCGACTGGGGATTTACCATTACTGGACGTCTGCTCTACACTCTCCTTGAATCTGGCCACTGGCAGCTGCTCTTACATGTCTACTCCTCACGCCGACACTATCATCTTCATCGTCAGGATCATGAGAGCTTTCAAAAGTGGTCTCATCAACTGGAAGTAGAGCTTTGCGATGGCCACAGCGTCAACTATCCAAAGCACATGGTCTCTTTTCTCCAACATCTCAACAACAATCCGTCTGTTCTTGATCTTGACGGTGCCAAAAGTTGTGTTCGGCGAATGGTTCATGCAGTCTATGGCCAAGGACTGCATTGGGATGCGGACTCCACCTTACTCGTCTTGAAAATATTACGAGCCATTGGAATGTCATCGGCGTTCGTTTACGAGGGAGCTGTCAAGTCAGCTACCAAGTTACATCAGTCCAAGTACGAGCAGCACCAATTGGCTATGTGTTTCTACCATGAATACCAACAGGACTACCAAGACTTCAAGCCCACCAAAGTTCTTCTTCACCGATTACTAGCTGAAGCGACCAAACAGGACAGCGAGGCCGCCATAACGACCATTGTGCACGACTGGAAATCTCATTATAGCAACCTCAACAACAACGCGCATGGAGTGCTTATGGCTTGGCGAGCTAGCAGAGGCGAGATGGACGAGGCCGAGTCTGAACTATCAGCCTTGGTGAGGAAAAAAGGCGAGAAGGTGACGTGGAAGATGTTGATCCCTCTCCTTCATGGCAACGCCATGCTTGGGAAACCTGAAGCGGTAGAGAAACTCATCTTGGACTTTCAAGGCCGCTTTGGACTGCAGCCTAACGTGGTCGCTTACAACACTCTCATGCACGCCTATCTTCGGAAAGATGACTACACTGGGTTGATGACGACTTTCACGAGGATAATTGAGGCGGGTTTGACGCCAGATGCCCACACATTTGGCACAGTCATGGCGCTTACAGCTCGTCGGGGAGACGTTGATCTGACCAAACAATTTCGCCGTATGGCAAGCTCTTCAAATATTCGCAGCCACGTTCTTGATGAAGAGCTTGTTCTTGCACACGTTAACAACGACAATTTACGGAAGGCAGAAGAGCTTGCCAAAGAGTTCACATCTTCGCTTCCATCCACGGGAACTGCTCGCATGTGGACACAGATTTTACTCGGCCATGCCGTAAGACGAGATATCCGGGCTGCCCTTGAAATCAGCCGGCAGATGACCCGATTTGATGTACCGCTTGACCAAACCTCCTATGCAGCTCTTATGAGAGTCTTCATCCAAGATAAACGGCCACAACTTGCGAGAGATCTAATGATTCGAATGACAGACAAGGACAAGCTAAGGCCATATGCCATCCACTACGCCATGTTGATCCAAGCATATGCACTGGAGTCACGTTTTGAGACTGCATTCCGACTTTATGCACAGATGCTGGAGCGTGGAATTGCTACTAGCCTCAGCGTTCGAGTGGCTATGCTACAGACTCATGCACTAGCAGCGAAGCAGAAGCACGGAATGGATGTGCAGCGTCACCCAAGCATTAGTTTCGACCTTGCAGAAGAACTACTCGAAGAGTTTGTGAACGATGACGAGAGCAGATTCGTCGCCACCAAAGAGCCTCAATTTACCAGATCGACAGGAAACCTAAACAAGGCTTACTACTTCCAAGTTCTTGTTGAAGTGTATGGACGTGCGAGAGCTCATGGTGCTGTCTCAAAGCTACTCAAGCGTTTCGAAGGTATGCAAGAGAAAGCAGGTCACAGCCGTGCGGACGCACCTTTGAATATCCTTCGACAACTGATGCAACTGTGCTACTACCAGCGCGAGGTCAAAGATGTCGAGATGTACTGGCAACTTGCGAAGAAAAAAGCTGTGGAAGTCACCACAGTGGCGAGAGCATCTAAGCCAGACCTTCCCCAGAGAAGACGACACCTGCTTGCTCGTCACCTAGACATCTACATACGCATGTTGGACAGCCAGAAACGTTACGATGAGATGCTTGGGACGTTTCAAGAAATGGTCAGTCTAGGCTTTGACCTCGATTACTTGAACTGGAATCAATACATCTACATTCTCGTCACACGAAAACGGCTCGTTGAGGCTTTTGTGCTTTGTGAGCGCAACCTCATGAACACTTTCCTCGGTTGGAGGCACAGCGAGCGGCGATCCGACTTCAAACTAGCATCAGGGCGTAAGGGTCGGGGTCTGAAGTACTTGGGCATGCGAATGTCGTTTGTCGAGCCGGGCACGTTGACTGTTACGCACACAACCATGCTGCACCTGAGCCGTGTTCTTCGGAAGCTGCAAGCCGACTCGCTCTACGTTGCATCAGCACAGGATGCACTCGATGAACTGCAGAGAAAGGCACCCCGCACGGTGGAGGCTGCTTTGAAGACACCAGAAGCCCCGGGTGGTTGGTGGAGAGAACATAACAGGAGACAGTCTCCTAGAGCTGCATCATGAGCCAAGAGCTCTTGCAGGAGATTTGGGACTCGGACTCGGCGGGCATGTTGGCAGGAATGTATGAAGTTTCATTAGGAGTAGAGTTGTTGTACAACTAAAAAGGATGGATAAGTCTTGCCGCTCTAATCTTTGTTGTTTGAGCTTCTTCTTGCAGCTCTCTCTTCCTCCCTTCCCTCTCTCCTCCCTTTGTCCGTCGCCTCAATCCTGTCCAAAGAAGCACGAATTTGATACATTTGCTCCATAATTCGAAAGTTGTCCGCGGCGTCTTTCTTCTGATTCTCCTTAACTTGTTGAATTTCGATGTTGTTGTTGTTAATAGTCCAAGCAGCCTGCAGAGCGATGCCAGAGATGCTAAGGAGTCCTACTACTGCCGAGGCCATCTTGTAATGTGTTCTGTACTCGTTGAAAATTGCTTGACTCTTTTGCAGAAGAGACTTGGGCGGAGTTGAAGTTGAGTATTGGCGTTTTTGTATTGCTCAGAAGGGTCTTGAGCTCTACTCAGACGGTTGAAGAGGTTGGGAGACAGAGCGTGTAGCTAGGCGTGAGATTGAGCGTGCAAAAAGCGACATAGTCAGAAAAGCTGCCAATTATTTGTGAAGTTGAAGCGCTGATGCATCCGTTGTAAAGTTGATGCAAAGTTGATGAAGAGGTGAAGGAGAAGAGAAGGAAAGCAAGAGAATAAATAACGGAGGGGCGGGAAGCTGCCTCACAGGGACCAGTTGCCGGATTTGGCAAAGTCGTCAAAATCAGAGCTCTGCAGAGTAGATAACATTATCGACTATCAAATAGCAGTCAGGCATCTCCGCACAAGGACTTGTTGAGTAGAAGGTTGTTGCAACTCGTTCAAGACCAAGAATTGCTCAGGCGAGGCTCCTGATCTAAATACCTTAACGTTTGCAAGATTGCTCTTTCGCGTGGCAGTTGGTCTCGAGAGATAGAGCGCTCATCAAGACCAAGAGGTAATGCCAGCGATGTGCGTTTCGCATTGTGGTTGTGTTTGTTGGAAGAGAATTGTGGATACATTCGTGTACTGAAGGCTATGTAAAGCTGCTGCTGCTGCCAGCAGAGGACACCTTTCCAAGCTCGAGTCAGAGCTGCCTTTGATGCGTCCGTTGTAAGTAACAAGAGGGTGTGCCGAACGCCATGCTCATGCTTCTCGGTTGTCGCCAATGGACCACTTATGCCCGGTAAAGGGAGAGTTCAGAGGCTCGAACCGACCAGCTCGCTTGGTACACGCTTAGGCTTTCATCATTCTGTCGGTTCAAAAGTTAGTCATTGAATAAGTGGAAGTTGAGTAGATGTGTTAGGTACGCACTGTTTTGAACTTGGAAGGATGAAGAGAAGGGACCTTTTGGGCTCGTGTGGCTTGAAAGTCAAGAAGATTTGCAGATGTCGGAACTGGTTCCGCATCCCCTGTATGAATGCCTCATTGTCCATTCGCCTCTCCTCTCCTCTCCACTAGCATGACATCTGTTAGATCGTCATTTGTGGCTATAATAAGGTATGATGATTCATACTACTGTGTTGTAGGACGAAAAATCGGCTGCCACGAAGAAATGGATACTTTTAGATCTCCAAGCCATGGAGTCACCTCTTGAATCTCGCTACTCCTTATCTGAGCAGACATAGTTCCATGGGAGGTTCTTAAACGCGACAAGGCCAACGTGCAAATAGCGATTGGCACTTGCAATCAATTGTTGTCATTCAATGCTTCCACGTGATTGTTCCCGTGACGTCCATCTTTGACGCAACTACGTCCGCCAAGTCCAAGACTTTGCAGTTGCTCTCTGCTCTCCCACATTTGTGCATTCTCACGCGATTGCACAGGCTATCACTTCATCATGGCCAAAACCAAGATTCCCAGAGCTATGGTACAGCCGGCGAAAGAACCCACGAGGCCTTCAGCTACGACTGCTCGTCTCAAAACCGACAGTGAACTTCCAATCACTGTTCTCCAGAGCACAGATGCCGTTCAGATGCTTCTGCACGCATCGGTAAGGCCTTCCAAGTATAATTCCAGAAGCAACGATAAGGCTGACCTGTTCTTTGATGCAGATAAGCTCATTGTCGTGGCTCAGGTTTGCCAAATATCGGAGCAGCAGCCTTTCCTACGGCCTGTTAATGGTCTTCTAGGTCTCTATTCTCCGACAAGTATTTCGAAATGAGAGTCTTTGACGAGAAAGCTCGCCTGCAGACCTATTCTGAGTACCTGACAGCTCCTTCCGTTGAACTTGATCTGAACAGGCCTTCCAAAAAGTCGGGGACCCCCATGCGACACCTATGCTGGAACAAAGGTCGCACTGGAGACCGTTTTCTTAGACAATTGGTAAGAGGTTTAGACCATTCATAAATGTAATATATTGACACCACATAGGAGTCTGGCGCCTTCGATGCTCTCCAGAAAGGTTACCTCAAAGCCCTGCAGCTTCGAATTTTTGAAGATGAGGCTCATCCAGATTGTGTGCTTGAAACATATACCTTCAAATTCGAGTATGGATCCAATGGGAAGGACGCCACTCTGAGTGCCATCGAAGTTGAAGCCAGAGGCAAGACAGACTACACCATCTCGACCGTCAAGAAAGCATATACAAATTTCATGAGAGCTTTGATTGACTATGTCAGCCTGCTTCCCCATCTTCCAGATGTGCGATTTCTCGACACATATCTCTTCTTCATGCCCGGTTGCCCTATTTCTTATCAACCCGTGGGATTTGAAGATACTGTACCGGGTCGCTTAGTATTCCCGCAAACAGAAAATTGGAGTGTGCTCACACAAGACGTTCGCGGCTTCAAGACTGGTTTCCATAGTGTAGACTTTGTCTTGAGCCACCTTCTCAACACTTCGAGCGACAATGCAGTCGCTGAGGCTGTACCATCTGGACTTCCTCATAGGCTCGAATACCCTGGCTGGGTCGACATATTTACTGCTGAAGAGGCTATGGCAATGAATCTTCACCTTGAGACCCTTGAAGATTCCATCCCAGAGGAGTTTGACCTGGATGAAGTAGCAGAGAATGATGACCGTACTCATGAATCTCCGCAAATTGACCGTGTTCCACCGTCAAAGGATAATCAAAATGCTCCAGAGGTGATAGATAGACTTGTGCAAGGCTCAAGCTATCCAACAGCAAGCCAGCCTCCATCTCAGATAGCCAAAGATCTCGAAGCCAAGGCCAGATTGCGGGATATGGTAATTTTGACGTTAGTCTCTTAGCAGTTGTCATGGGCTAACGCTGTGGTTTAGCAACAGGAAACTCCAAAAGCCTCTAGCTTCATACCTACACAAGTCCGTGAGATTGAGCCACCTGCTGCACAGCAGCAGACCCTTATGAATGAAACCTCTACATCTCCGGCCACAACTCTACGAAAAGGATCGAAGCAAGTGTGCTACTCGCAAAAGGCACTTCAAGATCTAGACCACCGTCAACGATCGCGCTCGAAGGCTACACCAAGGGTAACCCGTACCACATCAAAGCGGGGCAAGGATGTCGTACGCTGTCCTTGTGGAGTGAATCAAGACGAAGATGGTATGATTGGTTGTGAGTGCTGTCGGACATGGCAGCATGCTGAATGCCACGGATATTTGGGTGAAGACGATGATCGCCTCCCAGACAAGCATTTCTGTTATCCATGCCTTCTTCAGGGCAAGGAGCTTTCCCTGCTCAAGAGGTTGGAGACTCTGGCCTTTACGCGTCGGTCGATTGACACATTGATATCCGTTGGCTATTTCAGCAACGAAGATTTTATTGACCGGCTAGGAAAGTCTTCTAATGCTTCAGTTCAATCTCAACGTTCGCAAATTGTCACACAGCTCGTGGAAAAATTACGAGACAAAGGTGTTCTCGTAGATCGCGTGGCGGCAAAGAAGCGTTCTTATTCGCTTGGTCCAAAAGCCATCATCAACAAAAAGGACAGGAAACTTTTCGAACAGCTGATGGCAGAGTACTTTGATCCTACAACCGACATTTCTCATCATCTGCTACTACCTACGAAATGCCACGCTCAAAACTCCGGCAAAAAACTTCAAACTCTGGCCTATCTTAACACTGAATCGCTTGCGATGCCACCGTCATCGTTGACAGCATCATACTCTGCTGACACAAAGTTGAGCAAGATCCATCCGAAGACCAACAATGACAAGATATCAACCGACGATTTTGTAACGGAGGCAAAGAAGTTTAATCATCAGCTACCAAATGATGCTTTGCCTTCGAGAATTGGAGAGTTGATGGCCTCTCCCGCCATGGCCTCTCCCGCCATGGCCTCATTATCAACTCAAGGCAATGCAACTAGAAGGCCAGCAACTCACTCCACAGAGGTTGAGTCAGGAGAGCTTCAAACCGTGCTTTCTACCAGTCGTGTACCAGACACGGTTGAGCCAACAACGCCGAGCTCGAACACTCGCTATCGCGCAAAGCGTCGGGCAGCTGAGGATTCGGACCCTTCTGGTAGTAGCCCTCCTTCAGAGACTCAAGCTTCCACCAAACGTATGCGCACAAGCAGATCAAAGAATTATCTGCGAGTCACGATGTCCAGCTGATTATCAACTTTCTTCTGCTCAATGCTTTCTCGCTTTTTCAGAAAGTACGCCCTCGCGCATGGCTCAGATGTCAACATACAAGGCGCCACATTATGAAACACTACATACTAGCTTTCTCTATTCGTCGATTTCTGTTCTGCCTTCAAGTAACAAATACATACTGTAGCATAGCATACATTCGCTAGCAAGGAATAATCCCCTACAATGCAAATAGTTCCACTTCAAGCAGCTCCGCGACTAAACAGTCTATCTCCCCGCACTCGCATCACTCAAAAACGGCCTCTCCTCCCTCTTCTTCGGCGGCCCCTCCTCCGGCAAATCAAAATGCCGCCGCCCCCCAAACACCAGCAGGTACAGCTCGCGGAACCACAGCACATACACCAGCCCCAGCAGCCCCGCCTGCACCTTCCACAGCAGCGGCGACTCGCGCTCGACGTCGAAGCGCCAGTACTGCGCCATGAGCGCCGCAAACGCGACCAGCAGCACCCCGAAGCGGCGCAGGCCCCACGCCTGCCGCGCGCGCGCCTGCCAGCGGCGGCTGCGCGCACCGGTGCCGCTCGTCGCGGCGCGCAGGGCGATGTCGGCGGCGGCGACGGCGATGGCGAGCGCCAGCAGCGCTTGCCAGGGCGCGGTGAGGAAGATGTCGGCTGGGGTTAGGCGGATGCCGAGGGTTTCGCGGGTGGGGCTGGGGGATTGGGCCATGGTGGGGGTCTCTTTCAGCGGGGGGGGTTTTCTTCTCTTATTTTTCTGTTTGTTGATGGGGAAGGGATTGGTGAGGCGATGTTGCAGGATGTTGCATTGCGGGATTTGGCGGCAAGAATTGTGGAAGTCGGAAGCTGGAGATTGGAAGCAGATGAATGTCGTCCACTTGTGAGGCGCGCTTTCTGCACGTGGCTCATCACGTGATGAGTTCTTTGATGATATGTATACTGATCTTACCAATGTTATTTTGAGACGCACGAGAAGAGGGGACAATTCAGCAGAGTGACAAAGTGAAATTGAGCATATTTCGCCCCAAGGAGTGGCTGAGCATCGACTTGTGCACATGAAAAGGGGGACCCCTGAAAGTCAGTTAGTTACATCTCACTTTACGGACCATGAATAATGTAAGCACGTCACATTCGAGAGTAGTATTTGTATGATCGTTCAAGAAAGATCACGATTCAGTACATTTGCAGGAGAGTAATATTCGTACTACGGGAAAGCCTGAAATCAGCTATGGTTCAATAGCCTAGATGCGCTGTGCAGTCCACAGCAGAACCAAGACGACAAGTCCAGCTAAACGCCTTTCGCATCAACACGTTATCGAGGTGTCTACCCAAGCCTCGTCCTGTCCAGTCCCATCTTCGTCCCAAATATGCAAAGTGTCGTGTTACTCATTGCCAGTCCTACCTCCAGCCCTCGGCCAGCCTTCTCCTGACTACACCAGCCCATGCCCCCAGCCCATATCCAGCTTGTCCTTCCTCTGCAACTTTGCCACTGACATTCCTCTGCCCATTTCCTGCAAATCCTCCTCCAAACGCATCACCATGTCCCAATCCACCGTATCCGTTGCCACCTGGTCTGGTGGTAGTCTGGGCAGCCCAGTCATCATAAACCATAGGCGCATCTGCAAGGTCAATGCCAGTGCTACGGCTGGCTACCCGTCTTGTTCCCTGCTGCGGCTTGGGAGGCTCGTAAGAATCGTCGCTGTATGTGGAAGGATTGGTATCGGTCTCAAATGCGTACGGGTTTGCACTTGGCTTGATGTCCTTTCGGTAATGTTGTGCACCCATCCACTCGCCACTGCGAATTCTTTTGGGACCTACTTTGCCTTTGCTTGCCGCGCGGCGTTTCTCTTCCTCCGCTCCACCTCGGTAATCTGCATCTTCGGGACGTGGGGAGGAGCGAATACCCTTCACCGCTCCGTCCAAGTCACCATACTTCTTCGAACGAGGGCTGCTGTTACCACTGTTTTGGGTGTTTGCTGAGAGTGCACTCAGTGGACGGTGAGCAGGGGGTTTGGGAGTTGCATGCGCATCGGCCCAGTCGTAGCGCTCGGTACGGCTGCTGGCCGCCGATCGCCAACCCACTGGAGTTGGAGGATTCATAGCCAAAGGATTTATTTGTGCATTGGGGTCAATGTGTCGATAGTCCTTGCGCCAGGACTCTCCAAGGCCAACCTTGGATGCATAGCCTGCTGTAGGGGCTGCGGGAAGAGTGTGACGAGCATTCCGAGGCGCGCTACCAAGATCTCCATCGTGATGCAAACGGAATGATTGAGGATTCTTTAGCTTGTGAGACGAGTCTGCCTCGGTGATCTTGGGCAGACGTGGTTCGCGATTTTCGTCAAAGTGGACACTGCCATCGTCTGAGCCTTCGATGACCATCCAGTTGCCATCTGAGGTGCGCTTGCTGGATTTACGAGGAAGAGCAGGAGTCTCTGAGTAGAAAGACGAAGCACTAATGTCCTGTGGAAGCCGTTCATTTTGGCGACTGGGCGACGCCTGTCGTGATGGATCACGCTCCGAAAGAGTCTCTGTAACAACTAGACTGGATCTTGAGGCTGCTGCAGCTGGGTACAGAGGATGAGATGGAGCGAAAAAGCCGCTTCGCGATGCGTTTGCAGTTATGGGGTTGTGGGGATTGTAGACTCTGTCGCTCGAGGGGTTGCGGGTGTGGAGAAAAGACATGGGTCTCTCGCTAATCTCAGGCAATTTGGGAGTTGAGCGGCCACCGTCCAGAAGATATGCATCGCTGTCGGTACTAGGCAAAGATGAAGCCTCTGAGTTCTTGTACTTATGCTTTGTCTTGCGTCGTGATGTGAGATTATCTTCCAGCGGATTCATATCGGGCGGCGCGTTGGAAATGCGGCGAAAGACGATGACGAGAAACACGGAAAGAAGGAAGCTCACGAAATGTATACCAGCAGTTGTGATCGAGGTCAACCAGATTACTTGCAAGAACTTGTTCGTGGTGTCGGTGTTGCCAAATAGTGCAGTCCACCGGTCCTTGTCAGATGCTGGTTGAGCCAGCCTGCGCCGCCCGGCCAGGGCAATGTAGACGTAGAAGGGAATGATGCAGGCGTCGATGAAGCAAGCGAAAAAGTGATAACTCATAGAGCTTCCCGGGGTCCTCGCTCGCGCTGGACGTATGAGGTGATACAGGGCATACCCTGTGAACAAGACGTCGAAGGCTGGCTTCGGGGATGATTAGCATAAGAAAATCCCACAGGTGTCGACTGACTTGCCGGGATACGAATGACATAGGTTTCAATGTTTTGCGTGTTCTTGATGCACACAGTGCTCACCAGAGTGCCCAGGCAGCCCAGCATGCCCAGCACTCTGAAGCCGAGTTGAACTCCCCTCGCATTTTGAACATGCTTCTTCGTGTTGCGTGGTAGAGGCTCAGAACCAGTCTCCCCGTAAGGTAGGATAAGATAGCTATCTGGGTGTTTGTTGAACTCGATCAAGGGTCCTTCTTGCTTTGGGCGCCGGGGCTGAGGGGTCAAGCTTGCCCGCGAAACGGCCTTGGGGTCAAAGCCGCCATACGGGTTGTTGGCGGAATAGCGGGCTGGGGCAGCGTATAGGTACGGAGGCTCGACAGGCATGTCACCGTCTGCTTAAACAACGAACGTGACAGAAGCGGCGAAAATGATTGTGGTGGATGCGATGCACTGTGCTGCTTGTGGGTGGGCGCGTAGGCATTGGATATAGCAATACAAGTCTCCGAATCGAGCCGTTGCCGGGAGCAACGCCCACCATCTAATCCATCTAAGCGCGCCAAGCCCATGTGAGCCTCATCCAACCAACGGGATCCTGGTACTTTTGAGCTTGATATTGTGCTGGGGATTTTGTTGCAATTAATAAAATGCTGGCCCGTCGACGAGTTTTCTGCAGGGATTGTATCGAGTCTTGCTACAGCTCAAAATCCTGGTCAACATGTGTCGTGCGTGCGCCGGTAACGCAGCACCGCAGGCATGAATCATCGCATGCAAATCCTAGGCAGCGTCCATTGCGACTAGCAATCGTCGGATCTGGGCCTGCCGGTTTCTATGCTGCAGCTCGGGTGATGCAAAAGTTGCCAGATGCCCGTGTTGACATGTTCGAACGACTGCCAGTACCGTTTGGGCTGGTAAGGTACGGTGTCGCACCTGATCACCCGGAAGTCAAGGTATTCGAGGACAATGAATGCTTGAGATGTCAGCTGAGCTGATCCCTGCGTAGAACTGTCAAGAGCGATTTGAAGAGGTTGCACAATCCGAGAGGTTTCAATTTGTCGGCAATGTCAAGGTCGGTCGCGACATTCCGCTGGATGTGCTGTCACAGCATTACGATGCTTTGCTCTTTGCTTATGGAGCTTCACAAGACAGGGCGCTGGGAATCGCAGGCGAGAATCTTACTGGAATTCATTCTGCTCGGGCGTTTGTGGGCTGGTACAACGGCCTTCCCGAGTTTGCGGACCTTGATCCAGATCTCACACAGAGTGACACTGCGGTAGTTATTGGCAACGGGAATGTAGCCCTCGACGTTGCACGGATACTTCTTTCGAGTATCGATACGCTGCGCAATACAGACATCTCTGTACACGCCATCGAAGCTCTGTCCAAAAGCAGGGTCAAGAGTGTCATCGTAGCAGGGCGAAGAGGGCCAATGCAAGCTGCCTTCACTATCAAAGAACTCCGAGAGCTGCTCACGTTACCCTCTGTTGGCTTCAAATTTGAGGATGACAGCCTTGTCCCCACTGCTGAATACATCAAGTCTCTACCACGCTTGGAACAGCGCAAATACCGATTTGCTCAACTTTTGGAGAAAGGATCCGCAACAACATTCGAAGAAGCAAAGCGACACTGGCATCTGATGTCACTAGCATCACCAAGATCCTTCCAAGAAGCCCCAGGTACACGTAACCTGCAAAGTATTGTGTTCGATCACAACCGCTTCAAGGACCCCAACGCCAAGTTTGAGCGTACCGCGTCAGTCGCCCCCACAGGGGCAGACTTTACGGTCAACAGCGGCTTAGCGTTCAGGTCGATCGGCTACAAAGCCGAAGCACTGCCGGGCATGACGGAAGAGCTTGGTGTCACGTTTGACACGCGTTCAGGGACCATCTCGAACGACAAGAACGGCAGAGCTGTCAGTGCGGACGGTCAGAGGCAAGTACCAGGCTGCTATGCCACAGGATGGGCGCAGACTGGGCCCACGGGGGTCATTGCGAGCACAATGGAGAACGCGTTCGCATCGGCCGATTCAATCATCCACGACTGGGAGAGTGGCAAGGACTTCCTGGCCACCAACGACGGCAAGGGCTGGGAGAGCCTCTCGAAAGACAGCCGAGTTACGATAGACAAGCCGATCACATGGCAGCATTGGAAAACCATTGACGCAGCCGAACGCGAACGGGGTCAAGCGGCGGGCAAAGTGCGGGAGAAGTTCACCCGCGTTGAGGACATGCTCGCGGTTGCATATGCGGCGCAGCCCTAGGGGGATGCTCCGGCGCCAAAGGTCACGGAAATTTGTCGAGCTGCACCGGAGGCTTCCGTCAATCACTTGCAGGCGGTGCGTGCCTCGGAAGGATTGAACATATTAATTGCGAAGCGGAGTTGGATGAGTTGCCTTGTTGGGGGCTGGATAATGCCGTGCTGGATTCACCTGTGCATATCAAGGAAGAGGCACCATGGTGCAGCAGAGAGCAGATCGAAGTGGGTCTCTGGGCGTGAGATCAGGCTGACACGCATGCGTCCAGGTGCTCACGGCACCCCTGGAAGCCACGCAGGATTACTGGACGTTTGGGATGAGTGCAGCGGGGCGCAGACGATTTGCTGGTGCTGGCCAGTCAGGGAAGCGACGCGCGCCAAAAATACGACGCGTGGGTGGGGGCCGGCGGCTGCCTCGGGCAACGCGTCAGAAAGCAGCCAAACAACGGCACCGGTGGAGCCCCCTGGGCTGTTTCAGGTCCTTCAAACTGCGCCATGGCCAACGTCTTTCGTCTCGTCCCACACCACCCACCAGTGTCATGACGCCCACCCTGACGCACAGGACGTCCGGGCTCAGCGAAGGATCCAACACCCCCTTGAGCGTAACGCCGGTGTGGGGCCTGTCATGGCCCTGCTCACCCGTGACAATAGCAGTACCAGTATCTCATTTAAAGGTCGGGCAATTCGCCTGCTGCATGCCATTCATCTCTTGCCTGCCCACTGATATTCCCCTTTCCTCCTTGTTGTGACTCTCACCGTTGCGCAGGCCGCACCTCCCTCATACATCCTTTTAATCAAGGTGCTTCTTCGACACGCCCAGCACCTCTTTCGCCTCTACATCAGTTGGCCGAGCCCAATTCTCTCTCTCTCTCTCTCTCTTGCTCGTGCCATCCACCCATCCTCCCCACAACCGCTTCACCATGCGTGCCTCTATTTCTCACTACTCCATCCACAAGAACTGGTTTCTGTGGCCCCTCGTGCTGGCTGCTCTCCGTAAGTTGTTCCATGCCGCCCCTCCAGTCAGCTTGCACGTACTGACCGTTCTTGCAGTGGAGCTTTTCGGACTCTCTGTCAAACTCTATCACTCCTACCACCCTACCAGGCATGATGTCTACCTCGCCAGCCTTGGACCTCTGCTAGTCGCCCCCGTGCTGCTCGCCATCGCCAACTTCAGCATCTTCCATCGTCTGGTCTCATGGACCGTGTTTGCCACCAAGCGTGACTCTCACCCCGTCTGGCAAGCTGTGCAGTCACTGGCATGGCATTTCCCTGTCGTCGGAGCGACGCCGATCATCCTCTACCTTCTGGGCTTCAGCGACATCAGCCACTACCTGAGCGCCAAGCCCATCGAGAACCCGCAAGCCGCACTGGCCCGGCTCCTGTTCTACGAGCGTGGGCAACGTATGATCTTCAACGGCCATGTGGTTGAACTGGTGTGTCTGAGCATCTTCGCCGTGCTGGTCGTCGTCGTCTTCGCAAGTGCTCCTCGGGCTCAGGCATCAGACGACTTCCAGGCGCCCAGAGATGCCAAGCGCCTTTTCTGGACGGTCAGCAGCGTCAATGCGTTATGCCTCGTGCGCACTGTCTTCAAGATTGTTGGCTTCATGGTGGCGCAAACGCACGATGGCGGCATGGTCGACGGCGGCAATGCATTGAGACTTATGGACACCATGCCGATCATCATGGCCATGATGATCTTGTGTTACGTTGATCCCGCACAGTACCTACCCGACAAGTTCACGAGCATTGTGCTGGAGGAGGAAGTCATGGAAAAGGCATGATTTCTTGGCGGGCGTTTGGCGGGAACCTTGTTTGCAGGACCTTATTGGAGACCGTGCGGTGGCGACTTACGAATTCATGATACCCCAGCAGGAAGTGGTAGAGGAGTGCGTCTTGTATTGTTTAGTGGCAGTAGAAAAGTGCCGACTCCGAAGACTCGCTTCGGGCCGTTGCTCGTCCACATCATCCGCTTGCCTGGTAGAAGGATTAATACTTATCACCGATATCGCAATCTTGCTTCCTTGGTGGCATCTATCCCTGGCATTCCTATTGAACGGCAAGACCCCTATCTTGCGGCCAGCTTGGCATACTGTTGACCGGTGCAGTGCCACCTGTAGGCCGGAGGGGTGATGCGGGCTTCCAACGTCACACATCCTCGGCCATGACATTTTGACACGGGGTCTGGGCTTCCGCTTATGCACTGCGCGTGACTGCTCCAAGCCCCAACCTACCACTCCCTGCAGATGATCAATGCAAGGCGTAGATCCGATATCCACTGCACAAGCGTCATAAGCCAGCTGATCAGACCAGAGTCTCCAGTGCTCGGTGCACAATGCTGGAACCAGGGGCGGCAGCATCCTCACCATCCTCATCGGCAAATAGTACGGAGCGGCAGACGCGTCTTCGGGGGCAGAAGCGCCCACGCCGCGCGCATCAGCCACCCCCGAAGCCGTATCAAGGGTACCATTGGGTCAATAGGTCAGCCGAGATTGGGCGGCTGCGAGTGAAGTATGCCCCTCCACACCTGCCACACGCCGCCCACCCCGCGATAAGCCACAGGCCCCGCCAATACCACGCTGTGCAAGTCTGCAAGACAACTGATTTTTCCGTTGTCCTGCTTCTTCTTCCCTTTTGCAGTGTGAGAATGCGACTGCCCATCACTGCCATCTGTGACGCCATTGCTCGTGCGGTGTATGGAGACCTCTACTGAATCTACCACCATCACCATCCCCTCGTCTCCCACCTTCCCCGCCCAACACATCCATCACCGCCACTCGCTTTCCACGTCCGTCTCCCAGCGGCAGATCACCGGCGAAAAGATTACTTCTGCCACCGTGCCCCATCCGCCTCCCTCCTCGCCCATCATTTCCGATCCAATCGCCAAGCCCAAGCAGACCAAAAGCCGCAATGGTGAGTGCTCTTGGTGAAATCAGCAGCCATGTGTGACTAGACGCCTCTACGCAGCACCCTCGGTCTGACTTGTCCCTCGGGTACAATGTCCAGGCTGTGGCCTCTCTCTCTCTCTCTGTCTGTCGCTTCTTCTGTTGCGACTTTCCACAAGCCCGCCGCCGTCATCACTGGTGACCATGTTGACCACGCCCACTTGAACAGGCTGCCACACTTGCAAAGAGAAACGACTCAAATGCGATGAGACGAAGCCGCACTGCAATCAATGCCTCAAACGGAAAGTCCCTTGCCAGGGCTACAAGAAGAATTTCAAATGGCGGTCCTTTGAGGAGCAGATGGCCGACAAGAAACCCCAATCCTCAAAGAAGAAGACGAAGAAGGGTGAGTGCCAGCTCCACCAAACTGTCCTTCTGCTGCTCACCACGTCGCCCCTAGATCCCCCAGCAGGAGCCGCCACGAACGCCCGCATCGACAAGGCTAATCGCCGCCCGAGTCCCCCTCGTGTAGACACATCTACTTCTCCCGTGAGACCTGTCCCCATGCGGCATCGCCGGTCCAATACCTCCACGTCGAACCTCCTTCAATTTGGAAGTAGCGCAACCTCACTTGCCTCTTCCTTCGACGTCAACGACTTTGAATCGCGTGATGCCTCGTTGAGTTCGCAACAGACGTCCCAGGACAACTCACCTCAGGAAGCTCCCGATGCCTGTTCCCGCAAAGCTGACTTGGCCTCTACGCCAAAAGCACCCGCCACTTTCCTGCCTCCCATCCAGATCGAAGATGATCTTGGGCTTGATTTCAACCTCACCTTTGAAGACTTTTCTCCCGATTTCGATCTACCCGAGATTGGGTCTGAGGTTGGCTTTGCTGGAGGATCTGATCCTCATCTGCTCAACGATGAAGAGCAGATCGATGAAGAGTTTGGCAGAGACTGTCAGCTGATGTCCAGTGATAGTCCTCCGCTTGATTTCGCGGTCGACATCTGCGACCTCTGGAGTGGGGTTGATCCTGCTAGCTGGTCTCCCGCATCCGGAGCACCCTTTCATTTTCCATTCCTTCAAGAACCCCAACCAGGCCCTGGTTCTGATGAAATGCTTCTAAGTGTCTTTGACAAGGAAACCTGCGGCATCATGTCCATCCGGAACGGCCCGGTCGACAATCCGTGGAGGACCTTGGTCGTGCCCCTTGTTTCGAGCAGCCCCGTCTTACTTCATGCTATTTGTTCCATGGCTGCCTTCCACCGTGCAAAGTCGACACCTGAACTTCGACGTGTCGGCATCGAGCACTTCAATAGGAGCGTGGCCATACTACGCCAGAACGTGAGCACGCTACCAGCCGAGATTGCACTCGCCACCAGCATCGCTCTAGCGTTTGCCGAATCGTGGGACTCCGCGATTAGCACAGGAATCGATCACCTCCGCGCCGCAAAGGAGCTGATCCAGAGGTCATGGGACGATATGAGCCTCCAGATGGGAGCTCAAGTCAAACCTGCACGACACCAAGTGGAGCGTTTCAAATTTCTATGCAAAACCTGGATCTATATTGATGTCATTGCTCGTTTGACGTCGGTCGATGACGACGTTTCAGATGATTTTGCCACGTGCGCCGCCATGCTGGCCATGGGAGGCGACAGCGACGTTGACCCTCTGATGGGATGTGCGAGCAGCCTTTTCCCAATCATTGGTCACGTAGCGAATCTTGTGCGCCGGGTCTGCAAACTGGAGTCCAACTCACCTGCCATGATCGATCAGGCTAGTAAGCTCAAAGATGCGTTAGAACGCTGGAAGCCGCCGCGCAGCTTTGTTGATTTGGACGATCCTAGTTCAGAAGTTCAACATTCTCTCCAGACGGCAGAGGCTTACCGATGGGCTACGATTCTGTACCTCTACCAGGCCGTGCCGGAACTTCCCTCTCCGCCGTCTTCAAAGCTTGGGAGTAAGGTCATGAAGTATCTTGCCACAGTACCGCTTAGCTCGCGCACTATCATCAGCCACATCTACCCTCTGCTCGCTGCCGGCTGCGAAGCCACTACTTTTGAGGATCGCAACTGGGTGTCTGATCGTTGGCAGCAGATGTCACGGCTCATGCTCATCGGAAATATCGACCGCTGTGCAGACGTCGTCAAAGAAGTCTGGCGAAGGCGCGACCAATATGCAGCTATGAAGGTGCAAGACTGGGCCGCCATGGGGCCTGAACAGCGGCAGGGCCTTCGCGCAGACCAGGACCTCATGGCCAACCTCCAGGCCAATGATCTCATCAGCAAAGGAGCCCGCGACATGATTATTGCACACCGCGATTTCTCAAGGCCGCACCGACCGGACTTCAGCAAGCGCAGAGACGCAGATGACCTTGTCGGCTCAATGGATCACGAATACTCCGTGCGCGGCTTCCTCCACTGGGTGAGCGTGATGAAAGACTGGAAATGGGAAGGCATGTATTTTCCGTGTCTCATACTACTATATGGCCGCTAACGATTGCACCACAGTCCTTTTGGGTTAGTTACACAACTTTTGCCAGACATGGTACTGGCAGCTCGATGGATATTGAGAATGGTTTTGGGGCGAGCGGCCAAGAAAATTTGAATGGCGTTATTCGGAGCTGTGGGTCAATGTGATAGGAAGCATTTAGCGTAGACGGCGCTCATTTGTCGGTATGAGGTTGGGAACACTCGAGGATGAGAAGAGAAACCCAGCCATGTCTTTATATGCCTTTGCCAAGCGCCCAACGTGGAATATGATCTGTGTAGACTTCGAATCACACGCTTGATCGATTGCTCGAGTAAGCCTCACTGGTCTTTGTAGCCGCATGCGGCCTGTGTGGGTCGATCTAACCGCGCTTAGATGACAAGTCACGTGCCAGACCGCAAAAAGGGGGTCGAGGGTAACTGCATGTGATTGTCCCCATACTTGGCTAAAGCTGCGGATCTTTTATCCCATTTTGGCAAAGCGGTCCAGACTTCCAGGTGACTGCGAGTAGCAGTTGCTTCGAGTTATGGAGCTCTAGACTCTTGCCTGCCGCAGAAGCATGTCTACATGTACCTTCCAAACATACTTCATGGCCCTGGGAGCTGTCCAACCAGGAATGTCCTGATATTTCCCCTCCAGTGAGCATGACTGAATAAGCAAAGCTGGGAGCTCAGGTTAACGCAGCGACAAGCCATAACATCTACCTGGGGAGCAACTTGACTAATCAAGGATGGATAAAGAATGGTAACTGTACCTGAACCCGCGAGTGAATAGCATTCGGGCTCTTATCATGCAGCCAGCGTGCCTTGCCTAGCCTTATGCTGATAGCCCCAACCACACTGGACCCTGCAGCCGAAAGCTGTCGGAGCTGTCTTGGTGGATGTAAGCTCGGGGGCAGTGTGAGTATTTTGCTATTTCGAGGTAAAAGCTGCCCTGCGTTGCTCGATGTAGCTATATAGCCTCGCCAGCTGCTGTCCCTGTCAGCCGCCTGCCTCATCATAAAACTACACTGCAGACCCAGTAACCCATCTCGTCCTCTAATCTTATACCATACGGCAGTCAATATACGCTTCTGGAAAAAGAGAAGGTGCTCAATCACATCATGTCTGCTACTGAGACCGCCCCAGCAGCCACTGCCACTTCAGGCAAGCCGGCCATGAAGTACCTACCGCAGCAGCAACAAGAGTTCAAGCCCCCGCTTATCGCCAACGAGAACGCATTCCTGGGCGACGTCGCGACGGTGTAAGTTGTCAATCTGATCTCAAGAGCAACCCAATCAGAGCCTTTTCACGGGAATGCGACTGCATAGTAGCCGCCGTCCTTTCCCTTGACGGCCTACACCCTCCATGAACAACCCACGCTCCCCCATCAACAGTACGAGCAGAAGACACTAACTTCTGCGCGAATCAGTGACAAGGGTGACGCCTCGCTCACATGCGGCTTCTACCGCCTGGAGAAGGGCACGCCGCTCGTGTACGAGTACACATACGACGAGATGAAGATCATTCTCGACGGCCACTTCTACATCAGCGACGACACCGGCAGCCCCGAGGTCAAGGCCACCAAGGGCGACGTTTTCTTCTTCCCCAAGGGCAGCACGATCACGTTCCGCACGGACGACTTTGGGCACGCCTTCTACACCGGTGGCCGGAAGTGGGGCGCTGCGTGAGCTCTCTGTGTATTTCAACCCAGGTGGAGGCCGCCGACGAGGCGAAGAAGGAAAGCATTCGGGCAAAGCCCATGCGAAAGAACCATGTAGCACAACCCTTCCAACGTCCCAACCACCCTCACCCCCCGTGCCCAATCGCTTCCGCATACACAGCCGCCACCCCAGGCTCCACCCTCTGCGCCCCGCCCCCTTCCCACCCACACCCCTCCTCATTCTCCCCCACATACCGAAACCCCACCCCACACGCCTCCACAGAGCAATTCCCCGCCACCCCCGCCGCAGGCACAAACACCCCCACCAACCCCGTCGTCCCCAGCACGCCCCCATCCTCGCCCAGCGCCTCCGCATACACAGCCCGCGCACCCGTGCCATCGCCCAGCGCCGCACGCGTCTCGAACCCCGCGCGCGCAACCTCCGGCAGCCGCGTCCACGGCCCCTGCGCCCCCGCGCCGCTCGCGTAGAAGCGCCAGCGCGCGACCTCCGTCGCGCCGTTCCAGCTGGCGTACGCCGTGACCGGAGCGGCGCTGCAGTTGCGCGCGTAGACGAACAGAGCCGGTGCGGTAGTCGGGGCGGCGCGCCAGGGGTGCTTCCAGGCGCGGTAGGACTGCATGTAGGGCGCGTCCGGGGCGCCGAAGTGGGCGTGGAGGAGGAGGGTGCCGGAGCGGGTGAATTCGGAGAAGTAGGGGCGGGCGCCCCAGCCGAGGAGGATGTTTGTGTTGGGGAGGGATTGCAGCTGGCCCTGGGAGGGGGTGGAGAGGCCGGGGGAGGGGGCGGCGTAGCGGTGGGTGAGGGCGGCGGTCATGGTGGTGTTGGAGAGGGTGAGCCAGAGGCCGGAGCTGGTCGGGGCGGTGGTAAGTTTGCCATCGGAGGCGTTGTCGAAGAGGGAGAGCTCGGTGGTGGTGGAGGTCGTGGCGTGGAAGCGGACGGAGTGCTGGCGCGAGAAGGTGAGGTTGTCGAGCATGGCGAAGTCGTTGTGCTTGCCGCCGAGGCGCCAGATGATGGTGCCGGGGGTGTGGCCGGTGGTGCTGCGCAGGCCGGCGATCTTGAAGATGGTGTCGGTGTGGCGTGAAGACACGAGGTAGTCGCCTTCGAAGTTTTTGGCGATGGCGTTGATGTGGAAGTAATCCCATGGGGCGTTGATGCTGCCGTCGCCAGTGATGAGGTTGTGGTTGCGGCCGGCAGCTTGAGGGATATAGAGATAGGTATCGTCAAGAGGGACATGATCGAGAGAACACCACTGAAAGATGACTTCGCGATTGTCTAAACGAGTGTCTTGGAAACAGCCCGACAACGCATATCCTGGGTCTGGGCCAGAGAAGGCGGAGAGATCGGCCGGGACCGTCTCGAACACGTCTTGGATGAACATCCCGCCCCCTTGACCATTCGGTGTGTTGAGCTCGTGAATGTCTGGAGGAATCAGGCCATTGGAGCCATTGTAGCGATCCACTTCGGCGTAGGTGTTGTCGAAGAAACGGATCAAGCCAGAACTGTGACCTCCCTGTTGAATGGGAGTGGCGTCGTGCATGCAAAGATGCTCGCCAATACTTCCTCTGTAGTCACACACATGGAAATCCATTGCTCGCCGGAAGATGGTCTCATTACCGTACCAAACCAGCTCCCCATTTCCGTCAATGATCTGGGGGCCGTAGCTTGCGGCAGCATAATCGCTTAGGTATGGAGCGAGGAAGAAGTAGCCCTATAAAGTCTTGATAAGCTGTGCGGAAGACTACACTAGGGGCCAAACATACCTCGTCAAGACTGCTGGGATCGTCTGTCTTGTTGAGTATCTGGACCTGTACAGCACCCTAGACGCTGATGTTAGTATCATCGCCAAGGTTTAGTGTTATAGTGCGAGTACAGTAATGTCTGGTCTCGAGAGAAACATCTGAAATTGTGCTGTAGCAAGGCATACCAGCAGTGCACCGCAAAAGCATGATGGAAGCATTGAATGATCTACTGGTTAGAGAACAAGATGCACAGCAGATCAAGCAGAAGGAACAAACAGCGAGAGTCTCGCGTTTTCTCTGAGTCAAAGGAAGCTCGCAAATGGTAGGGGTATCATTTTCAACCAAGGCATAAGAACAGGATGTCGGGTACGTGCTTTTTAAAATTGCTTTGCAGGCATACCGCTTGACGAGCGCTTGTCTTGTTGCAAGGACAACAAGCAAACAGATGCCCGTCATGGGTTGATACCAAGGCTGAGACCTATCGAATGACTATACTTCCAGTGGTTACCAAGATATGAGTCTACTTGGTCCATGCCGTAAATTGAGGTGTTCAAAGGGCAACTTTCCTAGATCACTACGTTTGCGCGGCCGGAAGTGTGACCGAGTTTCACTTTGGTGTGACAAGCATGAGCCAGGAATCCTTTGTTGAATGCACGTGAACGTATTTCTGGTGTGAGACATCAGGCATTTCCCTGACATTCCCTAGAAGACTGATTTCAACACAATAGAGAAGACTCATGGACTGTGTGGAAAGACAGAGCAAGCCGCGTAAGATGAAATAGGGTGCCAAGGCAAACGCGTGCTCACGTGCCGAGGAAATCAACGACTTCGTCAGTCCTTAGACCAGCCTTGCGTCAGCCAAAGCTGTAGTTGGACGTTGTAGACGACATGGACGAATTCTAAAGAAAGGAAAGACAAGCTGACAGTGCGAAAGGTACTGCCGATGGGCCGCGCAGCCGAGCTTTGCCAGACCCAATGGCAACCTCACCCCGCATATCCTCCACGTCAACCCCACATGGCCACCAGCTGCTCAGTAATGCGTAAACAAAAAGACCCAAGTATACTTCTGCCGTAGCTTCCCGTGCTGTTCCCTGTCTTTGCCATACCCATCAGGTCCGTGACACCCACCAGTTCCACCATGCAAGAGCCCGCTGCACTCCCAGCCCACGCTTCCCCCTCCTCCCCCGGCCGCCTGGCTAAGCGCATCGCCATCGTGACCGGCGCCGGCTCAGGCATCGGCCGCGCCATCGCCGTGCTGTACGCGCGCGAAGGTGCCACCGTCGTAGTCGCAGACCTGCGCGAGGGCAGCACCGCCCCGGCCGAGCAAGACACCAGCACCGTCGACCTGATCACCCGCCGCCACGGCCCCGACACCGCCTCCTTCATCAAGTGCGACGTGACCGACAGCGCCAGCGTAGATGCCCTCGTCGCCGAGACAGTCAAGCGCCACGGCCGCCTCGACATGTAAGCCCTGACTTTCTGTCTATCCACACCCGCAACTCGCACCCCAGTCCGCAACCCCCGTCCACAGCACAGCACAGCACACCGCACCGGCTCCCCCTCCTCCCTCTCTCCCCCAACCCCAAAAAACAAAACCAAAATGTAACACCACCCCCCTCCCACAGCATGGTCAACAACGCCGGCATCGCCCCCGAAACACAAGCCCCGCAGCCCATCTGGGCGCTGACCGACGCGACCCTCGCCGCCACCCTCGACGTCAACGTGCGCGGCGTCGCGTACTGCCTGCGCGCCGCCGCGCGCCAGATGATCACCCAGGAGCCACTGCCCGACGCGCACGGCGACCGCGGCTGGATCGTCAACCTGGCCAGCATCTTCGGCGTCATCGCGACGTGGACGGCGCCCGCGTACGTCGCCTCCAAGCATGCCGTCATGGGGCTGACCAAGGCGGCGGCACTGGACTGCGCGGAGCGCCGCGTGCATGTGAATGCCGTGTGTCCTGGGTACGTGCGGAGCAGTCTGACGGCGCCGGCGTTTGCGGCGGCGCCGGCGGTGATGGAGGCGGTGGACAAAGAGCACTGCTTCAAGGGCATTGGGCTGCCGGAGGATGTGGCTGGTGTCGCGTTATTCCTTGCGAGCGAGGATTCGAGGTGGATGAGTGGCAGCTGCATCGAGGTCGACGGCGCATTCTCAAAGCATTAGAGCGGCACCTCGCACGACTGTATTGTACACCTACTTCTACATACTGATACACCAGACACCCAATTGGTCTATCTCAAAAGGAAGCTTGCGCCTAAGTGCGTCAAGTTCAATCTATCCTTCCTGCTTGACAATCTCGTTCATCAGCTTGCCGTTTTCAACCCATGTCTTGATCTGCTCGGGCACGGGGCACTCCACGCTGTCGTCGTCGTCGCCTGCGGGCGGCAGCGTGATGTTGATGCTTGTGCACTTGCTTGAGTAGACCTCGGTGGCAAGGCTGTCTTTGCTCAGGAATACGGTCGCTCCATCAACTTTATCGAGCGAGATGCTGGGCAGTGTGCCCAGGATCTGCAATCGGAAGTTGGCGGCATTGACTACATCAACCGTGCTCACGAGACTTTCGACCAACAGATCTAGCCGACTGCAATTGTCGATGCTAATGGCATTGGCTTTGCCAATCACCTTCACCGTGGTTGCCTTGCACCTAGTGATCAATATACTCTGGTGCTTTTCAGCTTGGATCTCAATAGGCTGGCCTGCAGGCAGGTCGTTCTGATCATAGTGCTCGACAAGCCATTTGTTGCCGTCAAGCTCACACCGACAGGGTTTCTTCGTCTTCAGAGCATCGGGCTTGCGGTTTGGCGTGGGTGATTTTCCTCGGTTCACAGATGGCGAAGGCGATTCTGCCGCAGAGGCTCTCAAAGAGGGATTTTTGTGCGTCATCTGCGACTTGTCGACCTTCTTGAGTCCAGATGTTACGGCTTCACCACGGTTGAGATCAGCAAAGACGCTGCTCATGTCCCCTCCAGGGCCTGCATTCTGCGCAGGTGCAGGCATATCGAGGACAGGAGGCGGTGGTGGTGGAGGCGGAGGCGGAGGCGGAGGAGGAGCGCCACCAGCGGGCGCAGGCGTGGGCGCTGTGGGGCTGTCAGACTGGGCGTCTTTGAGAGCCTGCTCCAAGGAAACGCCTTTTCCGTTCCATGTGAGGCCCATGCGATGATTTTCTTGAATGTAAGACTTGAGAGAGCCACAGATCTTCACGAATGCGCGAACCCAGTCTAGCTGTATGGGCTCCTTATCTTTGTACTCTTTGAGGATCCGGTTACCATATAGCTGAGCGCCACCAAGCACATCGCCAATGTAGTCAGCGGGCTTTGGTTCGATAGTCACCCAAGCGAGCATGGAGACACCTTCTCCGACAACGGCAAGATGGTTCTCCTGTGGGCACTTGCGGTTCTTGTCGCGGATTTCCATGACTGCACCTATGCCTTGCTGAAGTCCTGAGAGGAGGTCTGCGTAGGCGGGAGAATCTTGGGCCGGCTTCTTCGCCTTTGTTGCAACGAGCAAAACCTTTCGCTGTTGTTTGAAAGCTTTGGAGAATTCCGAGGACTGTGGATGTTAGCGTGTGGTTGACGGGCGCGCTTCGGCATGATCTCACAATATCCAATGCTAGACCACCTAGACCTTGCGAGATTTTGTCAAAGTGATCCAGATCGTCTTTGACAATAGTATCAAATTCGGTGACCGACGCAGGAAGGTCTTCCCGCACAGGACCAGGTGCGGATGGGGCAGCTGCAGGGGTGCTGGGGCCGGACGGGCTTGTGATTGGGATTGTGTGAGACGCTGCAGATGCTGATGGCTCGACAGCCTTGGATCCAACACTGGTGGACGGGGTAGACTGTGTGATGGACGTTGCAATGTCCTCCAGTCGCGAAGTGGCGGCATCGAGCCTGGAAATGAGTTGCGTCAGTAAGAGATTCTGGCCATGCCTGCGGTCCTCCTTGATCCAGATTCGTGGCCGAGAGCCCGGCGAGACTGGCGGCGAGGCTGTCGCGCTAACGAATGAAGCCATTGTACTGACCGCTTGATGAGCGTAGCGAAGTTATTCATGCCAGCACCGGAGGCTGCCATTGCAGCGACGGAAGGAAGGGGGGTGCCTGAGCGGGCAGGGATGCAAGGAATGCAAACGTTGAATCGAGCAGGTGCGGTCTAGTAGTCACGTCACCTCCCAAGGATTGTCGTGCGTGTGCAAAATGAACGTAGGTTGCAACGTCAAGTAAAGAAGCTGTCTGCATGCATTGTAGGAGCTGCTATGGGGGGGGCGACGTCAACTTCGTCTTGGCAGGTGTCTGACTCGCGGCACAGCTGTCCCGAGTTACTTTTATATATTACATAAGTACCCCTTATACCTTCCATCGAAGCAGTGTGAATGAGTGCTTTCCAAAAGTGAACTTTCCCTTGCCATCCCAGCTCGATGTCTTCAGAGTCACACCCTCCTGGTCCTTGGAATTCAGTGCCTTGACGTTGTTCCCTGTTACGGTGTTGACCTCGACAGCACCCTCCTTAACTCCACTAAGGTCAACGGTAAAATCAGTGCTCTCGTGAATATTGACGACAGCCAGATTCATGGTGCCATCATCTGCCAGGACTGAACTGACATCCAACCAAGGAGTCTCGATCGCACCGCGGACCCATGCAGGCTCGGTGTCTCCTTCATACTCTCCGCAGCACACGTGCGCCGCCACAGTATGGCCCCGCATGTAGTTGCTAAACAGCCACAGCGGATGCCAGATTGACTGCTTTACCAAGCCATCCTTGTGGGTGATTATGGGAGATAGCACGTTCGCAGACTGCGCAATGTTCGCCATACCAACGTACTTGGACTGGCGGACAAAAACATTGAGCCACACCGCTACGGCCAACGCATCAGAGAGGTCATATATCTGCTCTGCTCCCTCCTCACCTGGCCAGGCTTTGGGGTCCCAGGCGTTCCACTCGTCAAAACAGACTTGCTGTTGCGGGACCGAGCTTGGAATGTTGTTCGTGATGCGAGCATAGTCGATCAAGCTTGCGCATATCTGGATCGCCCGCTCTGCGTTGCGAGGTGCCGTGGCGTTCATGTTGTGTGTCGCGCCCCGGGTATAAGCATGAATGGAATGCATACTGATGAGTGGCTTGTTGATATCACCTCCAAGCTCTGAAATATGAGGCTTCAGGCAGTACTTGAGCACATACTCGTCCCACTCGTCGTAGCCTTTCTCGCCACAGAGCACCAGTTGCACCGAAGGGTCGAGCATTTTGATGGCCTTAGCCCACTGGTACGCCTTCTTGGCGTATGATTCTTTCGTGTCCTCCAGGACCTGCCATTTTCCGTATGTCTCGTTACCAAGCGCCCAATATTTGACATTGTAAGGTGCTTCATGGCCGTTCTTCCGCCTCAGGTTGGCGTAGTAGGTGTCGCGATCTGAGTTGCAGTATTCAAGCCAGGCCAGAGCCTCGTCCAGAGTCCCGGTGCCAAAGTTGAAACAAAGGAATGGCTCGGTTCCCACAACCTTGCACCACTTCATGAACTCGTCAGTGCCAAACTGGTTGGTTTCGCGGCCAAGCCAGGCGAGCTCTGGACGGGATGGCCTTTGATCCTTGGGCCCAACGCCGTCAAGCCAATGATACGTAGCCGTGAAGTTGCCACCAGGGTATCGCATGACAGGGGCTTTAAGATCCTTCATAACCTGAATGAAGTCCTTGCGGAAACCATCTTCATCAGACAGTGGGTTTCCAGGATCATACACACCTCCGTAGATGCAGCGACCCATGTGTTCAATGAAGCCGCCATAGATATTGTCATTGATCTTTGACAGCTTATGAGACGCATTCACGGATATGCTCGCCGGCGCAGAATCGGCTATCTTGGTGAAACTGGTCATCTTTGTAACTGTGGGGAGGTCCGTGGAGGAAACGCAGGTCTCCAACAACAGAGCAAAAGATATTCCGGGGACGACGTCCCGCGGCAATATAGGTCATTGCTCCTTTCCACATGACGGCTAAAAGCGATCTTCTTTCGGGTCAATAATCATTTATGGTGGTACTCCTTCAGCCGCGCCACTGCTGCAAGGCCCCGCTGCTGCCCCGCAGCCGCCGCCGCGAAGGCCCTAAAGTGTACTCCTCCATATTTATTGGCCGTAATTAGCCGGAGCTAGATCTTTCTTTCCTGCACACCCAATCTGCTTCGAGGACATCTTGGGATTGGCTTCCATAAACATGGCAAGGCGAGACGGTGAGATAGACTTTTGTACTTTGGGCATGTTCATCATTGGTGAGACGTCTTTTTCTAGCTGTTCGCAGTCTCAGAGGCTCATGATCATGTCTTATCTGTTTGCAAAGACGAAATCCACTTCAAGCCTCCCATCAAGTCAAGATACAACGTCTTAGGTGGTGCAGGGTCTTATGCAGCTCTTGGCGCTCGCTTATTGTCGCCTCCACCTCAGTCCACATCCGTCGGCTGGATCGTAGATGCCGGAAGCGACTTCCCGTCAGACGTGAGGAGCACGATAGACGATTGGAAGACGACCTGTAAGATACGGGATACACCGCAAAGGTTGACAACCCGAGGCTGGAATGGTTATGGCGACAATGAAGAAAGAGGTAAGATGCAACACATCATCTGGCCCAGGATGTGTAGTAATGCAAGGCAGCGTTCAAATATCTTACTCCCAAATTGAGGCTCGATGCGGACTCGCTTGATGACCAGCTCCTCCGCTCGCAATCGTACCATCTCATCTGCTCGCCTTCAAGATGCATTGAGCTTGTGAAAACCATCAGTCTACGGAGAGTCGAGCTGTTGGATCAGCGTGATGCGGCGCCCTTATTTATTTGGGAGCCAGTGCCTGATCTCTGCACGCAAGAAGAGCTTCCCAATTGTTTGAAAGCATTACAGTACATTGATGTGGTCAGCCCCAATCACTCAGAGCTCTGCGGCTTTTTTGGTGCCAGTGCACACACACCTGGTGGCAATGTTGATGCGAAAAGCGTGGAGTGTTGCTCCGACAAATGGCTGGAGTCTGGTGTTGGCCAGAGCGGAAAAGGTTCGGTAGTTGTCAGGGCAGGGAAGGACGGCTGCTTTGTAGCATCAAGAGATCGCTCCAATTGGTTTCCGGCCTACTACTCCGATCAGCAAAACAAAGTGGTTGACCCAACGGGGGGAGGAAACGGCTTCCTTGGCGGCTTCGCTGTGGGTTTGGTAAGATCGAGGTCTGCGAACGGTATCAGTGCCGTCCAAGAAGCAGCACTATGGGGGACAGTCACTGCCAGTTTTGCAATCGAGCAGGTCGGGATGCCCACCCTGCAGTACACAAGAGATGGGCGCGAAACATGGAATGGAGATTCCGTCGAACGACGTCTGGCAGCTCTTCGAGGTATGGTTCAGCCCACTTTAGATCACTTTGCGGCTTTGGGGCATGGCGAGGCGTTGCATCTACGCCGTGATCCGTAGAGAATGCAATGACATATGATCATTCAAGAGTGTACAATATTCCTTGCCCCTTGACCGGTTGTGTCTTGTACGGGCTCTGACATGAGCTACGGCTATGTGTCCGCGTGTCTGTGTTCTTCATCCTTGCAGCCACCTTATTGTTGTTGACTTCTCTCGTGCTCTCTGATCTGTTTGCTCCAGCTGCAGACTAAAGTTAGCCATCGCCTCGTTTGAGAAGGTCGGGAATGACGCACTATCGGCTTGGGTAGAATCGGCCTGGTTCAGGCATCTTCGTTCGGTATTCGTTGTCTGCGCTGTATTTGAATGCAATGGCTGTAACTCCTAATATGACGAGACCCATGACGGCGGTGTTGGCTTTCCAATTGGTGGGTTGCGCGTACCAACCACCAGCTGGTGACCAGACATGCTTGGGGTACCTGCATAGCCTATGTTAGCTTAGTTTTGGGTGCGTCGTGGACAATGAGACACACGGGACTTTGCTACCACCGCCCATTTTGACGTCTGTAGCGAATTGATTGAGGCCGTGGAAGCGGATCGTGAGGTTGCTGCTGGCCACTGGCAGTAGGAGCTCTGCGGTCGGATGGGGTTATTCCGCTCCGGCGGCCGAGATCAAATTGTATGATGAGTTGCACGCGACGAACTCGTGCAGAAACCGCCATTGACCTGTCGCCGCCTCCATCGACTTCGCCCTTCCTTTTTTCCTTTATTTCAATTTGCGCAGCCGGATGATACTGGCGGTGCAGAGGTTTTCATGAGGCTTTTCCGCTTAGGACGATGGGGTTCACAAATCCGTCCCCTCGGATGCAGGCACTGCTCTCCTTTCACGGCGCAGACGCAAGTGTATAGCATCAGACCTCGGGCTTTCGCGACCACGCCTCTACTCCAGGATGTAGAGGCCATGAAGAAGAAGCGTGGCCGGCCACGAAAGTCTGAGACGGTGTCCATGCAGTCCAGTATGGCGTCTCCAACCACAGCTCCCGTTGCAGCAGAAGTTCCACCTCCATCAAGTCCTTACGCCGGTGAGGACTCTTCGATCCAGCTGGCCGAGTCGTTGGCCGCAGCGTCGCTATCACAATCACCGCCTGTATCATTAGAACAACTCCCGTCACCTCCACTCAGCGCCGCCCTCGAATCCGCCAAACTCGCCGCCCTCCACGCTCGACTCTCCCTTTCCTCCCGCTTCCCCCACGAGACTCTCGCACGCACTCTGGTACATCAGACTGCCGATTCCAACCCTCAATTCAACAACTCTTCCCTGGCTGTGCTGGGAAGTGATTTGCTGTCATACTACAGCGCCGAAAACTTATTGGCCAAATATCCACGGCTTCCGATGCTTGTGCTCTATGCAGCCCAATACGCATACGTGGGGCCCCGCACACTGGCTGCAATCACCCAAGAATGGGGCATCGAGGCTGCAGCGGAACCGGGCGGAGAAGTCGATGCCGGGTTACTACAATTCAAGCGTGCACTTCCGGGTGCGCCCACAAATACCCCCACCACCAGGCATACGAACAGGAAAGGACAAGCTGTTGCGTTTAAGCGCGGCGTGACATCTCGTATCGTCTACGACGATGAATTTGGCGAGATGAGAGACGTCGAAGCTGAAGCCGCAGCTACAACAGCTCATTTGGAGGAGGCAAGCGCATCCTTTGTGCATGCCCTCGTTGGAGCAATGTATCTGCACAGCGGAGCCACTCATACGCAGACTTTCTTCAAGGATCATTTCTTGTCGCGGCACCTGGACCTCAGCACACTCTTCACATTCACACAGCCAACACGAGACTTGTCGCGACTGTGTGCCAGAGAAGGATTTGAGTCTCCGATTGCCCGCTTGGAGTCTGAGACGGGCCGCTTGAGCAGACATCCTGTCTTCGTGGTCGGAATCTACAGCGGCAGCGACAAGCTTGGCGAGGGTGCCGGATCCAGCTTGAATGAAGCCCGCTTCCGCGCCGCAGTCTCTGCTCTCAAGGGCTGGTACCTCTACAGCCCACCCGGCGTCATACTTCCCAGCGAGGCTGGACAGGCGCAAAAAGGCTTCAAGCCCATCATGGTCGATTATGGCGAGGTTGTTGTCTAAGGTGTGGAAGTGTACGAAAAAAGGAAATGCAGCAGCGAGTGTTCAGAGTAACGGAGCGTGACTGCATGGCGAGGCGTCTTTTGTCTTCAGCGGTCATATTCCCGTTCTGAAGTGTACTATCCATGTATAGAAATAAATCTGAAGACATACCACTCCCAGAATCCTACTTCCGTCTACGTGCTTGTGTTTTCCAGTTGCATGGTGCTCGCCTTGGAATTGTAGAGTAAAGCTTCTACTCATTCAGGTGATAACCATAGAAGAGTGGCAGCTGCATCCCGTAAGCGTAGCATCATTGACGAGATGTGAATTCGCAGTATAGCGCTTTCACAAAACATAACGTGCATGGACATTTTTGCGTGAATTTCAATCGGAGAAAGCTTTGTCCGGAATGCATATGCACAATGGAGCTGCTGCGCGTTGATGTAGTGTTGCTGATTGCTGTACAGCGGATGTGGAAGAGACGTTCCGATTCCTCAATTTCAAAGCGGCGACTCCCTAAGCAGCCCTCTATACCACCACACAGCTTCCGACTGAAAGATCTCTTGACAAAGCACTTTATGAATTTATCGGGTAAATTCGGTCCGGATTATGCTGCTGTAGGCAATCCTCTTTACTGTAAGCAATATCATAGTCGCGCCACCTCCGCCTACCAGGTGTGCATGACTGCCGTCGAGTCTTCCCGGACGGCGGAAGCGCCCCCATTCCGCACATTGAATAATCACTCCTTCCTGCGACTTCTGCACCAGGTACATTGCACCATAGCCATGGCGTTGCATATAAGCCTGTCCTGGTCGACACCCTTGCTCACCAGGCCATGCACATTCTGCAAAATCCCCGTCGACCCTGGCTGATACTCGCAACCATCCTCACAACCCCAATCAGACCAACCAAAGCCCAGCTCCAATTCCCTTTCTCCAATCCCTTCGCCGGCGCCTCTAACCCCCTTTCCTTCGCCTCCCTAGCCTCCACAAACACTACCACCGCCTCCGAAACCAACCCTAACATGCCGCGCGCCCCCGTCATCGCCCTCTCCCACGGCGGGGGGCCCATGCCCCTTCTCGGCGACCCCAAGCACGCCGCCATCGCCGCCTCACTGCGCACCCGCGTCCCGAAGCTGCTCGGCCTCGGCACCCCCGCCGCCCCGCGCGCCATCATCATCGTCACCGCCCACTGGACCACCGCCGTCCCAACCATCTCCAGCGCCGCCCGCCCCTCGCTCTACTACGACTACTACAACTTCCCGCCCGAGGCCTACAAGCTGACCTACGACGCGCCCGGCGCGCCCGACGTCGCCGAGGAACTGCGCGCCGCCCTCGCCCTCGAGGGTCTACCCGCGAAGCTCGACGCCGTGCGCGGCTGGGACCACGGTGTCTTCGTCCCCATGATGCTTATTCACCCGGCCGCCGACGTGCCCATCGTGCAGGTCTCGGTGCTGGAGAGCGAGGACGCCGCGCCGCATTTTGCCATGGGGCGCGCGCTGGCTGGCTTGCGCGACAGCGGCGTCGCGGTCATCGGGAGCGGCTTCCCGTCGTTTCACAACTTCCGCCGCTTCTTCACCATGGAGGGGGACAAGGGGTTCCGGGCGGAGAATGATGCTTTCAGCGGGCAGCTTCTGGATGCCGTTGCGAGTGAGAGCGTCGACGAGCGGGAGAAGAAGCTGGGCGGGTGGAGGAAGTTTCAGAGCTCGTATGAGATGCATCCACAGGGTGGGGCGGAGCATTTCTTGCCGTTGTTGGTGTGCGCGAGCGCTGCGGGCGATGGGACTGTGCAGAAGTACAGTGATGAGTTTAGGGGGCTGGATATGTTCAGCTACTACTGGCAGTAGGGCGGGTGCTTTTGGATGGCAAGTCGGCAGGTTGCATTTTCATGGTTTAGCATTGCATTTCACGAATACATTTTCAAAGTCAAACCGGATTTGATTTGGGTCTATCGGAGTTTGTCTAGCCAAAGCGTGCGCCCCAGCCCTGCAATAACCAAGCGCAACCATCGAAGTGTACATCCGGGTGTTTTTTCAAGATTAAAAGGGTTGATAAGAACATGACCACAAGGGTTCATTTTGCCGTAGAAGAGAAATCAAGAAAACTTTTGAGAAAGAAGACCGCAGATTTGTTAAGCTCTCGCTTATATTGGCACATGCAGAGTCGCTCTTCCAGTGAATTTGCATTTGTCGTTAAGGTGTGGGAACCGCCGGCCACAGTCGCGTTGTGCGTTTTGGTTGATAAGTGTTTTGTATGTAAGTCGTTTCCGGGTTTACTCGTTAAGGTAGGAGACAATGCTCCGATGCTTTTGGTGCATGCGGTCTGAAAGCTGAAGTACAATGAAAGGTCGGGAAGTCAACACATATTTAAAGTCCTTGTGATCAGACACGACCTGACGAAATGAAATTGAAAGGTGGCTAGACATTGAAGCCTAGATCTGAGTGCGTCGCAAGCACTGCTGCAGAACGTGATCGACCGCAGCCCACTCCATGTTTGAAGCGTCCCACATGGTCAGCGGCGAAGGGTCAAAGCCATTGTAAACGCTGAAGTTACCAAAGGGAGCCATGAAGAAAGCTTGAATGTTGTGCAGGATCAGATTCCTGTAATTAGGGGTCGTAGCATGGCCCAAGGTCTGAGCGAGGTACTTCATCAACTCGTCGCTGGCACAAATCTTCTTGGTCAGACGTTGGAAAGGCAAAACAGCAGCAATGTCAGTCAGGGGCAGTGGCGGAGCGCCGGTCAGAAAGGCAGTCTTGTCCACAATCAGGGCGCGTTGGCCGTCGCTGAGACCGGCGCAGCTGTGAGCAACCAGCAGCAGCTCAGCAAGGAGCTGAGGAGTCAAACAGTCTGGGCAGCTGCCGCGCTGAACATGACCGACCAGCTCCATGATGACTGTCAAGGTAGTTTGGAATATGCGGTCGCGCTCGCCGATCGTGTAGAGAGTTGTTGCATGCCACGGATACTTTGAAAGGAGCGAGATCATCGACTCGTAAGTCCTTTGTACATGATTGGTTGTGTACTTGGAACGCTTAGGATCAGAGGCAAGTTTGGCTGTCATGTGCATCTCCTCGTTCGTGACGAAGCCTTGGAAACCGCTGCTCACGAAGCCATCTTGCTGGGGTGGCTCAATGACCATAGGCGAGCCATCCTGCCAGGTGATGTATTTGGCACGCGGGAAGAGCTCTTTCATCATCTTGGAAGAATCGCAGACCTCGACATTGACTGAGCGGTTTCCCAAACGGGGGCCACGTCCACGAGTCTGCTTGGAGAAACGCTTAGCAGCAATCTCAGCATCTGCAGGGGTCTGGAATTCTGCAAAGCAATCCATGGATTTGCCGGTCGAGCGTTCCATGATGATATGGATGGCATAATGAGGGCTGTTGGCTGGCTGATGAACGAAACGCGCGTTGCGGCCAAAAAAGGCGACAATCTCCTGGCGGGTTGTCGAATATGGGATGTCCGCAATATGCACCACCCCAGACTGGACCGGCGCGTGCATCAAGCACTTGTCTTCTAGAGGCATGTTATTCGCCATTTCCTCGTAGGATGGGCCGTTGTTGCTCCGGAAATAGGCAACAAGAGCATCGATCTGAGGCGGGACCATCTGGTTGACAGACGGAATTGGATGCATCTGCTGGTAGAAGCGAGGTGGAGCTGGCGCCGCTGCCGGTTGCTCAAAGTAACCAGTCGAGTGTCTCGATTGGTTGCGAGGATCTAAAGCTCCAGATTTGATCATGGCAGCGAGCTCTTTGGCTCTGCGTCGCTTGTCTTCATTCGTCTGGTATGAAGAAGCCATTCCGGCAGATCCAACGGCAGCAAGGGCGTTGGCACTCATTGAATTGATTCCTTCGCTCCTATTCTGGTCCGTCGAAAATTCCTCAGCAAAGTCGTTGAGATCTAGTCCCGTGGTTCCAACTAGCAGGTCAGTAATAGAACAGGCGCCCGGGGTCGATACGGCGGTACCGTTCTGCCACTCTCGAATGTTTGCGTTACGACGCTGAGGGATGCGCCACGGCGTTACATCCTGATCGGAAAGACTATGCTCTGGAGTTACGCACTGCGAGCTGTTGTAGAGGCTACCGGCTTGGCCAGATTGCACAGAGCTACGTAGCTTGGTCGGCGTAATCTGTTTCGGAATCGGATTCCAAGGGTCAGCAGGTGATTTCTGGGGTGACTCGAAAGAACCGCTTCCAGCACTGATACTCATCGAGCTCAGGCGGCGTCTGTTCGGCATTCCACTAACATTTGTATCCTCACGACTATGGATTGGAGAAGAAGCCACAAGCGAAGGCTGGGTGTTGATAGGCTTCGAGTTCCAGATGTCTGGCTGCATGTAATCAAAGGAAGGCTTCCGATTAGCAAAATGAACGTCTGAAAGGGAGCGTGATCTCAATACGTCATATGTGAAGCCGCTGGCTTGCTGGGGCTGGCGAATAATTAGCTTTTGACCAAGGACTTGGGGGGTTGAACGACTCACAGATCCCAAATCGCTCACAACACGCTTGTGGCCGATTATATTGTTGGCTTGACCAGATGCAGAATAACGTGACTGGTCTTGAAACGCATGCTGAATGGCCCGAGGAGTCTTGTCGTTGTCGAAATCTTCCTTGATGGGAGAGAGACGTACTCCACCAGAGGTAATGTCAGGCTGTGCAGGCTCAAGAAACGAAGGCGGCACGTAGCAACCTTGAGGTGAGGCATGCTGGCCATTGTGCTCACCACAAGAGTCTACAGGCTCTCCACTAGCATCGGCGAGAGTCATGGGAGTGAATGGCCTCGCTTCTGCACGAATGGTGCCACTACGATTCTCGGAAGTTGACATAGCTGGGTTAGAGAGGTTAGGTTATATGGCCCTAGAAACAGTGTTCAAAGGTGAACTTACTTTGAGAACTTTGCCTCCGGCCTGACAAAGTTTCAAGCAGAGAAGAGAATTACCTAGAATATGTCAGATCAGGATTCTGCCAAGATTCATGAGAAGATAGACTCACCGACTAGCTTGAGACTTGAGCTTCGCTCGGGTGGGCGTGCGGGTTTGTGACTGTTGGAAAACAAGGGGTCAGTTTCGTTCGACAAACACTCTTCACCTCAAGCAATGACGAGATAGGACTTGAGCTGGAGAGGATAAAGCGTTGAGATGACCTACTGCAGAAACGTCCAGAGGACGAAAGAACGGGTGTCGCAAGAGGAAGTAGAAATGCCACCGCTGCCAAAGCGAGTGAATGAAGGGAGCAGGGGTGAATAAGAGAACACGGAACACAATAGCCCACTCAAAACCAGACAGCTGCCAAGGCGACCTGAACTCGTCATTTGTTTGGCCTCAGTGAGCTTGACACGTGCGATTTTGAAGTGAGAACGCGTCTCCCAGCGTACCGGTTGTTAGGCAAACAATGACCAAAGCAACCCGTCATCACAAGAACCCCTTGAATTCACTGGCACACACGCATAATGTCCAGACCTGTCAAACATCTCACCTTGAATAATTTAGAGATCATTCCATTGAAGTTGGCTACCTATCACATTCGGTCGATTGCTTCATTGCCGTTGGGTGCTCTCATGCTTGGATATCTGACGTTGGTGCCCATAGTGAGACTGACTTGGCAATTTTGACTTGCAGTACACCCCACGCTCAAGCTGGGACGTCACTTTCCGCGCCATGAAGATGAATTCGAATCTACCGGGATTTCTGGCTGCCCATACTCTTAAGTCAATGCACCAGGGAAGCTGATACAGTCTAATCAAACTGAAAGAAATCGTTAGCAAGGAAAAGGTCTTGGACTTCCTGTGGAGAGACTGTCAACTTACGGGCGTTAAGAATGATTCCGCAACGAATCGTGCTCTCGCATTCAACTAGTACACGAGTTAGCAATGTATCATGGCCTCGTTCGCAGCCAGGCTCACAAATAGCTTCATTTCTGAAATCTCCTTATCGACTTCTTCCATGAACTGGATTATGAAGTCAACCAGCTTGTGCTTAAGCATGTCCTCGGTGTGGAAGTTGGTGATGAGGAAGGAAATATCATAGCCCTAGAATAGCGTTAGTTCAGCTGAGTGCCTCTGGCGCAAAGATGACGATGCAGCATACCTTGATTGGCTTTCGCCGTAATATGAAAAACGCCTCGGCGCGTTGTGTAAGGAAGCGTGTGAACTTGTGCACGAGGATATGTTCAATCTCGTCGGCCTGCTTAATCTTGATGCTGATGCGAACGCTGTTGATGCTGGGTTCGATCAAGACCTGTTCGTTTTCGTTACGTGAAACAGTCAACGGGTTCAGCAGAACCTCTGGGGACGAGGCAGCTTCTATCTCGGGGACATTGTGTCGTTCAGACGTCTGGGAAGCGAAGTCGGCCAGGGACAGTGCCGCAGTTAGTGACGACCGCACGCACTGCAGGTACGGACGCAGCGACTGAGACTAGATCAGGATTAGTTGTCTGCTGCTGCGACCAGCGTGCAAGCAAACATACCATGTTGGTGGAGCGTGCAGGCGACAGCTGTTGGAGCGTGCGCTGAGGTTACGTACCTCGAGAGCACCAGCCAATGCAGGCCCAGATAAGATGGATTAGATAGGCGGCGCTTCATCCCACCTTGCCCCAAACATCGCATCCACCACCCCTGCGGCGCCACTTTCCTTTGCGCTCTACGTCTTTCTATACACGAGTCCTGCACCTTATCCGAACTCAGAGCAGTAGTGTTATCTACGGCCGAGCTTTATTCAATAATATAACATATCCTTGTTCTTTCCACAAGCTGTTTTGCCATCATGGCCACCATACCTGGTAAGGACACACTCGCCGGCAGCTTCATCGGCCCAAGTTAACAGGCATTGTTCAGTTGTCGTAAAGCATGGCGGCAAAAAGTATAATCTCGACCTCGACCCGGCATCAAACGGCGAAACCTTCAAATACCAAATCTTTTCAGTCACCAACGTAGAGCCCGAGCGACAGAAGGTGCTGGTTAAGGGTGGCCAGTTGAAGGATGACCAGGACATGGCAAAACTCGGCATCAAGGCCAACCAGCAGATCATGGTCATGGGGACAGCTTCTGATGCCGGAACTTTGTCTAAGCCCAAAGAAACATACAAATTCCTCGAGGACATGACAGAAGCCGAAAAGGCCCAGAGCGATTTCGCAACCCCGGCTGGTCTGCAGAATCTGGGAAACACCTGCTATATGAACTCGTCACTACAAGCTCTTCGTGCCATCCCTGAGCTTCAAGACGAGCTCAAGACCTACAAGCCCAGCGGTGGTGCGGCAACAACCGGCGGCGTCGATCTCAGCCAGTTTGGCCTTTCTGGCCTGGGTTCTTCCAACGACCTCACTCAATCCCTCAGCGACTTATATAAGCAAATGGGTCAGACGCAAGAAGGCTTCCCGCCTATGATGTTTCTCAACGCCTTCCGCAGCAAGTACCCCCAGTTTGCCGAGAAGTCGCGCGACGGCCGCGGTTACGCGCAGCAAGATGCCGAGGAAGCCTGGTCACAGCTCATCTTCACATTACAACGCGACCTCAAGCTCAGCACCGATAAACCGGCCGCCTCCGATTCCTCCTCGTCCAATCCCACCTTACCCGCCTCAAAGGGCTTCATCGACACGTACCTAGGCGGCATCTTCTCCAAGGTCGAAAAGTGCGCCGACCCAGCAGCCATCGAATCGGAACCGGCAACAACAAAACCCGACGAAACGTTCTACAAGCTCAACTGCCACGTCGCCTCGCAAGACGTCAAGCACCTCGGCGAGGGCATCCGCATTGGCCTCGAAGACACCTACACCAAGACCTCGCCAACCCTCGGCCGCGAGGTCGAGTACACGACGACGTCGCGCATCGCCCGCTTGCCTAAATACCTGCCGGTGCACTTTGTGCGCTTCTTCTGGAAGCGCGACGTGGGCAAGAAAGCCAAGATCCTGCGCAAGGTGACCTTCCCACACGAGCTGGACTGCGTCGAGTACTGCACCGACGCGCTGGCCGCACAGCTACGCCCCGTGCGCGACGCCGTGCGCGACCTACGCAAAGAGATCCAAGACGTCGAGCGCGCGCGCAAGCGCCAGAAGCTCGCGGACAACGCCGCAGCAGCGGAGGCCGCGCGCGACGGCGCCAGCGCGCCCGCCGAGCTCAGCCACGACAAGTCAGCGTCTGCGGCCGCATCCGCGTCCGCAGCTCCCACCACCGACAAGAGCAAAGACAAGGCGAAACAGCCCGACGCCGACGGCGACATCGAGATGGAGTACAAGACCGACGCGCAGCTCGAGGCGGAGCGCGCGGCGTCGATCCTCGCCGCGAAGCGCACGCTGCTCGCCGCCGTCGACCCCGCGCTGGCCGCCGACGCCGGCGCCAACCAGACGGGCCTGTACGAGCTGCGCGCCGTCGTCACGCACCAGGGCGCCTCCGCCGACTCGGGCCACTACACGGCGTACGTGAAGAAGGAGGGGCGGCGCGACGCGGTGACGGGCCGTCGCGGCGAGGAGGATGGGCGCTGGTGGTGGTTCAACGACGAGCGCGTCAGCGAGGTCGAGGGCGAGCGCATCGAGACGCTGAGCGGCGGCGGCGAGAGCCATTCCGCGCTCATCCTGCTGTATCGCGCTGTGGAGCTGCCGCAGCTGACAGACGCGGAGAAGAAGCTCGAGGCCGAGGCTGAGGCCAAGTAGACATTTTAGCTTTCGATGCTCTTGGGCTGGGTGTGGCATGCGAGGCCAGAGACGCCACGAGTGTAGGATGTAGAAAAGTAGACGCTGTCGTAAGTTGGACAGTGACAGGCATACTCTCATCGCTTCAACGCAGCAGAGACGACACGCACCAGCAACGACGATAATGTGAATATATGTCTTCCAATACTCTAACACTAGTGTGCTGGTGCAGCATTATCTTTGATTAGCTTTTTTCGCTCCATCTCCCTCTCCCCCTGCACCCGTTTGCAACATTGCACCTGTTGGCCCGGCCACATTGCTCATGCCAGATGTTGAAACAAAGCAAAGTCCAAGCTCAGCACCAGACGACCACCACCCAATCAAGTCGAGGGGCAAGTCCAAGAAAAACATTAAGTTGGCTGGAGTGTAAAGTGAGAAGCAGAAACGCTCAAGACATGGATGCAAGTGCGCTTCCAGCGCGAACTGACAAAGAAAAGTACGCAAAGGCGCAGCGCAATGCACGCTTGTATGGATCCAACAGCAGCTGCTGGATTGTAGTAAAACTCCAAAAACCAAGAGTTGCTGGAGTGGAGGAAACACTTCTTTCTTAGCCAAGGAGAATCGCCTCCATCTCCCGTCTTCGCACCCCCTCTTCAACAAGGAGCCCCTTGCCCTTAAGAACCACGTCGACAGTGTCAACAACCTTTCGGAAACTGCTGGCTGCCCCGCTGCGTTGGGTGAAACGGGCTAAGCTTAGATGAGCGCGACGACCGTGTTCGAGAACAACAAACAATTCAATCACGAACTGCACCTCCTTGATGCCAAGATCTGGAAATGTGGGTCAGTAAATGCTGTAAAAGGGAAGGAAAGGGGTACACTGACAGTTTGGTGAAGCAAGACGCCCCCATATTAAATTCCTACCCCGATCAAGCACAACGTCCTTCATGCCGTACATGCGCCAGCTGCGGAGTAGCCTCACCAGCTCCTGCCGAGCAACGCCACGGCCTCGGCTGAAACACATGACTTTCGATGCTGGCTTGATGTTGAAGAAACGAGCGAGCCAATTCTGCTGCACTCCTAGATCACGGTTTTCGATGCGCTTCTGAGCCTCTGAGGGCTGTAAGCGCTGGCGGGTATTAGAGTCAACTGACACTGCCGTGAAGCTGGTCTCCGTAGTGATCTCATCGTCGTCACCACCCATGGCCATGTTACCAAAACTGTTACCAGAATGTGCTCGCTTCTTACGCAAAAATGCAAAGAATCCAGGTTTGTTGTCTGCAGAGGTTATCGGAAAGTTCGACGTCTCCGGAATCGGGCTGTTGCTGCCACCACGGCGTGTAGGGAGTTGGGTGTCTAGTTTGAGCCTGTCATCAAACTCTGTGAAATCATGTCCATTGGATGTTTTAGGCTTTTGTGAGTCGCTTTCGGCGCTAGCCATGCGCTTGCGAGAGAACCAGTGTCGCCTCTTAGAGCCTTTCGCATCGGCATCTTTTAGACTGTCTTTGGAGACATCTTCGAAGACAGGACCCAATGGATTTGACGGGACTGCTTGAGGTTTGCGTTCGCTGATTTGTGATCCCGTGGTCTGGCCACTGTAGTAGCGTTGGCCCTGTTGGCTGATGCCACTTGATGCAGATCCAGAAGCAGATGTCGTGCCGCTGCTCTTCCTAATGACCAGAGGAGCTGGTTTCGTTGGCGATGACTGATCAACGACTCGGATAGTTGGTTCAGTGAAAGTCCCTTGTCGGAACGCATCTGACGTACGTTCAACCTGGCGTGCGAATCTGTCGTAATCCACCGGACTATCATACTCTGGGGCTCGCGCCTCTTCAGAAATCATGGGGAGGAACGCCATGCGGTCGCCAGTCTTGGAGGCATCTACTCCTGTGGCAATGCGACGAGAATCGCCGTTCCTGATACTGAGCAAGCTGTCCAGATGCGCTAGTACTTCATGGTATGAGGAGCTCCTTGCGCCATCATCATTAGCATACCTCGCAGCCAGACGTTTGCGGGTCTCAGAAAGCTCTTTGGTGATATAGGTGTTGGGCGTGTCAGTGTTGCCCAGGTCTTCACCGTCATATGCCTGATTGTTTGCATTGCGATAGGATCCCCCCGAACCACGCTGCGAAACAGATGACGGAGGCGTATCGACCGCGTTGGTCATGGCGGAGGATTGACTGGATTGGCCGGACGAGCGATAAAAGACCTCCTCGCAGTATTTCTCAAGTTCGCTGCTAACCTTTCTTGCCTCTGTATCTAGCATCTGGCTATGAGTGCGGGGTCTGCGCACACGTATCATGGGGGATGCCTCCACATCCATCTGCTTCTTAGACTTGACAAACATGGCAGTCGGAGGTGCTGGACTCGAGCCAGCCAATTGCACTAACTGTGCCTTGCGTCTGGTTTGTGGTGTTTTTGGAGAAGACTCTTCAGTCAGATCTGGAAGCGTTGCTCGCAGACTTGCAACAGAATTGCGCTTGCTACTGACGAATTGGACCGGGCGTTTGGTCCGTGACGCTGCTCTTACAGCTCCACTCGGAGGGCTGCTAGGAAGGTAAGAGCTAGCACAGCTGGCCACAGACATTCGAGAACTTGACCTAGATCTAGCCCTTGAACCTCGCGGAGACGGTGAGGGTGCACGCAGGGATTGTCTACTTGACGAAGTCGTTGGACGGCGAGCGTCACTCTTCAGTGCTTGCACGCGAAGTGACCCAGGTTGGCCACGTACGTTTGTTGTCTGACTGCGCTTGCGACCATGAAGTGACTGGCCCCGTGGATGAACGGTCACACTGTACTGCCCTTTGCCGTTGACAAGAGGATCGTGCGGGGCACGGTATGGATCGTAACTTCTGATGCTTCCCGTACCAGCCTTCAAGGTACTCTGTGATTGGTCGATGTCCATTTTGTCACGATCATCCAATATGGAAAATTGAGATCTCGTTCGAGAATAGGCCGACGCAGGCACTGGTGGTAGTTCCTCAGGAGAAGGAGCCTTGACGTGGTGATAGTCGCTAGTAGAGTAGCCCATAGTATCTACAGTACCAACATAATTCTCCAGCTGCTCGTCCCGATGCTTCTGAAGGGCCGAGTAGAAATATTTCTCCTGGTTTGGATCTTTGTTGAGAATCATGCTAACAATGTACTCCTCATCGACACTATGCCAAAGGCACCGTAGATTGATGAGGATTTCTCGGTCGATATCTGCTCTGGTGCGGACATTCCAGTTCTCGATGACCGGCTTGGCCCCAATCCAGTACTCCAAATGATTCTCTCGGGGGTTGCTGCTCCAGACTTGGTTGTAGGTCTGCACAAGGGTATGATGCCAGCAACCTTCGAGTGAGATGCGCCGCAGCGGATCAGGCACAAGCATTTTCCGGATGAGATCAGCCGCTTCGGGAGAGATATGGTCTGGGATGTCGAAGCGACCGGCCTTGATGAGCCTGTACCAGCGCTCGGTGTCATTCTTCATTGTGGCCGCATCGTAGGCGAAAGGAGTATTGCCCGTAAGCATGACATAGAGGATGATGCCCAAGCTCCAGACATCGACTTTGCTTCCGTCGTAATTCCTCTCAAAGACTTCGGGCGCGGCGTAATGGATACTGCCGCAAGGAGTTGTCAGAAGCTGACCCTGTGGTTGTAGTGCTGCCATGCCAAAATCAATGAGCTTGACCTGTGGATGTTCACTCAAGTCAAGTAGAATATTTTCCGGTTTGAGATCACGATGATGGATACCAAGGCGGTGGCAGTGCAGCAGGGCCGCAACAATCTGGCGGAAAACCCAGACCGTCTCGTCTTCGCGCATGTAGCCGACCTTTTCGACATACTCAAACAGCTCGCCGCCGTCGACATGCTCCATGATGAGGTAGAGTTCGCTGCGATTCTCCCACACATCGTAAAGTTTGACGACATTGGGGTGCTCGAGGAGCTTCATGATGACGACTTCTCGCTCGACCCCAAATGGCATGACGTGGCTGTTTGGCAGACCAAGAGAGCCATTGCCACGCTTCTGAGCCTCAACCAAGTTCATGAGGCTCTCGGCTCTGGCCTTTTCGGCGATTTTCTTTGAGATGATTTTGGCAGCGGCAACCTGGCCGGTCAGGGAGTGTTTGACCTTTCTGACCTTGCCACATCCCCCCTTGCCGATGTCGCTGCCGAGCAGCCATGGGCCAATATGTGTCTTTCGGCGGCGGCCTTTGGCAGACGCGTTGGTCGAGGTGGTAGAGACTTGCGAGCTTCGCTTGGAGTCGTAGTTCTCGTCGGTGACAGCAGAAAGACGCTTGTTCTCAGGGGTGTTGCAGGTGTTGCGAACGGTAAGTGCACCGTGGGCCGGCAGAGATTCATGATGAGGCACACCAACGCTGGAATCAGGCGAAGGTGGGAGACCATTCGTGCTCTTCTCAACGGCGGCGGCGGGGTGATTGTAGATGTTGGCGCGAGAGGAGGCATCGGCCAGGGGTTGGCGTGGTCTTCTGCTGGCGCGAGAGGTTGCTCCAGAGCGATCCATCGAAGCCGGCTCGCACAAGTGTGAATTACTGACAACCAAAATTCAGAGGCTGGATGTGAAACATGAAAGGACGCGTCGAACGAGCATATGCCAAACGATTGTAAGCTGTATGAGGGATTCGTGAAACGCGACTTCCGGAGACAGCGGTGGGAAGGCAGGGTGTGCCGTAATGTGAATAAGCAAAAGGCAGGAGTAAGAGACCGTGTTGCTGCTAGTGCAGAGAGAGTGACATGGCCTGGAGGACAAAGGAATGCGAGTCAACAGTGGGAAAGCGTCCCACGAGCAAAGGATGGAGCCACACAGGAAGCAACGGGTGGAGGCGAGGGAGGAGCAGCAACGTCGCTGAGCGAGTATCAGACTCGAGGCCCAGGAGGATTCGGAGCTGGCAAGACCCGCGCGGAGGCAGAAGCGAGCGATGGTTTAGGAGAATGCTGGTAGAGGCGCGAGGAAATTTCAACGGTGCATAAGGTGACGTCCGCGGTAGGGCTGGGCTGTGTTTTGATATGGGTTGGAGGGCATTGTTTATGGCAATGCCGGCGCGGGCACGTCGCGCGACGCAGTGATGCAGGAATGCAGCACTCGGCGCGCCGGAATCCCTCGGCGAGGAAATTACTGATGCATAGTGCGCCGTTCACTTGCTCGACTGTTTACCTCCGCGAGACCTTAAGTTTGAGAAATCTCCGCAGGGCCACATAATCACGGGAAGTATGCAGGAGCTAGACTGGCTCTCGGGGTGGTGTCCACCAGGCACAACCCCAGAGCCGGCACGCGAGAGTCAGTCATTGAGTGCATGAGTGTCTTGGTAGCTGTCGTCTACAAGGTTGCCCCACCCGGAGAGTCAGCAGGGGAGAATGGGAGATGCGGACGGTTGAAGTCACGAGAAACCGCCGATCCCCACACCACTGGTTCCCCCCCGGCCACCACCACGCTCACGCTTAGCTAAGCAGCTCACTCATCCTTTGCCGTCTCCAGCGGTGAAGAGATTCTAGACGTTCCCACTGTGTCACCAGTCTTACTTGCTGCGGGATTGTGATCCGTGTCAGGTTCGTCAAATGGCTTCATTTTTCATTCAATATCCTTGATTGCAGGATATGCGCATACGAGACACGTTGTCTCGCCTGGGCCTGCGCGCCGCCCACTGCATGATGCTGCTGCTGCTGCTGCTGCTGCTGCTGCTGTCCTCCTGCTTCCGACAAGCCATGTAGACCCAAACGCGTCAAGGTCGCTTGAAACACAGTACAAGATCCTGGTATTCCCTCGCACTTCCCCTTCTCTCTCTCTCTCTCTCTCTCTCTCTCAGAGAGCAGTACATGTTTGATGCCTCCCCGTATACGCTCACGCCCGAAAAATACAAATACGATACCCGTTCCTCATTATGCATATACCGACGCCTTTCTAAGCAGGCGGGGTGGTGTTGTTGGTGTTGTGAAAAGGTGTGGTTGGAGATGGTGATGAGACCATGCGAGTCGATCGGTCATCGTTGCGACACGAGCGCTGGGCTGCTGTTGGCGTGCCCTAGCTCACTCCTTGCCGACACGGGCGAGGCCGATGAGGAGTCGCTACCCTTTTCAGTCTCCTCCACCATGAGACCCTTGCCGCACCCTTTTACTAATATGTGCCTCTACCGATAGGTCAGCTGTACGTTCTGTGCGCGTGTTGGCTCGGCTAGATACATACCTTGAGGGCGTCTTTGCGCGAGAAGCTCTTGTCGCAGTGGCCGCAGGGGTACGGCTTGACGGCGAGATGGATGCGCTTGTGGCGCTTCAGGTCGTGGTTGCGGTTAAAGCTCTGCATGCACTGGTCGCACTTGAAGGGCCGGTCGTTGCTCGGCTGCGACTGCTGTCCGTGGTGCTGCATGCCGTACACGTGCGGGATGCTTGCACCGTGGGCCCCGTTGAAGCCTTGGCCCATCACGCCGTTGCCCATCTGGCCAACCATGCCCATCTGGCTCTGGTGCTGCATGACGGCGCCGCTGGTGTTGGGCAGCGGGTACTGCCCGTACGGTCGCTGGTACTGCGACGACATGTCGTGGCTGGAGCTCAGCGGTGAGAGCCGCGACTGGTGGCTGTGGGCGCTCATGGGGCTGGCCTGGGTTGGCGAGGGACCGCCGAACTGGGAGAAGGTCGCGTGCTGTGTCGGGCCGGTGGAGTGGCTGCCACCGTACTGCTGGCGCATGTGAAACGGCTCCTGCCCGTTGACCGGAGAGGTGTGCGAGGAATACTGGCCTTGTCCGCTCATGGTGGGAAGCGTTGACGGTGCCGACATGGACATCGTCTGAGAGAAGGGTGGGAGCTGGTAGACGTCGTTTCCTGCGCCGGACTTGTAGTCGCCGTGGGGCTGCTGCTGCTGGCCATCGCGGACTAGGCCGTTCAGCGATGAAGGAGAGAAGAGACTCCGGGGAGGTATCCAATGCTGCTGCTGCTGTTGCTGCCCTGAAGATGCGCTGTAGGGACCATACTGTGCCGGCTGGCTCGTCTGCGGCCAGTAGTTGGCCTGGGGGTAGGCGTGGGCGTGTGAGCTGTTGGAGCCGGTGCTCTGGGTGCCGGGTGAGAGTGGGTTGCAGTCGCCCTGCAGGGTGTTGGGAGGGGTGAGGAGATTGCCCACGCTCGTCAGGCCGTTCTGGTTCATCGGGCCCTGGGAGCTGCTGCCGGAGGAGTAGCCCGAGTACTTTGTGCCGTTGAGGTTCGCGAGCGGCGGCGGCGGCAGCTCAAAGTTGGGGAGATTCGAGGTTGCGGAGCGGCGTTGCGAGAAACTGGGTGGAGCCCCAAGAGGATCAGCCCCAGCGTGCATCTGGGACGGCGGCGGCGCTACTGCGGCAGCCAGGATGGCGGTTGACGCGAGGGACGGCCGGAAGAGGCGAAGAGGTCAGGTACCTGTTGAGGCACCAGGGAGCAGACCGACCGGTGAAAGAGCAGCGAGCACCGGGTGGTGGCAGCGGCCTATTGTAGGCCTGGCCTAGTTCGAAAAAGAAAAAAAGTCTTGCGGGAGGGCAGGCTGGAGAGATCGAGACAGACTCGTGTCGTGTCTCAGCGGGCGGGGGGTGGGCAGTGTCGCGGAAGGAAGACACTTGTGCGAGGTAGTACACGCACGGCTGAATGTCCTCTCGAAGGGGCGCAAGAAGAAAAAGTCGCGGGTAATACGTCAGTCTGTGGACACAAACGTCCAGGCAGGTTGCGGCAAAGGACAGCCGGGGAGGGAGCTGAGGGTGTTGGCGTCGGGAGGCGTGTCGGGGAGGGCGTCAGGGCGGTATAATGGGGGACCGGGCTGAGTGGCGGCGCAGGAGTGAGGCGCGGACAGGAGCTGGAGGAGCGTCGCAGGTGACAACAGAGAAAGACAGGTCTTGCAGGGCAGAGCGGGATGGGGCTTTGTTTAAGGACGTGGGGATGCTTAGGTCCACGCAGGGCTGGACGCCAGCGAGGAGTCGCAAAGTCAAATTGGCCCGCACGCTCTGACAGCCGAAAGCGGCATGGACCAAAGTGCAGGGCGATGCTCTGGCCGGGCGCAAGAGCGCATGCCTCGAGATACGCGAGGCAGGCCGCGGCAGGAGGGCGAAATGGGGGCCTCGATCGGTGGGCAGACGGACAGGCAGAGGGCCCAGAACATGGTCTGTGCTAGCCCGCATCTGTCATCGCCGGCCCTCCGCACACACCCATGCATCCATGCCTCCCCCCCCCTCTCGTCCCATGTGCGCGAGAGGACAGGGCAGGCTGCGGCTGCGGCGGTCTGGCGCCGACGCCCTCGTGGGCTCCTTCAGATCCGCCGCTGCACACCCTCGCGAGGCTCTCGAGGATGCCTCTTGTCTGCTGCTGCCCGCAGGTGTGCCTCGAGGTATTCCCGCCGTCGGGGCGACTGCCCACCTGCCGCGCTCTCGCAGCGCTCTCGAGAATTATTGCCTTCGCTTGCCACGGCTCAGCTAACGTCGCCCGGGTTGAGCCGGTCGAAGACAGGACATGCTGCACGAGGCAGTGCGGCGATTGGCTGTGCGCGGGAGCCAGGCCAGACGAAGACGGCCTGGTGCTCACCCTGTCCTCGTTGCCCTGTGCCCTCGACACTGCGATGCCCCGGCTGCCACATCCAGGCAATGCTAACCTCCTGCTCTCGGGCCTATTCGATCCACCTAGCCTCGAGGCAGGCCTTATAGAGCCGCTCAATCTGTCCTATATGCACGCTTGCGCGCGTGGACGCTCCCGAGTCGGGTAATTCCACGGCGTGCGGCTCACATCCCCCCTATCTCTCTCCTCCAGCGTCTGCATCTGCATCCGGTCAAGCTCATCAGTTGCTGGGGGGTGGGCCGTGGGCTGCTTCGTGGGGGCCTCTCCATCTGCCGCCCCCCTCCTCCAGGCGCAGGTAATACGCGGAGCAGCAGCAGCAGCAGCAGCAGCAGCACATTTGCGCTCTTCGGCCCGCCGCTCTGATCATTTGCTGGGTCGAGCCGCTAGCGCGGTGTTGAGAGGAGGGGCCTCTCACGCCTTCCTCCACCATCGAGCCGCCTCTTCCGTGCAGCACGTGGGAGAGGACATGCACGGCTCCCGCTTGGCCGCAGCAGATCTTGTTTGTGTAATAATACGCCGTCGCGTTCTGCCTGCCGTCGTTGATCATCAGGGCCGCACGACTGGCGCCAACTCAATGCGCAATTGAGTGAGTCGATCCCTACACGCCTGCCGCCCAACGCGGTCATGATCACCGCAGAGGGCCCCACCCAGTCCTGCAGCCGCCCCCAGGCTTCCGCACGCACGGGCAATAGCACCCGCGTCCGGGCGACTGGCCTCGTATGCATGCCGCTGCTGCTGCTCCACGCAAACTTGACCTGCAGCGCCCGTAATTGGGATCTGACTTCCATCTTGCTCACCCTCCGTGCGGCCTCGGTATCCTCCGCCCGTTGGAACTGCCTGCCGGCCAGAGATGCGCACCTGTCAGGTGGTGCACCCACGCTCTGCGCACCACGGTTCTCCCTGGAGCTGGTCTTCCCAGAGACACACAGGCATCGCAGCCAGGCCTTGATACGCCCACGCGCATGGAGCTGGATCTTGGCGTGCGCCTGTGGCGTCCGGCGACTCCGAGTGCCTGACGAGTCGATGGCGGTGGATGGCAGCGCGTGGCAGAACGGCTCGGCGCCCCATCTGCTCTTCCGGGCGCCTCTGCCGGGTTCTGTGCTGCTGCTCGCGTCTGGCGCCCGGGCCAGCGAGTGCAAAGATCAGCCAGCTCCGCTTGGCTGTCGCGTGCGCGCCGCTCCATCGTCCAGAACGCGGTCGATCGCGCCAAATCTGGGGCAGTCGCCTTGTCGATCAGCACGCGCGGTCCAGGCCCCCGTGGGCCCTCGCTGCACACTGCACCTCCCATGTGCCATGGTCTGGGGCTCTCCGTACGTCAATTTGCAATCTGTCATGCACCGCAAAGTACCTACTTTCGCATCTGTTGCCGGACGCATGTCTGTAAACGGCAAACGCAGAACTGCTCGCTATGCCTTTGGCTCCAACGTGCTAGCCGCATTCCTGTCTGGCGCCGCGCGTGGCTTTGCGCCATCCTCAGCCCCGACCACCGCCGTCTGCTGCTCCAGCTTGGCCTTCTGACCATTTTGAGCCCACATTCGGGAACAAGCCTTGATCCACGACCGCCCTGGGCCTGCACCTCCTCGCATCTGCGCGGCTCTCTCCCGTGTCCACGTGCACTAGATCAGTCCGTGCGCAAGCTCGTTCCCTTACGGCCTCCGCCAGTCACGATGCGCGTGACGCATGCTCTGCACCTTGCTCCTCCAACCCAACTCCACTTCTCAAGCGCCGAAGTATTGCCTCGCTAACCATGTCTTCGCCACGCTATCAAACCTGCGACTCGCTAAGTCGGCACTTGCATATTCCAAGGCTGTGTTCACTAGTGTATTGTATGATTACTTTCACGGCCCCCCCCCCCCCTTCCTCGCTGCCGACGCCGCTGTCAACCAGCAGTATGACGTCGCCGTCATCGGATGTGGCAGAAATTAGACCATCTTCTCAGCCTTGTCCTTCACGCAGTAGCACGTCCCAAGAGGCCTAGACCCTCGTACAGACCGTCAGCGCATTGTCTTGTACCTTCGTCACACGCTCGTCTGGTCCGAGTCCATCTCATCAACCGCCTGGCCGCGGGCTGCCCATCGGTAGTTTGGGGACATTCCTGTCCCAACATTGCGAGTTCAAAGGCACGGCATGTAGTCGAGTTCTTGTCTCACACAACCCAAACGCCTCATAGTGCCCTGCGCCCCTCCCCTGACGCCTCAGTGCCATGTGGACCTCCACCCCGGATACCGGCGCACACGCAAAAGCGCCGGTGGAAACGGCGGTATAGGCCACGACCACGCCACCCCGGGCGAAGGCGCTGCGCCTTCGCCTTGGCCCCGCTAGAGGGGGAACGCCAGCTGACTGATTAACAGAAGCCGCATGCGGTCATAGTCGCTCGTCATTCCTGCCCTACTGGAACCAGGAATAGGCAGTTCTTGCCGGTCGTATGGCCTCCTCCCGTGGTGGCGCTAGAGGCGTCGATAGCGCTGCACACCGCTAATGCATCATGCAGCTGGTCCGGTGAGGCCTGCCAAGCTGAGTCTAGCGAGGACGCGGATTGCGTATCTTGCTCGAGAGTGAGGCGGCTGAAGGTTCAGAGCTATGACTTTGTGGCGATGCCGTGATATTGCAGGTTGATGATAAGAGAGCTGGAGGTGATATGACGTCTGTCTCATGCGTCGAGCTGAAGCTCCTCGAGCAGTGTGTCAATCTTGCCCAGCAGAATCTGGTAGTTGAGCGCGTCCTGCGCGAATTCGTCGCCCGCGACCTCGCCGTCGAGTGTTCGGATGGCAAAGCCTCCTCCGCTCGTAGCAGAAGTGTCCGCTGTTTGGAAGTCCTCACTCTCCGTAGAGTCAATGACATTCACCACGTCGATGGTGTTGCCAGAGAGGTGCGCTGAGTCTGCCTTTGCAGCATCCAACTGTCGCTGCGCAGCTTCTTCTTGCTCCTGGACCAGCTGGTCGAAGCCCGAATCTTCAAAGCGCAGGCGGAAGCGCTGAGAGAGGTGGTAGCGTATGTCGTCGATTAGCTCGACCGTGTCAGTCTCCTGGCGGCCTTGGATACGGTTGGCGCTTTCGGTGACCAGGTCTTTGAACGCTTGCTCGTCAATATATCGCTCCAGTCGGTAGGCAATGAATCTCGCTCCGAATTCTTCGAGTCGATGCACGCGCGTGTCCCAGCCGGCTCGCACAACGTCGTAAATGTCAATGACATCCTCCACGTCCGTCTCGCCGCGGGGATTGTCCGCGTCAACGATAGATGCGTCGCCGTTGCCCAGCGTACTAATTATCATTGCTGCCTTGATTTTCAGCTTCTCAATGAAAAGTTGGTCCGCGGTGAAGAGTACGTCCACTGCTACGTCCAGATCGAAATTGGCATGTTCCGTGTAGAGGTATTTGAGAACGACTTGAAGCACTGCAGCATTGCAATCGACACGAACAATCGGTAGGTGCTCTGATGGTTGAGCTTCTCTGAACGGTGAAGAGAACATTGCGGAGAAGTACTCTGAGCGGAGGAGCATAGCTCTATGGGCCGGGAAGAGGACTGTTTTCCGCTTTTCCCGAGTCTGTGAAGCGTCGCGCGAGGCTTCTGCACCTGCAGGACCAATGGGAATACCGTTGAGCGGTCCATTGACATTGCGTACTTTGGGATCTTTGGATGCCGGTTTTCTCGCGTTGACCTCCTCGTCTTCATTTTCGGGATCCAAGTCTGCACACAGTAGCACATCCGCAAATATGCTGTTCTCGCGGTCCCATTTGACGTCGTCGGCCTTTTCACGATCAACATGGATCTGGTGGCCTACAACGGCGCGCTCAAACCAGTCATTGAATTGGTCACGACCACGCTCAACCTCTTCTGTGCGACGCTGTCTCGCTACTCGTCTGTTAGGCTCCAGTAAGGTGTCAATCAATCCTTCGATCTCCAAATCTTTGGCTAGCTTCTCGATACCAGAGAATAGCGCCTGGTCGTTCTCACTGCCACTGAAGTCTAGCTGGACCTCAGTGAAGTAAAGCGCGAGGATTGCGGTCTCCAAAGCCCGTGGCGGTATGGCTGTCGGTACTTTCCATGTTGTCGTTCCTGGCGCAGCTGCCAATTTCTTTGCAAAGTATGGTGATCGAGCAGACAGAATGAATTTGTGAAGGTGGAACTCTCTTCCTTCAGCGGTAATTGTTATATCTGAAGTATTTGGGGCGTCACGGTAGAGGAGCGAGGTGATATGAGCTGCAAGAGGTTGCAGGGGATCTCTGGACTTCGAGTAATCGTATGAGAGGAGGAGGTTGCGTATTCGATCATTGAGGGCATTGTATAAGGCGCGCTCGCCTTGGAAGGTGTCGCGTTCACAGAGCGCACCAGACTCGAGCAGGAGCTGAACAACTTCAAAGTGTCCACAAAGGCTTGCCTTTGTATAGAGTTGTCAGTTATGGATCTTGCACTGAGCAATTGCCACCGCTGTGGTAATTGTGCTCAAGCAGGAGAAGAGTTCGCAACTGACCAGTATAAGTGGCGTGTAATCGAATTTATCCCTAGCGTTGATATTGACACCTTCCTGTATCTTTTCCTGACAGACTCGGAGATCTCCCTTTCTACACGCCTGGCAGAAATGCCAGAAGAGCTCGCTGGAGTCAAATGGGTTGTCCTCCTTCAGCCGGCCAGCGGATATTTCTTGGTGCTCGGCATGCAGCGCCGCTTCTATTTCATGCTTCTTCAAGACCTCTGCCATGATTACAACCAAACAAATGTACGCTATGCAATGCAATGAAGTAAAAGGAATGCAAAGACAGGAATCGAGCTGTGGAAACAAGTGAACAATGTTCGGTGGGGCGAAATGTGAATGACGCTGAAGTTGCCTATCGATAGGAGATTTCGCGCCTTAAGTCCATGCTCCCTTGATGCTACCTTCGCGGTCACTCAAGCTTATGCAGCTATTGACCTCCTCCTGATAGAAGCGTCACGCTTAGTGCTGTCGCATCAAGACATATGGGTACCCTTCCAAACGCTCATGCTCTACACTTCAGGGACGTGCCCTCTCGGTCTCGCGGTATTGAGCCATGTCTCACTCAACATCACCAACACGTGGCGTCATTGCGTTACTCGAAAAACTTGTTACTGGGCATTCTACGGACTTGTTCCGATGTATTTTTTCTTTCCAGAAATCATTTACCAGGCATAAATTTAGTTTTGAACAGAAGAATGACGTGCCGTTGGCCGGCAGGCGCGCGCTTGGGAGGCGGCCCGTGCCCCAAAGTATGTTGCCCCGCAACGCTGCCGCCAAGGGTAAACACTCCCTGGTACCTTGCAGCAGGCACTGCTCCGACCACTGCATTGGTGGAGCATCCTCAGATTTTCTCTTTGGCCCAGAGCAGAATACTAACAACTCAGGTGAATGGCTTGTTAGCAGAGTCTTGGTTGTGTTTCGCGTTGCATCTCTTTTTGCGTTGCATCCATTCGCTCAGTGAGAGTCGTGCGCCGCCATGGAAGCCGACAAGTATGAGGCTTTGGAGGTCATTGGTATGCTTTGCGACTCGCCCTCAACCATACCGCACATTACTTACTGTTCGATAGGCCGAGGCTCTTTCGGCATAATTCGCAAGGTGCGCCGGAAAGCCGATGGTCAGGTATGTTCTTCTCCTACCCTGGTACAGCCCACCTCCACGGTACTAGTGCTAATCTGCTCACAAGATCCTATGCCGCAAAGAGATTGCATATGGCAAGATGAATCCTCGGGAGCGAGAACAGCTCCAAACAGAACTGCAGATTTTGAAAGGCCTCCGTCACCCCAACATTGTGCAATACTACGACCGCGAGCACCTCAAGTCAACCTCTGACCTGCACATCTATATGGAATACTGTGAAGAGGGAGACCTCGGTCAGAAGATCAAGGAACTCCGGGAAAAGAATTGCGATCCTCCTGAGGATTTCTTGTGGAGCGTGTTGGCGCAAATAATCAGCGGGCTGTACCGCTGCCACTACGGCGAAGACGCCCCTGAAATCAAGACGAATTCGGTCGGGCTCTACGAGAACACACAACCTCTGCGGACCAAGGCTGCACACAACACCATCCTCCATCGTGATCTTAAACCTGACAACATCTTCCTCGGAGCTGACCAGACAGTAAAACTCGGCGACTTTGGCCTGTCCAAGAATATCGCTCACAATGACTTTGCCTCCACCTATGTCGGAACTCCTTTCTACATGTCTCCTGAGATCTGTCGATCGGAACTCTATGGAGCGCATTCAGATATCTGGGCTCTGGGATGTATCATGTATGAACTATGCATGAAAACGCCTCCCTTTAATGCGAGGAACGCGATTGAATTGGCCAGCAAGATCCAAATAGGAAAGGTGGCGAAGCCAATCAATCCCGTCTACTCGCGAGAGCTTCGAGACGTCATCCACAAGTGCTTGAGCACGAATCCCATGTCGCGGCCGTTGACGGCAGAGCTAATCAACATCCCTACCATCAAGCTCAAACGCAAGGAGCTTCAGCTTCTTCAAGCCAAGAGGAAAGCGGAGGCAAACGAACAAAAAGCACTGCAGCGCCTCAAAGATCTCGAGCGCCGGTTCACTGTACAGCTTGAGTCAGATAAGCAGGAGCTCGATGCCTCTCTTCGTCGAGAATGGGAGGTCAAGGCACGCCTGGAGATTGACCGTCAGGTCAGTGAGGCAGTTGCAAAGATGCGGCAGGAGATGGACCGCGAGATTGAGCGTCGCATCGACCTTTCAATGGATACAGTCTGGAAGGACTTTGAGTGCAAAGTCGCTTCCGAAGTCGAGACACGACTCGAAGGTCAGCGGCGTGGGCAGGTTCGATCCTTGACACCTGACATTGCCGATTTGCCTGCAGATGGTCCACGTATCAGCTACCGTCAAAGCCACAGCACCACCGCTGGTGAGAGCGAAGATTTCTCATCAACAACTGAGCTCACCGAGAGTCTCGAGTCCTCTCTGGACCTTGCCGACTCTCCGAGTGTAGAGAAGATAACCAAGAAGGCTGCGCGCAGAAGTACGCGAACACCCTTTGGGCGAGCTCAGACCATGTTCGACACTTATGCTCCATCTCCAATGGATGTCACCATGGCAGATCCATCACCAGCACCCATTGGTTCTCTCAATCTGTCTCCTCGCCGCACAGGCGCCAGTAAACGCCCCTCACTTGGTCGCAACATCTTCGCTGCGGCTGCCGACTCGGGCTACCAGACGAGCGGCTCGTCTCAACTGTCTGAGCGTGAACAACGCCTGGCCGAAATATTCGACGACGACAGTGAAGATGACGACGACCACCCAGCTCTCCCATCGCCCACTCGCACGAACTCAGGTGGCGACCCTTTCAAGGCCCCGGCACCGCGCAGCAGGCCATCCATGCTTCGGGCTCAGACTTTGGGGCAGCCAAAACCACCGCAGTCGCAACCGAGCATATTTCCCAATCATCCGCTCCCTCGTCCACCGTCCTCGTCAAATCTTAAGGAGAATCGACCGCCATCATCCTCCAACCAAATGTCCACCTCTCCACGTCGCACGTCCAAGATTCCCTCATCTGCCAACCCCGAAGGCTCCACTTCGCCACAGCGAAAGGTCCCCTCTTCGCCACCTAAGAATCAGGCATTTGGTGCTGGGCCTCGCCTGACGAGTAAAAAGCAAGACGACAACATTCGCCAGACGGCATTGTACAACAGCCACGCCACGACACAGCACCAGCAGCAGTCAGGCGCCGGCCAGCTGCAGGGCCGAACGCTCATCGAGCTCGCCCAGGCTCGGACGGGCCCAAGCAGCGGCATCGACCGCCACGACTTTGCGCTGGATGCTGCGGCGAGGAAGAGGGACGCCGCCAACAACATGATGTGGGATCCCGAGCGGGACGAGATGCCCAGCCCCTTCCTGGTGCGCGGGCGGAACGTCTTGGACGGGGTCAGGGGCGGGCCGGGGCTGAGGCATCTGCGGTAGGGCCGCAACATGTCTGCATGACAAATTTCCCGCCGAGGAGGGGAATGTTGGCACGGTCAGATGAGAGTGGAGATGCAAGACGACAATTGAGCTGGCCTCGGATGGGAACGAAAACCACGAATTATTCTTACCTTTTCTTATGTGTGGTTGCCTTGAAGGGGGAGACGGAGACATTGGGAGGAGTTTATGTGCTCCGACTTTATTCGATATTGGGAATCTGAAGGCATTCATGAACATATTGGGGTACTGTCTTAGAAAGGGTACGCTGGTAGAGTGAATGAGATTCTCTCCTGTCACGTCCGAATCTTGCTGCGATATTCTAATCGCCGAGTGCTGACAATGCTGGTGTCGTTGGTAATTTCTTGGATGTTCTTTGCGGCCACACAAGGAGCTACAGGTGCCATGGGCAGCTCAGGCAAGCAACCCTCACGCGACCGCTCATCTTGCGAATGTCTCTGGCAACATCTACTGGCAAGTGAACGCCCAGGCCAAGTACTGGAAGGCCCGAAGCTTGCCCACGCATCGCACGAACAGCACGACAGTCCACGCAGATCCCAGCACAAGAGCAGCCCGTGTAAAACCGAAAAGCCATCCAGCAACAATACTTCCGTAATCGCCTTTCAACACAGCCGCCAGGCATCTTCCGAGAGCCTTCGGGCCGACGACGCTTCGCAAGCGAGGTCCAGCATCCACGCCAGCGGCTTGCCTCGCGAAGCTCGCGTACCAGCACACCCCCCCATGTCCGCCGCGCACGCAAAGCCTGCGCCTGAACCAGGCCCGCCGGGTCGCGACACGTGCGCACGCAGCTGCCGCCGACGTGCCGATCGTACCGTACCGTACCGCCGGCCTGTCACGAGGCAGGAGCGCGCCAGCGCCGTACCATGGGTCACCGGCGACGCCAGATGAGACCGGTGAAGCGCGGTGCGGTTACGGAGGGCCCACACGCCGCGCAGCTTTCGCGCGCGCGTGGCGAGGGCGATGGGCGAGGAGGTCCACCCCTCAGCGGGACTTCTTTTTACGCAGGAGCCGCGCGTGGTGGCGAGAGGGTGCTCCTCTGGGCGGAGTTCTTCGGTTGGCCCGGAAGGAGATGTTTTGTATGAGGGGGACGGGATGGCAGTTGTGCTGCATTTAGATCTCCCTCCTGTAGAGGTCATTGATGCAACCATTGTGCCATGCTCCGTGGTTTCTTTTGGGTGGGGTCAGCCTGCGGGAAGTGCGCCTAGGGATCTACAATCTCGAGGCAGTTGATCGCTTTATTTTCAGGCGGCTGTAAGAGTCGCATGGGCGATGCCCTCCTGCACCTCCAGAGAACAGCATGCAGGGCACGAAAGGACTTGGGCCTGGTACTGGACAGAAATACTCCGAGGGCCGCAGATCGCCGCGGCTCAGAAGGCATACGCGACATCTTGCAAGGCCAAGGACATATTGTGCCACATGGAGTAGTGTGTGTTAGTGCGCCGAACTGCGAAAGGGGGGAACCGACTGATTGGGAGAGGGAAGAAGATCAGGCCACCGGCGCGGAAGACGCCTTGGTAGCACAATCCGCGACCATGGTCGGCAGCGCCGCTTTCGGGACACTCTTTGCCCCATTTCTATCCCCTTTTGGTCAGCAGTTGGCGGATTGCATAATGAATTGTCAGGGCGGCGGGGGTCTGGTCCCCACGCCGTGCACAATCCGATAAATTCTGCATTCAGCGCAGGAAGCAAGTGTCCAAGTGGAAAGTTGGTTCATGGCCGGCAATTGGACGAGCTGGAAAACACCGGCGCCAGGAGACCCTTGCGGCTTTTCGTCTCTCGATCCACCGTTCAGCGCCTCTATGGATGTTGCCGAAACCGACAGCTGAACCTTCGGTCGGGGACACGCAACCAGCCTAAATCGAGGGTTTCTTGAGCAGCATTTTGGCGGAGGCACCTTGGGGGAGAGTCAGGGAGAGAACAAATTCTCCGAAGCAAAGCCGCGCTGCTGTGGCTCTGGGCTCCGGTGCAATGCACTTTTTTCCTTTCTGTTTTGCTGGACGCATCTGTCGGAGGCAACATCATTTCTACGTCTTCGCTGCGCCTTCACGCTCCCTGAGGAGTGGACCTGTGCTTGCTTGTCTACCCATGGGCTGGGAAGGGGACAACTAGAGCCCTGGGATTTTGACAATGGCAGATCCTTGGCAGTGGTGTTTTCAGCAGGAGCTCCCCCGGTAGTTACCACTTGACTCGCCTGCAACAGAAAAGACCTGTGCTCAAACGTCAAATGTATTACATAGATAATTCACGGCTGTTCTGCACGCTCAACGATCGTAGAGTTCAATTCTGCATTACTTTAAAAGTGTCGCACTGCCAGAGCGCTGTAAGAGCCGACGGTCGGCGGAATGTAAGTAAAAGTATCTGATACAGACTAGAGTTGCATGTGCAGAGCAATAGTCGCCCACACAAAGCCCATGGGGCATCGGTTGCAAGGACTTCCCGACTCCTTGTTGATGGCTTGTGTTAAAAGCTACCGCGTTCCCTGCAAGAGACCAGCTTCGCGCTGGATAAGAAAAAAATCAAAGGATTCGTCGATCAGGCGCAAACTGAGTGAGGTGCGCGGGTGTATCATGCAAAACAAAAGCGTCAAAAAGCACGAGAATCGGACTTGGTGGCAGATTGTCAACCCGCAAGAGGCTCTCTGACCACGCCTGCCACCGAGAAAGGACGCGACAATCAAGAATCGCAACTCCACCCGGTGTGAAAATGCCCTTAGACCGTCAAATTCAGCAAATTATTCGTCGGTATGTGCCGTCCTACGACCGGCGTGGGGCACGGTTCAGGGCATTGACCATTGCGCTGTCCTCCGCTGCGCGCTCGCCGCCACTGTTGTTACTTTCTGACACCATGTCCTGTATGCTCATACCGCCGCGAGCTCCGCCACCGGCTTGGGGTGGTGGCGTGCGGGAACTTCCAGCTGATGGGGCACCATGCGCAGGAGCTTGAGATTGGCCGGATGCGTAGGCATATGGCTGGTTGTGAGGCGAAGACGAATCGCGTTGCTGCTGCTGCTGCTGTTGTTGCTGATCGTAAGAGTAAACTGAGTTGGGCGAATTACGTCGCGGCGGCTGCTGAGCACCATAGTAAGGCTGCGCAGGGGCCCCTGGGTATGGACCTGCGGACGAAGGCGAAACACCGGTAGCTGGGTAGCCGCTTGGGTCCGGATACGAATAACCAGGCTGGTCCTCCGGCCGTCCCATGTGCGCCGCATGCCCGGGATTCGGTGGGGGGAGTGTCGGGGTGTGAGGCTCGTTGTTGGGTCTGCGGCGGCCAGCGCCGCCCTGATCGTTCATCATGGGCTGTTGAGGGTAAGGCTGGTGCATGGCGTATTGCTGTTGGTGGTGCTGGGGTGGAGGAGGATAGTGGCCTTGGTTGGGTGCTGGCAGCTGGTACGGAGGGGGGAAGTTGCCCTGCCCGGCGTGCAGGCGCTGTCCGTACGCACCGTAGAATTCTGGAGGAGGCACGCGGTTGCCGCGGGAGTAAAGGGCTTGGGCCGGGACGAAGGCTTGCGTCTGCGCGCTGACCGGCGTGAAGACACATTCCTGGCTAAAGCGAACGCAATTGGAGCAGCGGCCGTCCTCAGAGTTCTCGAAGCCTGAGCAGCGGATCTTGCGCCTGCGGCAATATTTGCAAGCAATGGCCGTACGCTGCCTCGGCGCGGACTGGCCCATATTCTGCTGGCCTTGCGGCGGAGGGCCTTGCCGGTACGGATCGTGGTGGCCGTGCGGTGGAGGAGGGCCTTGCGGCGGGCCTTGTTGGGTGTAGAAGGCGCCGGTTGGAGGAAGGCGAGGAGGCCACTCCTGCGGTGGCTGCTGTTGCGCATAGGGAGGTTGAGGGTGTAGGATGGCCATCTCTGGACGGTCGGGGCGTAGTGCGCCGGCCTGGGAGGTGGGAGGCTAACGAGACGGTCAGTGATGTGGCGCGCGAGAGAGGGCGACGCGAGCTGAACCCACCTGGGTGTTGGGGCGTGAGGGATAAGGCCCGTTCTCGTACTGGGCCTGAGGGCTGGTGTCCCACTGGCGCGGGGGTGCTTGGGTCTGCTGGTGCGACTCGTTCGATGGTGTGCCGCCGTTCGCGGTGTACATGGAGGTGGAAGATGCGAGTCGCGTGAGCAGCGTCTGCGGCGCAGTCCGAGGGAGATGCGACGCGGTTGGTGGTCAAAGGATCCAGAGAAAGGTAGGAATGCCGGCGAAGAGGCCAGCAAGAGCAAGCCTGGAGAGGGGGACCACGCTGGTGTATGCGCGAGAGAAGGGCGACGAGGGGGGGTAGCTTGCGGCAGGCGTTCGAGGCCGCAGGGGTGTAAAGCTTGCGGGGACGAGGGAAGAGAGAGAGAGAGAGAGAGACAGAGAGGGCGAGGAGGAAGGTAGGGAAGAGGAGAGAAGGAGAGAAGGAGTAGAAGCGTCAGCGGAAAGATGTGTGGAAGGGGAGGGATCGGGCGGAATATTGTCTGGCTAGGTCCCGCGGCTGACCTCACGACTATGACATGCGCAGACACGAGGAACTTATTTGGAGCAAGGGGAGGGATTGGCAAGCCCGCTGGAGGGGTTGCCGGCGGAGCCTTTTTTTTTTCTGGAGGCGGCCGCCAGCACGATTCGAGCACGTTGGTTCGGAGCACGCATTACAGGCTGCTACGGACACGGCACTACAAACGGCCGGAAGGCAGCACGCCCAGTCGCCCATCCATGGCTGACGCAACTGATTTTTCTCTGGTGCCCTGGCTCGTCTCGCCGGTCGCGAGCAAGGACACTGTGCACAACTTTCCCTGCTGCTGGCCGGCCCGAGTGTGGCGCGTCGCTGCCCGCCAGCTGGACGTCCAGGGGCGGGCGGCGGCGAGTCCGTCGTCGTGGACCCCACGCCGTGCCTGCTCACCATCAGCGGCGGTGACACGCACGACGACTCGGCAGCTCACGCACCATCGCTCGGTAAGGCGCGCGCTAATCGGTAGGGCCGTCCCCAAGCGCAGGGGCTGGTGCGAGGCACGCATGCACGACCGGCCCGGCGAGAGCGCCCGTCTGGTAAGGTGGTACACTCTGCGCCTTTGCCCCCGTCGGGCGTCAAGGGCGGCCCAGCAAAAGGCCACGCGAGCCTTTCCAACCTGCGCTCTCCCAATTGCACTGCGTTGCTCGCCTAGCGCGCGGGCCTCTGAGGCCAATGGCGGTGTGCAGAATGCCAAAACGAGCCTGCCGTCCGACCAGCTCTCCAGGCGCGCGAATCCTCCGCCACGCCCACCGTGCCGCGCCTGGGTACTGGCGGGCGCACCTATCAGCTCGCAGAGACGGCATCGACACAGCTGAGGGCACGCTGAGGCTAGTCTTCCTGCAGCACAAATGGGACATATCGCCGTGACCGGCACTGGGGCGACTGTTGTGCCCCCCCAAAATGTTGCTGCTGCTGCTGCTGCGCCGCCACACTTTCGCCGCCGCGCACTCGTTAAGCCTGACGCGTGTAAGACGCTGGCATGTGCATAGCCCGTCCGTCGGCCCGCTGTTCATGCGATCGGGCATGCGCGTGCGGGGGCTCCCACGTAGCATATGCAGGCCGACGAGGCCCGGTCCGCCAACTCCAAACGCCGTGCTGTGGACGGGGGAGGGGGAAGGGTGCGGCCATGAGCGTGCGGGACGGCAGCGCTTGAATCCGCTGCTCTGGATAGTGGGCGCCCACACAAAGGAACGCCAGCCGCAGGACACGTGGTGGAGGGCAGCTAAGCGAAAGCCTTGCCGGCAGTCTCGCCGCCGACGGCCCTTCCCGTTGCAGCTGTTCTTGGTGCAGGTGGAGCCAGATCTGCCAGTTTTCAGCATAACTCCTCCCGATGCCGACGCGTCCATGCATCGTCGCTTCGCAAATGACGCTCGTCTGTCTGCGCGTCGCGGCATGCCCTCCAGCACCTGCGGTCTGCAAGCGCAAACCGGCCGTCAGCATGACCGGTGCAGATGAGCCCTTGCGCAGGCAGACATGGACAGGGGTCGGCCGAAGCCTAATCACATCGCTGTTCATGCATGCAACGGCGCGCGGCGACCTGCAGGAGGGGCGATGCCGCTCCCTTCCGGCGACGTGGCAGATGGGCACACTACTGCTTAGACTGGCCTCGCCCGCGGCCACCCACTTGGCGACCTCCTTGACGTAATTAAACGTGCTCCCGGTGTGATTGGTCATTTAAACATGATTTCGCTTCGACTTTTCCTTACCTTGTCGACGATGGCAATGTGCTACTCGTGCTCACTCCAGCTTTCCTCTCTGGTTATTTCCGAGTCTGTATGCGATCTGCCTCCGCGATAACATTCCACGGCCACACATCTACGGGTCCTCGGGCTTCTAGACCGGCCGTTGTTTCGCCCCCTGCTCTGGGGACGCTGACGGGGAGACGCCACTGCTCCAGCCACTCGAGAGGCGCTCTCGGACCTGGCCAAAGCCGCATTCCATTGACATTTTCATGGCTGCACCAGTGGCGTGCGGTAAAGGAATTGCTCCGAACTTAGAATAAACGAGCAGGCGCGGGAGCTACACCGCCTCGGCGTCATGCCTCCAGGCCTCCCGTCTCACCTGGTTAAGAAAGCATGACTTGCGTTATGCTGCGTCCGGTACGTCCCGCGGGGACGAGGCCCTTGCCGCAACGGGCGGTCCGCTGCAAACTGGCCCCTTGCTGCCTGCTATCATTCGCTCGTCTTACCCCCCGGAATTTCACTGCTTCATTTGTTTTGTGCTGCGACGCGTGCGCGCACCTCCCTCTGGCTGCCAGTGCGTCTGACGTGGGATGCCGCGCTAGGGGCGTAAGCGAAATATGTGCATGGAGCTATGTGAGCCTGGACGCCTTCGCGACACCAGATCGCCCCACACTGTGCGGTGCGTCACACTAATTAATCACCTCTAGCGATTGCCCGATCTGTTTGCACGCTCGCACAAAGGCTGCCGAATCTTTGGGACTGGAGCCACATCAATATATTAGGTTGAGAGGCGATTCCTCCGGTTGTCGGTCCACGGACATTTGTGCGTCTGGCTACGGACACTCGATGCTCAGAGATACCTCTTCGATGTGCTGGGAAAACACATCTGGCCAGGTGCTTGCAGTGCAGCCGTGGATGTGAGCAGTCTGGGGGATGCTGTTCCACACTTCCCCTGTCGACGGCCGCATGTCGCACGGATGCGACCGCGCAAAACGGCCGCACAGCCGCGATAATTCCAGATGCGCTGCATTATGCAGATGCACTGCGGCAGCATATGCAGCAGATGTGAGATTCGTCGCCAGACGGCGTTACTTGCTTTGGCCCCCCTTGCCGTCCCGCGGCAAGCAGCACTGTCTCGCACCATTAGCCGAGCACCATCGTGACCACCCTGACCGCTTTTCTGTGCGCATATGTGCGCATGCTGTACTTCATCCAACCCATGATACACTAAGGATCCCTCCAGTCACTCGCTCGGCACGACTCGGCAGGGGGGTCCCGTATGCGCTCGCCAGCTGGACCGCTGCCCGGCTTGCGAGTCATGCTTGCGATGCTCGTGTCACCGCGCATCGCGGGATCGATGAAGGAGATCGACACCGCCTTGGCTTATTTCGGCTGCCTCCCACCATCGGCACTCGCATCGCTGGTCCCATAATTTCGCACAAGAAGCGGCACGGACCGGTGGAAAGCACACAGATGCAAGATCACTGGCTGTGCGCAGGCGATGAACGCTTCGGTAGATGTGTCGGGCCTGGTTCCCCCCCCCCCCCCGGTAGCCGAAACTCGTGGCCATGTCGCGGCGCGCGAACACAGAAAGCATGGCAGACGCGGCGGGTGAGCGGAGTGCTGCGCGCGTCGGAAGCCTGGATGGAGTACACATACACTAGGAACACAGACGATAATTGATCCGACTGCTCGGAAGAACAACGGTGTTGCGTGCAGCTACATGCCCCAGCACCTCCCTAGGGCCCCCTTCTTCCCTTTTTTCCCTGTGTCTTCTTTCGTCGCGAGCATTGGGCTGAAAAGCAGTCGCGCGCATGGGCCTGGTGACGAATTGCGGGCGCAGCTTCTAGCGTGGTGTGCCCCGGTGGCCCGCCGTCGGCCACTAGTTCCGCAGTCGGGCCATCCTGGCAGGGCCCCCCTGGCTGGTTGCTGCCGGCCGGGGGCTACGGCTGGCCACGGCGCTAGAAAGGCGCTGCGCAGGCGATTTCAGTCATGTGAGCTGGCCCACGCTTCAGCCACCAATCACTTCGCCCTTGCCAGCTCGCCCCATGCAATGTGCTCTGACGTGTCAGCACCAGGCTTCGAAATGTGCTACCGACGCCTCGTTGCAATGGCGGCTGGCCCTCGCTCGCACCCCACCGCCTGGGGCTTGCATGTCGCGACGGCCTCTGCTGCACATGATGCTACACTCAGCACACTGCAACGCATTGCCTTTAGCGCAAGGGTCCCTCGCACTGCGGTACGCCCCTTGGCCGGTCTCCTGCGAGCGGAGTTGCAAGCGACGGACGATCCTACGGCCCTTGCGTACTACTCGTCAGCAAACAATGAGCCTGTTGGCATTTGTCTCGTGTTGGTTGCTCAGACCCTTGCTACCCCTTATCCGGAAGCTTCGTCATCCTCGACCACGTCGTCATCGTCTTCGCTGCTGTCTTCTTCTTCCTCATCGTCGGGCATTACGATGCTATTCAGGTAAGTGATCTAAACTTCATCGTCAGCACACTCCGGACACCCCTCGCCCCCGACAAGGGTCGTCAGTCTTTTGCTGTCTGGGTCATGGCGAAATCCTGTCGATCTGCACTTACAAACGGCACCAGGGCCTTGATCAGGCCTGCGACGTGCTGTAGCCCCTGGCTTCCAATCACATCCTTATCCTGCACATTTGTGCCCATCGTAAAATTCTTCAGACGCAAAAGGTCGAGATTCGGGTGCTCCTGTTTCGCACTTGTGAGAATCCCTGCTCGGAACCGAATACACGGTAATGCATCACATGCTTACCGAATCAAATCCCTGTGAGTATTTCCGTTAGCAAAAGGAAAATTCTCCACGGCCATGTGGCAATTCGCCAAACGCTGGTATTTTACCATGGGTTTGGTTTTCAGCGCATTTCCGGCATTTTGCGCACAGAAGGCTTTGACCGCCTTCTTCTCGTCCTTTGCTGCCACGCCACCAAGGAATGTGGTGCGAATGTCCTGGTCAGTCAGGACCGCCTTTAGCTTGTGAGGCTTGCGATCGATATCACGCCGCAATCTAGCGAGAGCTTGTGCTTCGGGCATCCAGAGACCGCCACCTTGAAAATTCGCGGCATGTTAGCTTGGGCTTTCAATGTGTCCCCGAGGCATACAGGGATGACCGCAAGGGTGAGGCGGTGACTGACCGACAAAACTATTACCGTTCGGTTTAATCTGCACGTGATATGCCGCAAAGGGGCCCTTGCGTCCCGTGCGTGACCATGCTGCTGAAAAGTGCGTCTGATGCCAAAGTGGGGTCATGTCAGCAGAGTGATGCCTTGCAGGCTGTCATCAGGCTTCTCGGGGACTGCATACGGGTCGGGTGGGTGTTGCCCCGTCCATCTGCTGCAATGTACGGCGCTCAGGAAATGGTAGAATCATACCTTGTAGGGCGTTGGATCACTTGTAAATCTCACGTCTCGGTAGATTCGAAACACAACATCCTTGACGGGCAATTCAGGAACTGTCTCGTCGGCCTCACTGATCTTCTCCTGTAGACACTCCAGCCAGTCCGTGAAATCCTTCCACGACGTCCGATAGTCGGGGTCGTGCATCTTCAGCCACTCCCGGTCGTTGTTCTGCGCCAGATCGCCCAGAAACAGGAATGTGTTGGGATGTATCGTGTGCGGCTCGTAGGGCGTCTTGCCCGCTGCGCGAGCCTTGGGCCGCTCAATCCGCACCGCATTCCCCGGGCCCAGCCCAGTCTTGACATTCGTGCGCCAGAGCTCCTGGCCCTTCTTCACGCCGGCAGGCTTCGACGGCGTCGACGCAGTCTTGCGCTTCTTCGTCGGCGGCGCGTCGCCGATCTCGGCGTCGTCGCTGGCGAAATCCTCTTCAGACGGCGCCTCCTCGTCGTCGGACGCGCCGTCCGAGGGCCCTGCATCGTCTTCTGCGTCGTCTACCTCAAAGGCGGAGCCGTCGGAGCCGTCGTCGTCTTCGCTGCTCGGCTCTTCGTCCTCGTCCTCGTCTCCGTCGTCCGCGTGGGTCATGGGTTTGCGCGCGGCTTTCGTGGGCGATAGTTCATCGGAGCTGCTGCCTCCGCCGGCTGCACCTCTCCTGGAGGTGCGTCGGGCGGAGGAGCTGCCCGTTCGCTTGGGCGAGAAGTATTGACTTTGCTTTGGGGTGGCGCGGCCGCGCTTGGAGCCTGCGCTGCTGGGGGTCTTGCCGGTCTTTGCTGGGGTGCTTGTTGCGGATGAGACGGCGCGTAGGGATCGGCGCGGCATGGTGTGCGGTTCCGAGGGTATTTGTAGGCGGTAGCTCTTCCTTGAACAGCTTATGTGGCGTCAGATGTAGACTGGTGTCAATGGGGCAGTTGGTCTTTCGGTGGTGACGATATAGATGCTGTAAGACGCTTCTGGGGTTGAAGGTGAGACGCGACTTGACATATTGCACGTCATTCGTTTTAAGTGGTTTTAACGGTTTATATTGGAATTTCTTGGTTTCAACACGATCTAGGAGCCACGCGTACTTACCCCCACAAAGAGGAGCTGACACGACCACTCACTTGACCTGCTGACAACCATGCCTCTTGAAATTCGTGGAACACAACGTTCTGAATGTTGTGGCTTTGATTTGTCTTCTGGGGCATACATTGCGTGGGGGAACTGGGATTTTGCCGCTAAAACAACGTGCTACCCTCACCCCTACAAAATCGATCTTCACCCCCACCAGCATAGCCTTGGTATATCGACTGTTCCTTGCATGTCCTCCACAGAATTCCGGGAATGAGAAATGAAATCCAGAGGCTGGTCCGGGGAGGGAATTGCTGCAGAGAATAAGATCTTCGTTGCTAAAAAGCAAAAGATCCTGCGAAGCCTCGAGGTTGATGAGGACGACTATGCAGATGCATCTCCCAAAGGCTCTCTTGACAAACCAATCCGCGACTTCATTGAAGAAATCAACTCTTGGCCAGGACTAGTGACGACGAGTAGCTGCAGTGGGAGAGTGAGTGTGTTCATTGAAGGTCCAGGAAAGCCAGTCAAGAGTGGGACAGGCGAAGACGCTCCGGGCGGTGAGATCAACAAAGACTATGAAGAGTACGCTGACCCTGAGGGAGAGCCATCCAGAGTCGGAGGGGGCAAGGGAGGGGGAAGGTGGCTGTATACGAGCCACGATCCTGAAGAAGAGAAAGCATGGGCTAGAGCAGGTACACAGCGGATAATGGGAATGATGACGAGCCGGCCCGAGCCTGACGGGCCTAAAAAGGAACAGAACCTGGTGCATTTCAAGTTCGAGCCAATGATACTGCACGTTCTCACGGCTTCCCTTGTTGATGCGCAGAAGCTGCTCGGAGCAGCGCAGCAAGCAGGGTTCAGAGAGAGTGGCATCTCGAGTGCTACATCGGACACGCCGATGGTCGCGGTACGGACCAACGGTTTAGCACTTGAATCTATTGTCGCAGTGGAGGCCGATGGTAATATTATGAGTCTTGTAGGAGAGGAATACGTGCAGATGTTGTTCGACATTGCTGAGAGGCGGTTCAAGGCAAACAGGGAGCGCATCAACAGACTACGTCAGTCACTGCGAATAGCATTTAGCAGGGCAGCAGGTGACAATAATAACCATGACTGGGAGGATGCCAATGTTAGGCGGCAGAGAAAGAAAGCTGAAGGTCTGGAGAGGAGAGCAAGGCTGTTGGAGCTAGCGGGACGTGAGGAGAAAGGAACCAAAGGTGCATTGCTTGATACCAGCGACATTCCATGAGTGCAAGCTAAAACCGTCAAGTGGAGGACGGAACGACGCCAATCACCAGGCCCAACTGAGAGCCTTCTTTTCCTCGCCAGGAAGGCGGTATTCCCCGATTTCTTTTTCTGTTACGTTCTTCCACACATCCACGGGAATCCAGCCAATATACGCTCTATCTCCAAACCCTCCAAACCAGAAAACTTTGTCAACAACCAATCTCACCCAACGGCTCTCATGAACATCATTACCCGGAGTCCAAAATGCATCTGGGTGGTATGTTCTATAGCATTTCGTGATATCACCTTTCTCAACATCAACATCGCGAATGTCCTCCAGATGACCCATCAGCGAGAATCGCGGCAGAGCAGCTGGTGTCATCCTGGCTGATTTTGGCGCATGATATCGGACAGAAAGTGTTATGTTGCTCCCTGCGGCAACGTTCTTGAAACTGGTGGCGATGGCTACGGCGAGCAAGGTTGGATTGCCTGTTGATGTCTCGCAATCCGCAAAATATTCCATGAGTCCAATGGGCTGGCCTTCAATACCAGCAGGCGCTCCGTGCAGATTACTCGTGTCGTGAGGAAACACAGTGCTGGTCGTGCCAATGCTTTCAAGGCGGAGTATGCGTCGCGCCATGATGGCCGACTCATGGACAGAGGGGATTTTGTAGGAATCAGCATCGCTGCTCAAGGACAACTGCTGAAGCGGATCATCTCTTGGGAGTAATATTGAGCATTGAACTAGGCCAAAGCTCAGACTCAAGATAAGCGCATTCAAAAGTCGCATCTTTGGCCACCTTGAATTGGGTCACGGGACGGTAATAAATAGAAGGTGGATATCGGATTACGTTCTGGAATAAGCACAAAATTGAGGAATGATCACAACGTTCCAAGATATTGTGCACCTGTCTCTGGAATGTTTTCTGTCAATCGGTCCAGCGCAATAAGTCTAAAATTCACTTCCTGACGCTGTCTGAGACAGTGAACATGTGAGGAGGGGAAGCAATGCCAAGGAGGGGAAATGCGCTAATCCCTTTTCGAAATTCGCCCACTCGCACCTCTGTGTGGCTCATCCAACTGACTTCTTTTCTTGACTCACCTCACTTGTCAACCGGAAACCTATCGACTGTGCCTGCAAACCTATCTGCAGCCACTACATAACGCGTTAGTCACCACGCACCATCGACGGATATCTGAAAGAAGCGCAAAAGTTGACTCGCCACTAGACAAAAAACCCACACCCTTTCACTCTACCTCGCACAAATCCACCCAACATGGGTAAAGTTCACGGATCCCTTGCTCGTGCCGGCAAGGTCAAGTCTCAGACACCTAAGGTACGGCGACTACCCACCAGGCGATGGTACAGAGATGGCGAATCGATGAGGAGCAGATGCGCCTAGCGCCAGCACCACCTCCGCACAGCCTTGCAAAAGAGCATTCGCTAACAATCGACCCACTTCAGGTTGAGCCCCAGGAGAAGAAGAAGACCCCCAAGGGCCGCGCGAAGAAGAGAATATCTTACACCCGTCGTTTCGTGAACGTCACAATGACCGGTGGCAAGCGGAAGGTTAGTTACCGATTCTATGAAGGAGATAATCATGGAAGAGTAAGCTAACAACACCCTAAGATGAACCCCAACCCTACTTCATAAGGAACGATGCTCGCATGTTAGGATGTACAAATGAAGGAGGAAGCTGCACCAGTGGTGGACTTTGGCTTTCTCCTATGTCGAGGGCGGGCCGGATCTCATGGCTTCCATACCACAGCATAAGACCACGAATGAACTGGCACGGATGCTTGCTACACACAAAACAACTTTTACGTCTAAAGAGTCACCTGATTTCACCCGGCCGGTTTGTGACATCTGGCACTGTGGTGCTGCTGGAACATGTCTGAATTTGCTGTCAGCGATACGTGCGTAGCCTTGATTAGAGTCGTCTTTTTATGAAACCACATGAACTCATTTCACCCATGCGACAAGGTATTTATGTAGTTGATGGGCGGGGGTCATGTCGATTCGTGCTGCGTGTAAGCGCCGAAGGGCTTGGGCAGATGACGAATCAGGAGAATGGGGTTTAGACGTCATGCAGCTCGAGCTCTAAGTACTCCGCACTACCATATCTACAACGACTCCCAATCGCTAGCGCAAATACACAAGATGTGGGGACTTGTAAGTGCTCTAGTTTGATGTTACATTTGCTCTTGCCTATTGCTAACCTTGTGTCCAGGGAGGCAAAACGCGCGACATCATCACGCTCTTCAAGTCGTCTTCACAGGCTTCCACCCGTGCCGAAACCATCTTGAAGCAACTATCCGCTCAAGCAAGTGCCACCGCAACGGGCGATCAAGCAAGCGATCACAGTGGCCAGGAGAGCCTTCAGCGAAGTGAATTTGACGTAGAGGTCACCGAGGCCGACCCAACACCCGACCAGCTGCGCACCATCCTCGATGGAAACTCAGGCAGCATAAGTCAATTCGTGCGTGGTGCTAGCAGTGTTGAAGAAGCCGTGAAGCTGGCGAAGAACTTCCACAGACCGACAGTAAGTAGGATCTCGTTCGCATTGATTGTCACGCAAGCTGACGGAGTTGTAGATTGTGGACTGGGCGACAGGCAAAGCTAGTGAGTATCATCATCCATTCTGAAATGGTTTGCCTGGTGATGAGCAGTAGCTAACCAAATGCACAGCGACTTCGGAGACAGAGTCCGAGATCATCAGATTGCTCAACGCAAACAAGAAATGAAACCGTCTTCGGAGGCAATATGGAGCTGCAAAGCGGGTCAGCTCCGGCCTGTGTCATGTAAAACAAGATGACATCCCATACGCTACCTTGAATGATGCAAGTGCAGCCCTGTTGTGAGCATCGCTGTGATTGAGTACACAATACCCTTGGACGAGTGTTTGTCTTCGATTGCATCAAGTCGTGGCACAGGTAGGAGGAGCAGTGCACTCAGCAGTCTTGATTGCGGTGGCCGCATATCTTCCCAAAAGAGTAGGTGTGATGAGATAATTACCATGATTTGCACGCGTTTGCTCCGATGCGCAAGGCCGATACATCTGAACATCTCAGTGGACAGCAGGATTACGGATGGAGTCGGGGGCGTACTGGTGTTCCACGTGCGCCTTCTTGCGGACTCACCATCCCTCTCCAACGTGCTTGCTCTCAGAACTCCGCTTTCACTTCAGATTTCACCGCTTTTTTCTTTTCTTTTTCTTTTCCCTGCCCCGTTGACCTTCTTGCTCGTTGATTTTTGAGCTTGCCTCTCCTATCGTTTAGCGACCGGGCTCCCCTTTACTTCCATTTGATTCCCAGCTTTTGCGACGTCCTCAAGAAGCTTCGTCCTGAACCCTGAGCGCGCCCTTTCCCCTCTGGCACGCGAGCCTCTCTACGGTGTGCCTCCTGTCGAATCATATCGCTAGTCAGACATGTCAAGCCCGCACAGTGACGGTAGCAATGCAAGCTCGAGCCCTCACGTTGAAGTCGAAACCACCAATGCTCCCTACGTACCACATTATTTGGCATGGTTCTCCACCGAAGGAGGCCTTCGGGATTCTCGCGAAGCAGACAGTCAAACGCCTATGATCGTCCACAGCGATCGCGAGGCAGACATAGCTGAGTGGACTACAACATTTCGCAAGAAGTGGCCTCACATCTGTGCCGACATTTTCATGGATGAAACGGATCCCCCTTTTGACCTTCGCTGGTACTTTGATCACTGGGACTTTCATGTACACGGAGGGCAGTTTCTCTTCGACGTGCTCCACAAACTTGTCGAGGAAAATCGCGCGAGATTGTTGAAGTTTTGCATGTCGTGGAGCGATGAGAACCCGTTCGGACCTTCTGCCTGCGTGCAGCATTCATATTCTCTCGACAAGCTCTTCCATCCAACTGATATCCAGAAGTATGGAAGGGGTTTTCTTAGGCGCGCCATGAAGCATATCATAAAGGTATGGCAGTCTTGTGAGGATCTACAGGTCAAGCAACAGAATGAAATGCAAGAAAAGCAGAGCGACAAACCGCATACAACTGGTCAGATGCAAGTCGCTCAAGGTATATCTCGATTCAATCTCACTAGATTGGCATCTCTGACGCGTATTGGAATCTCTAGACAAGAGTTCAAATAGGCAGTCCTCACAGACACCTCAATTTCCAGTTAGATATCAGGCTGCCCGGGACCACGGCTGGGATCGCACTTTTCGTGGTACAGGAACGCAGAGTGGACGAGGCAAGGTTGGACGCGGTAGCTATCCATCTCCTACCAGACGTAACATGAGTCTGATGAAGAACCCAGCTCACCAGCGCATTGAGGGTGGCACAGATTTCCATTCATTCCCTGTCTACCCGCAGCAAAATCCTCCCTCAAGTCGTTACACTTCACATCAGACTCATCAGCCAATTTACCAAGGAGGCAACCAGATTTCCGGACCGCCGATGTTTCCATACGTACCACAACACCAAAATTTGGCGACTTTTGGTCAATTTCTTGGGAGCCACGGACCTTCGCCTGGCCTGATGACGAACTTCAGCTATCCAAACCCCGCAGATCTGCCATATCCCGGAGTGCCCGCAATGCTCCCGTACGATTTCAATCCGGGTGTACTGATGTCAGGGTCGCAGTTCCAGACAGGTTACAGTTCTAACGTGCCGTTCGCGCCTGGCGTTTTGTTGTACCCGGGCCACGTACAGAGCTTGCAAGGTACCAACGTCTTTCAAGACGTCAGTAGCGCGTCAGGATCCTATGGAGATGCCCAACGCAGTAGCACCAGCGAGCAGCAACCCCCGCCGTTGCGTCGTCAGCCTCGGCGGATGTCGTCCACTGTGTCTTCATTCACTTATGGACAGCACAACCGATCGCACCAGAATGACCAGAGGCGATCCTCCACTGGGAATCAGCAAGAAGACTTGGACTGTCAAGCTGATGGTCTGGCATTCAATGAACAGCATGCAACGATTCAGGGTGCGCGAAGGGCCACAATATCCAGCGGCTCCAGAGGGCGTAGGGACAGTCAAAACAGCCGAGTCGTCGACGATCGTCGTGGCCCAGATAGTCTCAATAGTGACCGTCTTGACGAGCTGTGGGTGCAAGGCAATGAAGTATCCCAAGCCGACGTAGCAGATTTCATTCAAAGCAAGTCACCAATTGTACAGCAGTGGCTGAAGAACAAGATCTCTTCATATCACCCAAGAAGCACATTTGTCGAAGGAAAAGTCAAGCTAAGAAGTAATAGCGAGGTGCAAAGGTTGCTTCTTGAGCAGTCCTTTGAACCGAAAAAGTGTTTCACTCTAGAGTCTGGCGGTAAGATCACCATCAAAATCCCCAAGCCTCCAGGATCAAGGGCAGTGGCTCTAAGGCGCAGAAATGACGAGTATTCTGGACAAACAAATGCCCCATTCAAAGATCATATGTCATCTGCACCATCACAGTCCCACCGTGGCACAAGTGCTGGAAATCCGTTTACGAAGCAAGATGTTCGCTGCGATGACTATGAACAAACCAATGCAAATGGGCTGGATCATCTCTCGCGTAAAACAGGACAAATCACAAGCTCAGTGACTGGTATTGCTACTCCTGGCAGTAAGAATGAATTTGTGAGTCTTGTTCCTGCAGCACGAGTATCCCAGCCAGTTGTACACCTACCGACCCCAGCACCAAAAACTTGGGCTTCAATCGCAGCTGGACAACCTTCGAATCTGATGACAGCTAGCAGGGTTCTACCAGAGAACCCAGTGATAAAATCAGATGCCGCACTAAACTTGCAAACACGGAACAAGCCCGGATCACCCTCGGTCCTTCAAACAGAGGAACTCAAGCATCCTAAGGAGATTGAACCCGCTCGCACGTGCGTGCTTGCCAGAGCAATACCTTTCTCTGAGACTCAGGAAGCAGATTCTGTAAAACTTGATGCGCAACCTGAATTTTGGAATCCAAAGTCAGTGATAAAGGGAGAGAATTTTTCTGATTCATCTATCCCGAGCACTAAAAAGAAGCAAAGCAAAAAGAACTTGAAGAAGGGGTCGAGTTCGTTAGTGGACCAGAATGACACAATTGGCAGTTTATCAGCTTCTGTGGAAACTCAACCTCGACCTAGTGCATCGGACTCATCACCTCTCCGAGACTTGACTGTCGCTCATACTCAAGAAGAAATCTCAACTCACTCAGCAGCCGGTGCTGCTCCATTGAGTACAGAGTTGGCATATTCTCCTGAGAATTTGATTAACCCGAAGCAATATTTAGTGGAGGGCCAGTCACATGAAGTAGCTGCTGATCCGCACCACATAGTCTCACCTGTATCTCCCAATGCCGAGGATACCAACGAACCCTCTGCTTCCAAATCTTCAATCATCACGGCCCCGTCGTGGCAAAAGGACATTGATGCAGTTTTTTCCATCCTCAAAGACTACGAGGGTGATGAATTCAAAGTTGCATGGACCTCAGAAGTATCGGCTCTTCATGACAAGCTGAAAGATGCCCAAGCACGTCTCGTTGTCGCTGAGAACCCGACTGGTTCAGTCAACGGCAAGAAGAGGACAAAATTGAACAAAGCAAAAGCAACAGCATCATTGAACATCAAAGATCTCCGAGAGGAGGTTGCCATGCTTCAGTCTCGCATGATGACCGCTGCAGAAGCTCGAAAGAAAAATACTAGCTACGCTTTCACGAACACTGTGGATGATCCCACCATTGAGCGTGCTAGGAGCACACTCTCGGCGCTGAAAACTCTGAGTAGAATGATGCCAAATCCGACGGAGGGAGAGAGACAGAGAAGGACGAGAGAGCTCCTGACTGGAGATCTCCTACCTTCCATCTGGAACCCACCCAAGAGGTCCGTGGAGGATTTTGACATGAACTGGACTGATTTTAGGCGATCCAGGATTGATCCCACAATGACTGCACCATGGGAAGCACGAGAAAACAAGAGCACTGGCGCAGTCCTTACAGATGAATCACTGACTCTTCAATCCGGTTACCTCAGCACTCCTCGTACGCTCAATCCTCACACAATTTCGATTCCAAAATCCTTCGAAGAGCCTACATACTCTCAAGAGGAAGCACTAGAGAGCCCTATAAGAGAAGAATCTATGAACGCAATATGGGAGCGGCCTGCATCGAAGGCCAAACGTCCTCTTCCTTTGGATGAATCCGAAGATGGGCATGGAGGAGCAAGCGCAAATGATGAAGAAGCATCCCCCGAACCTGAGGTCAGCGCGACAACATCGACAATAGTGCAGAGACCACAGGCAACCTGGGCCTCGATTGCGAGCCGCGGCGCTTCAAGTTCTGGGATGACGTCCATTAACAAGGGTAAAGGAAGGTCTGTCGTGACTTCGCGAGAAGAAGCCTCCCTTCGCAAGGTATCGAGCCACACTATGAATCCCGAGAATTCCTCTGGAGCGTATACTACAGGTCAGGATGAGGATAAGGGCGTTGACCCGTGGAAGGTTGGTCCTGAAGGGCCTTGGGGAAGCAGTGGCCTGGGTAGTTCTGGAAAGCGAGTAGATCCTGTCAACGATGATATGCGTAAGGGTGGTTGAAAACATCATACGCGCGGCGAGTGACATGAGGCAGGGGATGGGACTCAGTCACAATGGGCTCATTACCGAAAACCATGTAGAGTCAGAATTATCGCCTCAAAGTCTAGAGAATAATGATCAGGAGAGATGGATCTCTATCGAAGCGACAGTAAGCCATATAGTCGTTAACTTCCCGCGCGAACTACGATTGCACGTCGAATCGTGGTGAACTCATGCTGACATGCTGCTGCCGATGTGAAATTTGATGGAGACGGAATCCCGCCATGAGAATACACCCTCTAAACATAGCGATATACTGAACTGCTTTCTGTGTCGAAATACATGACCATGCCCACGACGCTGACGTGTATGCTAACGGTAAATATGGCAGCAGTTCATGAACTCAGTGACTCCACAAGCAATGGCGATAGGTAGAGCACGCGGTGAAAAAGCATGGAGCAGCAACGAAACACGATGCACACGCAGCATATGACAGAGGGGGCATATATGTTCGATTTCCCCGGCCAGCGGGCAGCAGCTCTATCAACTCAGCAACAGATCGCGCGCCCAGCGCACATTGAAGCCGCGCAGGTCGCCGTAGTGCTGCCCAACGCCGACGGCAACAATCGGCACGCCCGTCGCAAACACCAGACTGACGAGCGTGCCGACCATCTCGCCGACCGTGTCGCACTTGCTGACGATGAAGCCGTCGAGGCGGCGGCCTGCGCCAAACGCCTCATTAAAGTGGCGCGCCTGCGCGACCGAGTCGGTGCCGACGAGCGCCTCGCCGACCATGAGGATGCGGTCGGGCTGGGCGAGGCGGGCAAAGGGCTCGAGCGAGGCCATGAGACGGGCGTCGTTGTGGCGGCGGCCGGCTGTGTCGATGAGGACGACATCGTAGGGCAGCGTGCCGCCGGGTGTCTCGGGCGTGGCAGCGAAGGCAACGGCGTCGCGGGCAATGTGCGCGGCGTCGCGGCCGTAACCACGCTCAAAGAGGTCGATGCGGCCGAGCTGTTCGCGCTGCGTTAGCTGCTGCAGATTGCGTACGTGCACGCGCAGCTGCTCGACGGCACCGGAGCGGAAGGTGTCGGCTGCTGCGACAAGCACGCGCAGGTTGTTGTGAAGCAGCAGGAAGGCGAGCTTCGCCAGCGTCGTCGACTTGCCGACGCCGTTGACGCCGACAACGGAGACAACATACGGCCGGTCGGGGCGGCGGGCGGCGATGGAGCGGAGGAGGTCGAGTGAGGAGGTGGGTGTGAGGATTTTGGCCAGCGCGGCTTCGGTGGCGCGACGGATGGAGGCGTCGATGGATTCAAAAGATGAGGTCTTGGTGCCGACAAGGTCGCGCTCTACGGCTTGCGTCAGCTGGACGGCGGCGTCGCGAGCGACGTTCTTGCGGATGAGGTGCTCCTCCATGCCGTGCAGGGGTTTGGCGAGGTCTTCGGCCGTGAGCGTCTTGCCGCCGACAACGTTGCGGAAGAGGCCGCTGATGGCGCCGATGCCTGTGTTGACAATGCCGCCGGATGAGGTCGAGGCCGAGGTGGCAGATGCTGCGCTGGCAGAGGCAAGAATGTTCTGCATCTCCTCGTCCAAATCTTTTAGGACAACTTCGCCCTTGGCGGTCTTCTTGGAAAACGACTCTTGGGCAATAGCTTCGACGGCTGGTCCCTCGGCAGTCTCATCGTCATCATTGGCCGGCTTGGAGTAGTTGAGGACCACATCATCGCTATCGTCAATCAAACCATCGTCGCCCCACTTGCGCCCTTTCTTGGGCGCCGACTTAGAAGGTGCAGCTCGACTCGAAGCAGAGACGTCGCGAGAGGCTGAATTGGAGGAGTTGGCAAGTTTCTTGGCTCGCCGAGATGTTTTGCCGCCAGGTCCGCTTTTGGCCGTGAGAAGATGAGTGTTTGGAGTCGATGGGCGTGAGCTGCTGGGTGTGAGGACAGGGGTCGCTTCAGCGGAAGTGGTATCGTAGGCTTCGGCAGGCCTCGGAGCACCTGCGGATAAGTTAGCGACGTGATGCGCGAGGCAAGAAGACAGGCCAGCGACTTACTGGAGGGGCGCAAGCCAGGTACTGGGGGCGCTAGTTCGGCGTCTTCGCCAGTGCTCGATGTGGGAGTGAGCTCAGCATTGTCGCTCGAGTCTAACGAGGCGGCGGTGGCAGCGGCGGCTGGGCCAGCAGATGTCTTCTCCAGCTCTTGAATTTGGCGGTCGAAGTAGGCATCGAATGTCGAGCAATCGATGACGCTGGTGTGTGGCTTTTTGAATTGTTCGCGGTAGAGTGCGATGAAGATGGTTTTGATGTTGTCCAGCAGCTTATCTATCCAGGACAGGTGGATAAGTGACTGGTATACTGCCTACACTGGCTTTAGCCTCTTAGCTGCCTATGGTCGCAGGGGCAGACATGGGGAGGGCGGCTCACCACAAACACTAGGCCGAGGTCCTTTGCTTGTGTCCACTTCACGGTGTACTTTTCCTTCTTGTACGGTGGATTGTGTGCGGCAGAGGCATCGTTGCGCGCTGCGGCGGCGGCGTGGGGTATCTTTTCCTCGATGAAGACGTCACGGATGAGGCTGTTGACGACGCTGGTGCTGGTGGGCGCGAAGGATTTGGACCACAGGACGACGCCCGACGAGGAGACGATCTCAAACGAGTCCAACATGTCGCCAGGCCCAGGGTGTGTCGAATGCACCAGAGGTTGTGGCAGAAGGGCTCACGAGTTGGGATGATGTGGTGGGGGGTGCGGCGACGTATGGACACGGCAGGTGCGACGAGCGCCTCCGCCAGAGCCACTGACAGAAAGTCCTCCAGACTTGCAAACTGTCATTTGCAGCACCACGACGCCGGCGTCTCTTGACACGCGCGAAGCAATCTCGAGCATTGCATACGCACTGTCGCGCTTCCTGATCGTCGTCGAGCAGCCAAGATGCAGCGTGGCGCCGCCTATGGGCCTGCGCAGTCTCCCCCCCTCCACCACCCGGTCCCACAACACGTCTCAACAGTCCCTCAATTCCGATCACCACCCCCACCTAGCCAGTCCGCCAATGGATATGGATACGGCGGACAACAGCAGGGCGGGGGGTTTGCGCAGCCGCAGTTTGGCGGGTTCATGAACGAGCAGACGGCACAGATGGGCTACCAGTTCATGAAGACGGTAATGCCTGGGCAGGAGGCGTTGGAGCAAAATGTACGATAACCTCTGGCACAGACTGCGCGTAGATGCAGCTAACGCAAGGCACAGGTCAATCGTTATCTGGGCATGAACTCGTCAAAGTGGAAACACTATTTCAACGTATCCAACTCCTATGTCGTCAACAAGCTGATCATTGTTCTGTTCCCCTGGAGGCATCGACCGTGGACAAGGCGACAGGCAACAGTTGGGGCGGACGGGCAGGATGGCATGTACCTGCCGCCTCGGGAAGACGTCAACAGCCCAGACATGTACATTCCAGGTATGTTGCAGGGCGTGGAGAATGAGACCATGGCAAAGGACAGACGAGGCTAACGTTGTGGGCAGTGATGGCGTTCGTCACATACATCCTCCTCTCCGCACTACTCGCCGGCCTCCGAGGGGCATTTCATCCGGAGCTTCTGGGTCTGACCGCCACAACAGCCATTGTGGTGGTGGGACTGGAGCTCCTGGGCCTGAAGCTGGGGTGCTATCTTCTTTCGATTACCAACGACAGCCAATTGCTGGACCTGGTGGCCTACTCGGGATACAAATTTGTTGGCATCATCGTCACGATCCTCATTGGCGAGATTGGCAACCGAGGAGCAGGCACTGGCGGTTGGATTGGCTGGACGGTCTTTCTGTACACCTACCTTGCGCTGGCCTTTTTCTTGGTACGTGTCGCCACCACACATGTGGAGCAAGAAAGCAAGCAAGCAAGCAAGCGTGTGGAACATGAACTAACACTTGACGGACAGTTACGATCGCTCAAGTATGTGCTACTGCCGGAGAATGCACCGAACGGCGGGGCGGGAGCTATGCAGACGGTGGCTCGATCACAGCGCAACCGGCGGACGCAGTTTCTCTTCGTCTACTCGTACGTCGTGCAGTTGGTGTTCATGTGGATCCTGAGTCGGCAGGAAGCACCGTCGATGCCAGGGTCATGATTAGGGGGGCAAAAGGATCAGACGCCAGGGTGGCATGATCTGCCACGCCTGTCCAGGGCCCGGACTGGGATGCGGCCAAGGTGAAGAAAAATGCGTACATAGACTCGAGGTCTGGGCTGCGACACGCAAGCAAGCGAATGCAAGATGATGATGAATCACACTACTTGCTGCGTTCCGGGCGTCACTTCCGCCGGCAAAGCTGCTGCTCCTGTGGCTGAAAGCGCTTTCACCGCCCACTCGCGTGCATCCCCGCCGCCACAAACCCCCCCTCCCCCCCCCACATCAGCGCACGTCCGCCGCCGGCACTCGTAATTACATCGCGTCGCGCCTCGTCTGTTTCCCTAATCTCCTCGCTTCAAATCCGTCCTCCACTCTCGCCTACGTATCGACACCGACCATCACCCTCTTGCACGGCTTGGCCATCGGGCGGCGCCGACTAGAGTGAACCCCCAGCGGCGAATCACCGTCTCACCCGCATAATTGCGCTCAGCCGCAGCCCGAACCCCAGTGGCAGTGACGTATTGCCTGCAGTCTCCAGCCACTGAAGTGAGCGCGCTCCATGGCGGCCGAGCTGGGCCTCACGGCTCTGCACGACGGCTTGGAGAAGGTGCCAGACGACGTGTGGCACAAGATCCCATACTTCTGCCCGCCTGAGGAGAAGGAGAAGAAGAAGAAAGAGAAGAGGAACTCAAAGGGGCGCCGCGACTCGAAGCAACAGGACTCGAAGCAGCGCCCGAAGCGCGCCAGTCGCACTCGTTCCTATTCGGCCAGCGATGCCGAACGGCGCAGGCTGAGCAGCAACAGCAAGAAAGTGCCCTCTGACATCGCCTCCGAGACGTCCGGTGCTCGCCCTGCTGCCTCCCACGCCGCCGCCGCCGCCGCCGCCGCCGCCGCTGCGTCTGCCCAGCCCCACGCTGCTGCTGCTGCTGCTGCTGCTCCCCCCAACATTGGCGTTGCCTTTACGGACCCTTTTATCCCGCCCAACCCTGCGCCCCTCGACGGTTATTCCGACGGTCCTGCACCTGCTTTTATTCCTGCTCCTGCGCCTGCCCCTTCGCAATCTGCACCGTCTGCACAGCAATACATCCCGCATTCCCAGGCGTACAGCCAAGCTCAACAGTCTTATCAAGGTCCCCGTCACAGCGTAGCCACTTCCGCGCCCATGAGTACTCCAGGCCCCGCATCAGGCCAGCAGCCTTACTTCCCGCCCCCTCCGCGCGGTGACGAGTATGCGCGCAGCAGCTATGATCCTTCCAGATACCAGCCTGCCAGCGACTACGCTCCTCGCGACTCGCGCGGAGGCCCTAACGATGAAGCTGTCGGGGTGAGTCAACTGCGCGCATTCCATGCCAACATTTTATGAGCTACGTCATGTGCACCCACGCCTGCGCCACAACTTTGCACACATATTCGCGCATATGAAATGTTATAAATGCTAACGCTTTTTGGCTTCTAGAATTACTATGGCGGCGATGACAGGTACGGCGGTCGTGCCGCGTCTGCCGATCCGTACTCGCGCCACGGACGCTCTTCACGATATGACGACTACGACGACGATGATCGCGACGACCGTTCACGCCACCGTCGCAGCAAGAGCAAGTCCAGCCGTCACAGCGACAAGGAAGGCGGCGAACGAGGTTTGATGGACAAGGTCCACAACAGGTTCGACACCACCGACGGTGCTCTGGGTAGCAGTGCTCTTGGCGCGGTTGTCGGCGGCATCATCGGCCACAAATTCGGCAAGGGACCATTGGCGACCGTCGCCGGCGCTGCCATTGGCGGCATCGGCGTGAATGCGTGGGAGGCACACCGACACCACCAAAAGGACCGCAACATGGAGCGCTCCCTCGAGAAACATTCGGGTCGTCGCTCCGGCAGCGCAGACGCCGTCGACAGCCGCACCCGCAAGGACATCGAGTACTATGGCGCGCGCGCCGACGACGACCGTGTCTCTCGCCGCGCCAGCGGGCGCTACTCGGGCGACCCCTACGACGAAGAGTCCGACCAGGGCTACGACTCTGGCGAGGACCGCCGTCGCCGCAAGCGCAGCAGCTCCCGTCGTCGTCGCGATGATGAATATGGCAGGTAGGGACCGTTACTACTCACGGCGGCGGTCTTCCTGATTGCGCACTGCTCGTTGGATCCCACTCAATGCATTATGACCACTCGCGCTCTTCTGCCCTTTCCTAAGCCGACTACACTGGGCGTTCCTTTTCGTTACACGGACCACCAGAGCCTATCACGACGATATGTAATTTAACGACTCTCCAATGAATAATTTTCTTCATACAGCGTCGTACGTTTTGCTTGTGGTGCCATGTTCTGTTTCGAAACTTCCACACTCCATCACAAATGCAAGGCATTGGAAATACTGGCAAGCACGAATTTGTAGGAATAATACACAACCCGAAACTAAAAGGGTGTGCGGCAGCATTCACTTTTGAATCAGGTGTCTGATCTAATTGCTTATGCTAATTGACACACACTGTCCAGCATACAGACATAGTAAAAACAGAGCATTGCACAAAGGTAGCAGTATTGGACAAACATTAATATTCTCTCTAGGCTCGAGGTTGGGTATACATGGATACAGGCAGGATGATACTGCAGTAGTAGATGCCACAGCGCGCGCAGCAGCAGCAGCAGCAGCAAGCAGAGAAGGCAGAAAACAGACAAGACAAAACAGCAGACAGACAAGGAAAAGAAAGCCGTGGGGCTTGACGTTGGTCCAACCAAAAAGCAGGCCGGGAGGGTATCGTGCGATTGCATGCGCTGATGAAGCCGTCGTAAAGAGAGGGAGAGAGAAAAAGGAGCAGGGCACCTCAAATCTGCAGAGGAAAAAAGAAAGGGGGGAAAAGTTGCAGAGTCAACAGACTAAACCTCTCCACCCACGTTTCAACAGCCGCAGACGAGGCCAACCCCCAAACGCTGAGCAAAGACGCTGCAAGACACAGAGAAAAGTAAAAGACAATGCCCTCAGATCATGTTCACCGGGATACTCGGCAGCGAGCTCCCCCGCATGCGCGGCAAGCGCGACACGCGACTCGAGCTGCGCGACCCGCTGGGACTGGCGTACGCCGTCTTGGACTGCTGCGCGTGCCGCTGCTCCGGCGTCTCGGGCGCCACCAGCTCCTGCTGAAGCTGCTCCTGCTGGTGCTGCTGCTGTCCGGCGGCCGACTGCAGCTCGAACTGGGCGCGGCGCGCGGCGACGCTCTGCGCGCTCTGCTTCGGAAGCGCGGGCGCCGGCGAGCTGGGGAAGAGTGAGTAGTTCTGGGGCGGCGTGGTGGCGGTGCGCGAGGCGGAGGTGTCGCGCACGCGGACCATGGTGTCTGAGCGGGCAAGGCCGGGCGACGAGGCGGCGCTGTCGGGCAGCTGCTCGGCGGAGCCCAGCTGAGGCACGGGGATCATGGAAGGGGTGGAGGAGGAGGCGCGGCGGTCGAGGGCGGAGGAGGTATCGACAAGAGGCGAGTAGACGGCCGTCTCGCGCTTGTTCTCCTGCGCGTCATCGACGAGCGCGTAGCGCGGGCTGAGGTCGTAGTCGACGCCGGCCAGCGAGGAGATGCTGGTGCCGGCCGTCATGGTCGAGGGTGCGCCCCACGACGACTGCGCCGACGTGACGGAGTCGCGCGCGGCGCTGGGCGAGGCCGAGTGCGTCTCGATCTCACTGATGGGCCGGCTGTCGGGGGCAAAGGCGGTGCTGTCGCGCACGGTGTACGCGTGCTGCGAGAAGGACATCTCTGAGTCGCGCCAACTGCCCGGCATGGGCTTTTGCAGCTGTGATATTTCGCGCGTCTTGGGTGATGTGGGAGCAGACTTGAATCCGGCAGCAGCAAACGTAGGATCAATCGGTGATTCGGCTGCAAAGGCTGGATCGACGCTGATTCTTGGAGATGGCTCTTTAGCTTCCTGCAGCCCCTCCACAGGCTCTACAGCGGGTTGAGTAGGCTCCACAGCGGGCTGCGTAGGCCCTACAGCGGGCTGCGTATGCTCTACACCAGGCTGCGTAGGCTCTTCAGCTGGCTGCGCGGGCTCGGCGGCGGGCTGTGTTGCCTGCTGGGCTTGCTGGATCTGGCCTTGGTATTTTGCAAGTGGCTCTTCGTCAGAGCGACGGATCCAGGATGGCTGACGCGTTGCAACAGCACGTCCTTGCTGCTTGCTCAGATCGCGGGAGCCTCCATTCCGAGTATGAGTGGCAAATGCGCTGCTTGTCAGGCTCTTTGTGCGCGCTGCTGCAGCCGCAGCGGCGCTCGTCATGCTGTTGGCACGGGAAGATATGATTGCACCGCTAGTGAGGCTGTTTGCACGAGGAGCAGCAGACCATGGACTGCCACCGAAGCGAGCCGCGGTCTGAGCGGCAGTGGCTGGTAGAGGCGGTGGCGTCTCTGCGACAGCAGGAGAGAGAGACTGTCGTTTGGCTGTGCTTGGTCTTGACGTGCTCCTCTCACGAGAGCTCTGGGTATTGATAGGAGACGGTGTCGGTCGGCCGTTGACGCTGTTGTTACGACTGATATCATTTTCAGAAGGATTCTCCATAATGGTGTCTGTGATGATGGGACGATCTTCCATCGGATTTATACCGTTGGGCGGGCTGGGGAATTGCGAGCCCAGGTAGCCAACATCATCCGGCATGGAAGCAAAGGACGAGCGTTCGTCGATACGTGCAGTGCTAGATTTTCCCTTGGCCTGCATCTGTTCGAGCTGGAAAAGCTCCTCCTCGAGGGCATGGCGGTAACCTTCAGAAAACAGCTGCTTCTGCATGGCCAGCTTCTTCTTTCGCATGTTGATCAGTAGTCGTGCCTCTGCCGGAGTGACGGACAGATACTCCGGATTCTCCTGAGCGCGCTGACGGATGGACTCTTCGACAGCCTGGGCGACCATACTCTGCGTCGAGCTCTTGTGGCGCGGCTGACGTGAAGGAGGACGGTACTCTGGGTTCGGACCAGGGTCAGAGATGCGACGATAGTCACCTTCAGGAGCCGCGAGCTTTTGGACCACGGCTGGAATAGGGGGCACGTCGGCATCGTCGTCCCAGCGAGACGCTCGGCTGGGCCGGCGCGACTTGTGAGTGTGGCGTGAGCTCTCGCGAGGGATAGAGATTTCAATAATGTCTTCTGCTTTCTCGCGACGTCGACTCGACCTTGGCCGTGATTCATACGCTTCTTCATCATCGTGGGCTGTGCGACGGCTCGATCTCGGTCGGGATTCGTAGCCATCATCAGCACGGCGACTGGATCTGGGTCGCGTGTCGTAGCTTCCTCCATCTTCCGTCCGTGCCCTTGACCTCGGGCGTGTATCGTTGTAAATGACCTGGGCGGTAGAGCTGTGATGGTGTCTGGAGCGAGATGAGCCCCTTGGCAGATGGATCTGAAGGATGCGAGATCTGTCGCTGTCATCGGAATCGGATGTGGAAAGCACGCTGCCTTGGCGAGAGATGGAGTCCCGCAGCCTGCTCCGCCGGGTGACGACCACCTTTTCAGAATAGGCATCCGAGCCTCGCCGGCTAGATGTAGACGTGTACGCCGAGCCAGATCTGCTAGACTTTCTTGCCCGCCTGCGATCTCCCCGCCTTCTGGAAGCGCGTTCGCCGTCGCTGCCGCTAGAATGGCCATCTTTGAGAAAGGTGCTTGTCTGAGAAGCGGTGAGGGACGGAGCTCTTGAGCTGGACGGACGTGTGCTGCTGGCATGGGAGGGGCGGTGTCTGTGGCGAGTGGTCGGTCCGCGTCCGGGATCTGTGAGTCCGTCGAACCACTTGGCCACATCAGGGACAGTACTCTCGAAAACTTCACCCTTGTGCTCGTCCAATTCATCCTCCTCTTCAGTCTCGTCCGGAATGTCTGCAACCTGGGCCGTCAAGCTGGAAAGGCGGCTGGGCACAAGCGGCGGGCCACGGTTGGAGAGTGAATGGGTAGAGACATGTGAGGAAGCGGCGCCAGACGTGACGTTGGACGGATGCGAAGTGTGATTGCCGTATGGTATGGTGTTTGACGGCTTGCGGCGAGAGACAAGCTGTGCCAGACCCATCTTGTGAGACAGGCGCGACTGATCAATGGTGTTCTGCCAGGAGTGGCCGGTAGTCATGGAGGTGAGGGAGCGTAGCGGCATATGGTCTGGAGAGCGGGACGAGCGGGGCTGGTCGTGATCATCGAGACTGCGGCCCTCCTCCGGGAAGGAGAAGGAGGTGCGGCCTGAGGGGCTGGCGGAGGCCGGGAAGTTTGTGTGCGAGCCATAGGGGATGTTGGAGGAGGACTGGAAGTGGCGCAGCATGCGAGGATGGTGCAAGGGTGGGCCGTTCAGGTTTCTGCGTTCTAGGAAGGAGGAGAGTTTGCTCCTGGTGCCCGCGTAGCCACGAATGTCAGAGGCAAAGCGCTGGTGGGTAGGACCGTGGGGAATGTCGGGGATGGGTGCAGGAGCGTCATTGTCATCGCCTCCGTCTAGGATCTGAGATTGGCGAAGGGCCAGATCTGATGCCATGCCGCGCAAATTACGAACTGCCCGTTACCGGGTGTGGTGCAACAGGGGGCGTGAGGCTCGAGAGCTAGCCGGGGGGGGGGGGGGGGGG